>JANUSC010000337.1:0-244924 GCA_025200525.1 Camellia lanceoleosa | reverse complement strand
GCCGACCACTTGAGGTTGCCGACTGACCATTTCCACTAGTCACGACCCGATGGAAGTGGTCGGCCAGAGAAGAAAGTGGTCGGCCAGGACAAAAAGTGGTCGGCCACTGGAAGAGGTGGGCTACAGCATGAATGCAAGGCAAAGGTGTGGTGGCTTCACGACAGAAAAAGGTGGCCCAAAGACCAAGAAAGCCGCCATTCCCACCGTAAAATTGGTCGCGTAAAAGAAAGTGGTCTCCAAAGGGAAGAACTAGTCTCCCACCCTTATACCACCTTCCAAACAAGGAAAACAAGGTATGTGCCAAAAAAAACCAAAAAGAATGCAAGACAAGAGTCTGGGAGGCAAAGCACGTGGCCAGGAGCCTCGAAAACTAGTCTACGAGCACCAAAAGTGGTCTACAACCAGAAAAGGTGGTCTCCAAGACCACAGTGTCTCTCTATTCAGAGGAAACAAGGTGTGGTTCAAAAACCAAGCCAAACGGAGAAAGTTAAGCGGTCTCGAGACAAGGCGCACGGCCGAAGACTCCGAAAACTGAAAACTAGTCTCCAAGCGGGAAAAGTGGTCTACAACCACAAAAGGATGGTCTACAGACCTCCTTCCCCTCCCAGGGAAGGTAAACAGGGCTTGGTCCACAAACCGAGCCAAAACAAAAAGAGTGTAGAGGCCCAGAGGCAAGGCACTCAACCGAAAACTCCGGAAACTCGAAACGAGCACAACATGCACTATCACTGTCACGACCCAAACCCGCCCCTATGGGTTAAGGCCATAACCAGCCAGTAATCAGGAGATTACCTACGGCGTCAAACCGAATAAGACAAAACTCATTAGAGTAAAGGGGCCAAACGGAAGCAAATTAAAACTTTGTCCATAGAGTCAGGTTTATATGCACATCATAACATTTCAAACAGCTATATGGTAATAACTCACTTCGTATATGTACTAATACAAAACACTGCATATACTGAGGATCATATGTATTCAACTTCGGTCAAACCCAAGACTTATATACAAAAATGGTCCGATGTTTTCAACAAAACAAAACTATGAACAGAGGACAAAAGGCGAGCGGTCTCGTCGTGAGACATTTGGTGACTCTTCAAAACTCGATTGTTTCTCCAATTTCACGTGGCTGGTTTTGACGTCCTTAGCTCACCTACATGTACATTAATGAGCGTGAGCAAATGCCCAATGAATAATATCAATTAAGGAAGATACATAAGCAATTATTGAAGCAGTTACAGCAAACGACCTTTGGCCCAATCATTTATATCAATCAGCCTTCAGCCCAATCATTTGTGTCATTCGGCCTTCGGCCCAATCAATTATGTCAATCGGCTTTCGGCCCAATCATTTATGTCAATCGGCCTTCGGCCCAATCATTTATGTCAATTGGCCTTCGGCCCAATCATTCATATCAATCGGCCTTTGGCCCAATCATTCATGTCAATCAGCCTTCAGCCCAATCATTTATGTCAATCGGCCTTCGGCCCAATCATTCATGTCAATCGGCCTTCGGCCCAATCATTTATGTTAATCAGCCTTCGGCCCAATCATTCATGTCAATCAGCCTTCGACCCAATCATTCATGTCAATCGTTATCCACCATTCAAATTAATGAACTTACAAAACTTACATAAGCAATTGGACAACAACATATTTCAGATATCTTGTTAAGATATTACTCACAGTGATCGGCTTATGGATTTGCCCTGGAGCTCGACCCTACACATTCCATGAACACAAAAGGGTCACTAACAATCCAATCCGTTCTTTAATTCACATATTCCTCTTTATGCTTCATTCTTATCTCTTTAGCTCAATTACAATGCTTAATGCATGCCTAAGAGTGCTTGCAAGTGAAAGAGAACGGAAAACGAAACACGTAATCGTAAATAAAATTTCGAGTAGGGTCCCTCGAACGTGGACTTCCCCATTCGAGCGGACCGAAGAGGCCTGCAAAAGTACTGGTTACATCAAATTTACGCCGCGCGAGTTCTGCGCCGAAAGTGGAAGGCTTCTACATACCTCGCCGCTCGGCCAACTTCCCGCTCGAGTGGGCACCATGTCTGCAAAAAGTGCTGGGAGCACGTATTTCCCACTCGAGCGGCAGTTCCCCCGCTCGAGCGGACTTCAAAATTCTAGAAATCCTAGATTTGTTCTTTGAGTTCGAATTCATCATCCACAAGGCTTTAAACCCAGCTTAAGGCACCCAAAAGCATGCAAACACATCATGTGGCATATGAATAAAAGCAATGTGAAGTCAATGATCCAAAATCATGGTCTAATTCTTCAAAATAAGTCATGGTTCATGCTTTCAACCTCATGAATGCTCCACATTTCTAATAAACAAACATGCATGCCCAATTTGACTTCATTTTCACTTCAAATGATGCAATTAGTGCTCATTCCCATGAAACTCAACAAAAACATGCTTGCATGTAGGATTAAACTTCTAATCTTTCCTAATTTACAATTTACATGCTAGATTGTGTGATTCCATAGATATTCTTTACATGCATGCACATATCAAGCCTCAATTTCAACAAAACCAACTCAAATCATGTTCTTGATCTCAAACAAACCTTGAACACACAAGATTACACATTAAACTCTTGAATTCAAGAATCAATGCTTACCTAGAGGTTCAATTCCTCCAATCTATGGTCAAATCTAGAGTTGGCCTCCAAAATCAAGCTTCAATGATCAAACTCTCAATTCCTTTCACTCTCTCTCTCTTAGCTGACCCTCTCTCCTTCTTTGAGTCCAAAGATCACCTAAAATGCACTAAAGGAAGGAATTTGAGGGTGTAATGCCTTTACAACAAAAACCCACTAATACCAATATAATAATAATAAGGTAATTGGGCACTAATTCATCAATTTAATCGATTTAATCTGACCTGAATCAATTTTCAATTAAATTTCACCGTAGGCTCTAAAAATTACGCTAATCACAATAGTGCAATCAATTTCGGGTCAGGGCCGATAAGGCCCTCAATTTAATTTCCAAAGCAGATAATTGAACAGATATTCCTAGGTGAACAGATAGAAATTCAAAACCACATATTTCCACATAATGGTACACAAAATCATATCAAAACACATAATCACATACGTATTAAGGACTAATTAGCATACTACAAAACAGGGGCATCACAATCACCAAGCGTTTAATCAATGACGTCTGAGTCTTAAGATCTATCAAAAATGGGGTGTCTACAATTCTCACTAATTATCATACATTTGCATAATATATAACACTAATTTATATAATATTTTTTAGATATATAACACAAAGTAATTTTACATAGTATAAAAATAATCGAGATGGGTTAGAGTGAGAAGCTCCTCATTCTCTCTAGAAAATTTCATTTCTAGGGTTTATGCATTCAATACTTCATTGAACAGCATGCATTCTCTTTTACCATGGTTACCTCTCTTCCTGACTCTGTATCACTAAGAGCTGAGGATTCTGAGTGTGACTGTACTATACAAGCGAGCCTTTCGAACGCAGTTTCTGAGGAGGGTGTTAGCGCAAGGACAAAAGTTTTGGCGGATTTGATTCAAGATATTTCGGATTGCTTCAGCGACCTCGTCACACGACTTTGTCAAGATTCTTAGTTAAATCCGGTGGTTCCAAGTCCAAAGTGGTCCGATCTGGTAGATGGAGAAGAGAGCTCTAGGATTTTGAAGCTCCCTATTGAAAAATCAAGTGGTGCTAGCAGATCTATTGAATTGATTGAAAAGGGATTGCAAGCCCACGCTATTACATCGGATGTCGGTGGGTTAGGTGTGTCAGATTTGGTTAACAGAGCCTCTGATACGAGCGGTAAGGTTGATACTACTAGAAAAGAAAGTCACCGTATTCATCATCTACCAGAGATGGCTCCAAATCATGACCCGATTAGAGGAAACTGTGGAAGAGGTGGGCATTATTGTGGGGGTCGTGGTGGAAGGGGACATTTGGGCACAAACCGTGGTCAACATCTTCAGGAGCAGAGAAGTTGGGCTAAGGTTGCCTCAGAACCATCCAGAAATGAAGTCAAATTGCAATTCATTGCTCCGATTGTTCATCAAGATCCTAGTTTTCAAAGTAATTCTATTGTGATTGAAATGCCTGTACCATCCCCTTTAGCTAAATGGGAATCATGTCTGGTTGGATATTTCATTGATCGTTCCCTCTCCTTTAACTATATCAAGAATAATGCTTTCAATATGTGAAAGAATTTGGGGCTTTTGGAAGTACAGGTTAACGATAAAGGTTTTATTTTCTTCATTTTTGAAAACCCTGATAGTTGTAAGTAGGTTATCAATGCAGGTCCATGGTATATAGGCGGCATTCTTTTGATTTTGAAAAAATGGCACAGAATGATAAAGCTAACTAAGGAAAACCAGGGCACTATTCCTGTTTGGGTAAAATTTTACAATGTTCCCATGAAATTTTGGGATTACGAGGGCTTAGTCAGATCAAGAACTACTATTGGAGTACCTCTGTTCATGGATCACCTCACAACTTCTGGGAACAGTATCTCTTTTGCAAGAGTGTGTATTGAAATTCAAGCAAATTCAAACCTACTAAGGACTTCTTTATAAAACATGAGGAGGAAATTGTGAAAATTACAGTGGAATACCAGGGCGTACCTGTAAGATGCACTCACTGTGGGGTATTTGGTCATGAGACTAAAACCTGTGTGTCAAATCAAGTTGCACAATTGATAGCTCTGCAGAAATCTTCTGAGAACAATCCAACTGATGAAGAAGGATAGACTAAAGTCAAAGATAAGAAGAAAATAAAGGTGGGTGACTAAGAGCAGATCCTAGTTGATGTTCTTACTGCTTTATAAATGGAGGATGGGGTGGCGATTGAAGCCGCTATGTTTGCTAAAACAAATATAGCCATATCCCATTCAAATGTTATTGATATAGTACAAATGCTAAATCCAGTGGCTGGAGATATAATCAAGGAGGTGGAGGAAGAGACTGGTCATTCTCGGCAGGATACACCTGTTGGAGCAACAAAAATTATAGTACCAGCAACAGATGAGGTGGAGACAGTGAAAAAACATAACTCTGGCAAACGTTCTAGCAGCCAGAGGAAGAAAAATAGGTAATTTTGTTATCTGATTGTGAATTTTTTTGTGGTTTCCCATGACTATCAAACTTGCTTCTTGGAATATTAGAGGGTTTAATGACCCTGCTAAACACAAGGAGGTTCTTGATCTGGTGAACAAAGAGGGTATTAAAATTATGGGCATTTTGGAAACAAAAATAAAAGCTGAAAATGAGAATAAAATCTTTGATCAAAGGTTCAAGACCTGGAAATTTTTGTCAAATTCACAATCAGATAGTAGTGTTAGGATATAGGTGTGTTGGGATCCAAATTTTTGTGATATTCTCAGGATTAAAATGACTAATCAGTTCATATTTTGCAAAGTGACTGTTTTTGAGAGGGATATTAGGTTTTTTTTTTTTTTTTTTGCTATTTTTGTTTATGCTGAAAATAAACATATTTTGAGGCTACCTTTGTTTGCTGATTTGTTGAATATCTCAAAGTGTCATTCTAGTGCCCCATTAATTTGTTTAGGGGATTTCAATGCGATTAGGTAAAGTCATGAAAAAGTTAGGGGTAGGGCTAGCTGGGACAATGCAAAAGAGTGTTTTAACAATTGCATTCTTGACTCAGATTTGTCTAATCTTTCTTATTACGGGTGCCAATTTACTTGGGCCAATAAAAAAGGGGAAGGGGATTTTATTGCCTCAAAAATTGATAGGGTGTTAGTGAATGATAAATGGCTTACCATCAATCCTAACTCATCTACTGACTTCTTGCCCTCTGGTATATCTGACCATTCTCCAACTGTCATCACCATTGATCCCATCTCGGGGAATTTCAAGAAACCTTTTAAATACTTTGATTTCTAGGGTACTCATCAGGATTTCATTCTGAAAGTGTTTGAGGTGTAGAACAAGTATGTTAAGGGGTCTCCAATGTTTAGAGTGTGCCAAAAATTGAAAACTCTTAAGCCTATTCTAAAAAGCTTAAACAAGAGAGAGTTTAGTGAGATTTCGACTAGAGCTTTGGAAACCAAGTCTAGGCTGGTTAATATTCAGATCAAACTTGATAAGAATCCCCTTGATTCTACCCTTCAAGAGGAGGAGAGGTCTCTTTACTCTAATTTTGTGGACCTTTGTAAGGTCGAGGAGAGTTTGGCTTACCAAAAGTCGAGAGTTCAGTGGTTAGGGTTGGGTGATAGAAACACTAGATTTTTGTTTCGCACCATTAAGGGGAATGTTAATAGAGGGAGGATTAATCAGGTTGTTTTGAACAATGGAGAGAAGATCACCAAATCTGAGGATGTGATTTCTGCCTTTGTTAACACATTCTCTTATTAGTTTGGCAAACCCTTTGAGGACAATTACAATGGCTATGGTAGAATTAGCTCTTTGGTGAAGAATTGTGTTACTCCTTCCCAAACTGAGTCTCTTGCTTGTGATGTGATTGATAAAGAGATTCATGATGTTTTTCTGGTCCATGAAAGCTAACAAAGCGCCTAGACCTGATGGGTATTTTGTTGGCTTCTTCAAACAGTCTTGGGAGGGGGGCTAGAGAGGTGACCAAAGCTATTAAATCCTTTTTCAAATTTGGTGAGCTTCTTCAACAAATTAATAGCACCACAATTGCTCTCATTCCTAAAATCCCTAATGCGGTGAAAGTGGGGGAGTATGGACCTATATCTTGCTGCAATACTATGTATAAGTGTATATCTAAAATTATTGCAAATAGACTTAATGTGGTTCTCCCGGACCTTGTTGACCCTGTACAATCTGCTTTTGTGCAAGGGAGAAAAATTTACGATAATATCTTTCTTTCTCAGGAATTAATGAGAGGTTACCATAGAAAATCACCCACTCTCAAGTGCACCATGAAAGTCGACATCATGAAGGCGTATGATAATGTTAGGTGGGAGTTCGTGATTGATGTGTTAAAAGCTATGAAGTTTCCTTCCATCTTTATTAATTGGATTGTTGCTTGTATGACTAGCCCCTCTTTCTCCATTTGTATTAATGGGAGTCTGCATAGGTATTTTAAAGGGGCTAGATGGCTTAGACAAAGGGACCCAATTTCTATTTACCTTTTTGTGCTGGTTATGGAGATATTGTCTAGGATTCTTGCTGAAAAGGCTTCCCTCCCCGAGTTTAAATATCATTGGAGATGTAAGAAAAATAGGATTGTTAATCTTTGTTTTGCTGACGACTTGATGATCATTTGTAAGGGGTTTGTTCCTACTATTGTGGCTATCAAAGAGGGTTTACAAGAATTTTAGGCATTGTCTAGTCTTTCTCCTAGCCCTAACAAAAGCCATGTCTTTTTCTCTAGATGTGAGAAGAAATTGAGAGATGAGATTCTTGATGTGACTAAGTTTGCTGAAGGCCAACTTCCTGTTAAATATTTGGGGGTTCCCCTTATCTCTACTAAACTCAAAACGGCTGATTGCCAACAGCTTGTAGAGAGAATTGCTAAAAGCATCAAGAGTTGGACTAACAAATGCTTGTCCTATGCTAGTAGAGCCTAGTTGATCCAGTCCATCCTTTTCTCCATGCAAGTGTATTGGTCCTCCCTCTTTATCCTTCCAAAAAGATCCAAAAAGATTATTACGGATATTGAGAGTTTATTTCGTTCTTTTTTTTTTTTTTTTTGGACTGGTAGTGATCTCAGGAAGCATGGGGCTAAAATTGATAGAATTTGTGCTCCTAAAAATGAAGGGGTCTGGGTTTTAAATCGGTGGAAGTGTGGAACAAAGCGGCTGTGGGCAAACACATTTGGTTCTTATTCTCCGAGGGTGAGCAATCAATGTGGTGTCAATGGGTTAAATCCTACCTTCTCAAAGGAAAAATTTTTTGGAAGGTGAAGGCTCCCTCTGACCCCTCCAGGGTTTGGAGGAAGATTTTGGCACTTAGACCCATTATTTATCCCTTGATCAAGCAAGTTATTGGGGATGGTCTGAACATTTTCCTGTGGTATGATTGTAACGCCCCCAAAATAGTCTAACATAAATATAATATATTAACCCACATCCACTAAATATTGATGGTAAAACTCCAACCTTTACATCATTAATCAACAACGTTTATACAAAAGTTCTACATGCGAATTATACATTCAACGGTATGAAAATACATGAATCTATAGCATGTAGAGCATCATGTTCCAAAAATGACAAAAATGCCCTCATTAGGCCTACAATTTCTAAGGCTTAAGCCCGATTACACAAAAATGGCCTCTCGGACCCATACATGAATAGCCCTTGGCTAGTAATTAAATCATACAAAACAGAGCAATTACTTTTCACAATATATCCACGCCCTCAACTTGGCGAGATCACCACATCTTTTCCTGCACCAAAATTCCATAGGGGTGTGCTTAAGGCCAGTAGAGAATCCTTACAAAGTATATACAGTTATGCAAACATTCCAACATTTAATGCAAATGCAAATGCAAATACCATGTAATGCCATTTCAAAGATAATTTCATTTCATGCTCTTCTTGAAAATCACAATGTTTTCAATAACCATTTGCAATCTCATCAATTTCAAAACCTCCAATTTGAACCAATAGGGGTGGTAAATACAACTCAGGTAATCCCTAGGTTGGTGTCTGCAAGTAGGCTCAACAAGCACTACCAATAACCCCACTTTACCGGTTGCTAACCGGAAGGGAAGTGGTACCTCCTCCGCGCGTGTTTTCAGTTTTTCACCCCGGACACTCAGGCCAACTTATCAATTCATCTACACCTCCTAACCGGACTTACCAACATATTTACCCCATACACATTTCCATGATTACAATCACAATGTTTCATTTTCAATCAAAGTTTCAATTCTCATACCAATTTTCATGACATGCAAGATTTTAGTAATGCCAATGCAACAATTAACCATACTACTTCGTGTTACTCTACGTTGATCATAACTGCAGTTAATTTTCCATAAAGCTTCAAAATCTCCATTTTTTTCCTTTCCATGCCATTCCATCAAAGAGCCGAAAGTTACCATCATTTGCCCATTTGTAACAATGTAACCACAACTCATACACTTTCAACATTTTAAACATTTCAAGGCCATAGCATTATGTAGATATCAACTTCCAATCTCAATAATTTTCATATGTTAAGAAATTCTCCATCAACAAATATATATATGTGTGTGTGTGTGTGTGTATGTAAGGCAAAACATTTCTCATCCTCTTTACCAAACATGGTACACAACAATACATATATAAACATATATACATACATATATATATATATAATTCCAATATGAGCCCTCAACCTCCTTCATTTAAGAAACCCACAATTTTCTAGGTTTTCACAAAATCCTAACATTTCCTCAACCCCTTTTAAAACCTCACTAAATATCCCAATCTCAACCCATATGGCTCAACAACTCAAGAAAAATCTTTAAAAGGGAACAAGGATAAGTTTATTATACAAAACCAACAATTTCTTGAGCCATAAAACCCATTTTCGAAATAGACAAAGATAAGCTCACAAAATCAATCAAAACTTGCAAAAATGTATATGTAACTCAAAGGAAACCCTACCTCAAGTTATTGTTGAAGAGGTGAGATCAAAACCCTAGAGCCAAAGGTGAGAGATTTTCGATCTTCACCACACAAAGGGAAATTCTAGCTCAGATCTCCAAAGCTTGAGAGAGATGATGGATTTAGACCCAATGGATTGCAAGAATCGAAGATTTTTTAGTGTTTGATGAGGGTTTTTAGAGAGAATGGAGAGCAAAAGTGTTTTTAGAGAGAGAGGATGTAAAAAAATGAGATACATTCAGCCCCAAAAGAGAGAAAAAAAAATAGAGCCCTCAAACTACCCAGACGTATATGCTTCTCACACGTACAGAGCGCCTCCACCGCACGTGCGGCATTCACCCCTGCACGTGTGGGGTCCCTTCTCGCACCTCACTCTGCACCTTCTTTTTAGGTAGCGTGCAACCTCTCCAAAACTCATCTTTCCTGCACGTGCGGCCTTACCCCGCACGTGTGGCCCCACCCTATACGTGCGGCCCAAGGCCCCGCATGTGCGGCCCTAGCCCAGTAGCCCAGAATTTTTTGGTTCAACCCCTAGGCACTCTGGACTTGACTGTACACCCTTCGGAATAAGTGAAATTTAACACCAAATAAAAATAAGAACAAGAACTTTATTTAGAGAACAACTTCCGGACATTTCAAACCCAATGAAAACAGAAGGCGAACGGAGCGAAGAAAAAAAATACACCCGGCCATCACAAATTGGCACCCCCTTGTCTCTTTGAGGGATAAGTTTGGGGAGAGAATAATGTATGACACTAATCTCAATAGTGAGTCCAAAGTTAAGGAGATTGTCTGTGACCAGGCTTGGAAGTGGCCCACTGCCAATACTTGGGAAGTTAGGGATCTTATTGATAATACCCCTATTACCTTACTGCCTGGCCATGGGCCTGATAGGGTTATTTGGACCCCCTGATAAGCATGGTTCTTTATCTATCAATTCCACTTGGAAAATTTGGAGGAAAGCTTTTACCACTGTTCCTTGGGGTGCTTTGATCTGGGGTCCTTGTAATATCCCTAAGACTAGCTTTGTGACTTGGATGGTCATCCAGGTAGACTCACAACAGAGCAAGGATTGTGTTGTTTGGCATTGATCAATCTTTTATCTGTGTTTTTGTAATTGGGATTGTGAGGATCATTGTCACTTGTTTTTCCAAAGGCCCATTCTCTAAAAGAGTGTGGACTAGCCTCTGATCTAAGATTGTTGTTTCTGGCCCAATCTGCCTTGCTTCTGATCGTAACTTTCTTGTCTCAATAGATCAAGGGTAAGTCTTTGAAGGCCATTATCTCTAGACTTGTGTTTACTTGTACTATCTATCACTTGTGGTTAGCTTGAAATAATAGAATTTTTAACCAAGCCTTAATTCCAGAAGAGGTGGTTATTAAATTAATTGTGGACATGATTAGGTTCTATATACTTTATTTTACTAACTTGAAAAGCTGCCCTAGTGACAGATGGTTGTTGAATACTTAGAGTCTCCCTATGTCTATCTTAAAAGACTATACAGGCATAGAAGGAGGCACTACAAGAATGAGGGATAATGAGAGTTCAGTAAATGTGGATTGAGTGAAAGTGAGCAAAAGTGTGTGTTTTCTAATGTTTTGTTTCTTGTGTAGCTCAATGTTTGCTGGAATGATGACTAAGTATAACCAATGTGGGTTGAGGGAAGTGAGCACATCTATAATACCAACCTGTCACTGTCCATACAATTTATTTCTAGCATACTACATATATAGCCATACTTCATCTATTTTGTAGGTACAAGAGGCTATGAAGGTATATGTTGCAACCATGCTGTGTGGGTTGAGTGATGGGAGCTTATATATTGTGTGCTTGTTTTTTCTTGTCGAGTGTTGTGAGCTTCTAAATAGAGGGTTGAGTGATGTGAGCATTTATATTATCTATGTTGGTGATTGTGATTTGGAAAAACTGCATATGGTAATACAACCTTGTCTAATTGAGGTGTTCTTGAGTAATATCTTATATTGGACAGGATTTATTAACATAAAGTGGAAGGAAGCTGCAAATACAAATGGCTACTGGGAGCGCTTGAAGTGTGAAGAAATTGTTACTCAAATTTGTATATATCTGTCTAGTGCTAGTTTATGTCTAGATAGGACCTTTTTTGGCCTACCCTTGCGGGCTGTGCTAGGGATTGCTCCTGTACTGTGTTTTTCTTTATTTTGGGTGATTGAGAACGTCAAATATGTTCATGTTCAACATATAGTCTGTATGAGGTTCCTAAACATATTAAAATCTTTTAATCTGAACATATGGACATTTTTTGTTGATTGCCATGGCGGCTATGAACAGGTGAATACATAGTCTAGTCTTTTTTGTGGTGGTAGTTTTTTGCTGTGTTGGTAGTTCTAAACAAAATAAGCTTTTGCTTTTTTTTTTTTTTTTTGCTATGTCTGACAGTTTTGTATAGGATCTGTTAGGGCCTGGGGCATCCCCCTTGTATTTGTCTATCCTCTTGTCTTTTTTATTTATGACTTATTCACCCCCAAAAAAAAATTACATAATATGTTTCATATATATAACTACTAATTTGTAATAAATTTCATATCTTAAATCTCTCTCACACTCATTTTTACATTGGTATTTCATTGGAGGTTAAAAAATATATATGTCTTAACCATAACGGAGCAGAGCGGTTCAGTTGGCGGATTATAAATTTTAAAGTTTAAACCATAGTTAACGGTTAGCGCAGTGCGGATTAATGCAAATCGGTGTGGTTTTAATGAATTGAGCAGTATTTTACACAACCTTTATATTGGTGGTGGAAAGAAACACAGCAAGCAATATTGGGGTGTTTTGAAAAGATAGTTGAAAGTTGATTTTTTTATTTTTTCAAAAAACGTGTAAAAAATATAAAAGATAATTGACTTAAAATGATTTAAAATTTGAGAAGTGACGGCCATTGTGAATTGGCTGAGTGGTTGATGAACTTCTTGGAAAATGGAAAAGCATAATTTATTTTATTTTCCCTCAATGGTTGAATGGTTGTAGGTGCTTTCTAGGCACATGACTCAGTGCCCTAGAAGTCAAACCATCATGGTTTGGACATTCACAACATCATCTATACATATGTAGGAATGGCAATGAGTTGGGGTGGGGCTGGGGATCACACTCCCCGTCCCCAATCCCTGCCGTAAAATTCCCTCGGCACCTATAGCGATCCCGCTTCCTCTCCTTGTTTACTGTATTCCGGACTCGGTCCTATGGAGTTGGTTGTTGTGTAAGTCATGTGGTCATCCTTAAATTCCATTTGTTTGAGTTGTAGGATGTGTTAGGCAAAGGTTGTTACAGGTTGGTTGAGTTTAAGTCTCAAATCTTGTTGCCCAGTTTTTAGGTGGTCCGCTCGAGTGGGTCTTCTTGCGCTCGAGCGGGGTTTACATTTCCAAATTTCATGCCTCGCAAAACTTCGCAGCTTGTGTTTTTCACGCCGAGCGGGTTTCATTACGCTCGAGTGGGTCGCGCTCAAGTAGGCCTCTTGGCGCTCGAGTGGATGTTCGTGTCTACAAAAAATACTGGGTGGGTGTAATTTGTGCTCAAGCGGGCTTCCCTTGCGCATAGGGTTGCAAATGAACCGAGCTATTCATGAACAAGCTCTACTCGGCTTAGTAAATCCAGCCGAGCTCGAAGCAGATAAGCTCGGCTCTGCTAAGCTCAAACTGTTTATCTTTATTTAAATTATATAATAAATATATTATTTATATATTAAATAATATATAAATATTTATAAATACATTATTTATATATTAAAAATATATAAATATATATAAAAATAATAATATAAATACATTTTTTATATATTAAATAATATAAATAATATTTTTTTATTTAAATATTTATATATAAATAATATTAAAAAAAATTATCGAACCGAGCCGAGCCGAACCGAGCCGAGCCGAGCCGAGCCGAGCTCGAGCCCAGTTCCTTATCGAGCCGAGCTCGAGCTCAATAAATAAGCTCGATAAGTAAACGAGCCGAGCCCGAGCTCAGCAAAGCTCGGTTCGGCTCGGTTCGTTTGCAGCCCTACTTGCGCTCAAGCGGGTGTACTTTATTTTTGTGTCTGACACTCGAGCGGGCCATTCTGCGCTCGAGCGGGTCCTGTTTTTGTGCTTGACGCTCGAGCGTTCTGTTCTCTGCTCGAGCGGGCCAGTTGTATATCAGATGGCAGCTGGGCATTTTTTAATCACTTTTCACATTTCCTTTCTCTCTCTTACTTTCCCAAAAATCGATTTTGAGAGCTCCTCTCTCTAGAAAATACCTTCTTTCTAGGGATTGATCTAGTTAGAGTGATCTACTCCCTTAGTGTCTTTGCAAAGAGTGTAGAGCTTGTGGTGGGCTTCCTATCTATCCGAGAATTTCTTGATTTGGAGCATTTCGATTTTCTTCATCATCTCCATTGGGTTTCATCTCTTGAGGTAGGGATTTCTACTCATTGTTATGTGCTTTAACATAGATGTTGAGCTTTTTGTATAAATGGTTTGATTTGGGAAGTTAGGGTTTGAGATGTGTAACATTGAAAGAGGGGTTTTGTTTATTTGGCTCTCACATATGTGTTTTGAGTCTAACAAGGAGGGTATTGATGCTAAATGATGATATTTGCACCTTTGGGTCAAAATTGGAAAAAGTGGAAAAATGCCATGTTTGGATGTATTTTGGTCATTAGTGTAAATAATGACATTTGTTATGGAGATAACGAAATTGGCTCAATATGAGATAGAATGGTGGAGTTGGATTTATTAATCACTCAACGTCGATAATTGTTAATCAAATTATCTGCTTAGAAATAAGCGCTTTGGGCTATTGGTAGAGGATAGTCGTGATTGTTGTAGACAATGCATGATGATTAGGCAAACTAAAACTAATCAATGGAATATGCCATCGAATATGGTTATTGGAATAATACATAAATTGTGTATTGATTGGATGTGTATATGATAAATGTTTATATACATTGTATTGTGTGGAGGGAGATAGGGATGTACTCCACAGTTTAAGAGAAGATAGGGGATGGACTCCTAAACCGGATATTATTGGGAGGAGATAAGGGATGGACTCCATAGTACAGCTAAATTTGTGTACTTATTGAATTATGGAAGCGCCTTTATATGGCATTGATACAAAAAATATGTATATCTATCGAAAATTATGGAAGTGTTTAATTTAAGTTATTTTCTCAATTGAAATGGAAGTGCTGTTGATATGGGATGTGATCTCATTTAAATTGTTTGGCCGGGTTCTGAGCCATAGTTATGAATTGATTTATGCGAGTTAAACATTTATCAAATGCCCATGTTTTAGTTATTGCTCGTGTTTTGTTTAGCATATCTCTACTGGGCATTGGCTCACCCTATATGGGACATCATTTTCAGGTGCAGGTAGCATGCCACCTCCAAGGACGTAGCTTGGAAGGCTTGCAGCTATTGAACTCTTTTTGTTGTTTTGTTGTATTACATGTATATCAAGCCAAGGGCTTACTTTGTGTAGAGTTAGTACTCTCTTTTTGTAACCAAGTGTTGACTTGGAAAGTTGTAAGCCTGTAGGGCATTTACTTTTGTTGTCAACATGTAATACATTTTGTAATGAATACTCTGATGAAATGTAATTATGCTTTATTCTTGCCTGAGCATGTTAATCTTGTATGATTTGTGGGTTTATTTTGAGGGCGTTACAACTTGATATCAGAGCGTACCGGATTTGAATACTTTGGGTACATGGGAAGTGATTAGTATCACAATGGGTTTGTCTCGCTTGTTAGAGACTTAGATGTAATGTTATGTGCTTATGTGATAACATGTTTATGTGACTACTTGGGTATGGGATTTAAATTCTAGGATATTGATTGGATCCTTGGGTTTCTGTGAGTCTTGTTGGAAAAGCACTTGATAAAGGCTGTTTCTAACCGAAACTCTAGTAACGCCTCGGGACTATCATTATCCGGAATTGAAATTCGTAGGTGCTTATGTGATTATGTACTTACGTGGAATGAATTACAGTTGTCCGTATATTAGGACGCGAGTGTTTTAGTTTCGGCACATTTATGAATATGCTAATGCTCTTCATTACCTTTATTAGGATGTTAGGACGAGGACGAGATGGTAGACGTAGTAGGCGTGGTAGGCAGGGGATGCCTTTACCGGAGGATATTCTGACGCACATGAGGGGGTTAGTCAGGCCAATGTGGCCGAGCCAGCAGGTCAGCCGGCTATGGATGCCTTAGCCCGTGGGATAGCTGATGCTTTGAGGGAGTCTATGGGCATACTCAGAGCTGAGAATCCAGTTCAGGCCCAGGTTGTTGATGCAGGGCCTTCTTTTCTAAAGAGGGAGTTCTTCCGGTCTAACCCGGACAAGTTTGTTGGGGATCTGAATGAGCCACTTAAGGCTGATGAGTGGTTGGAACAGATGACAAAGACGTTTGAGATGCTAGGCATCGAGGGCGACGCTTTGAAGGTGACCTTGGCATCCCTCTAGCTGAAGGAGGATGCGGGTTAGTGGTGGAAGTACGTGAAGGCTCGTGTTGGTGGTACATGAGAGGCCTTTGTGGATGCTTTCCAAGAGAAGTTTCTGTCTCCAGCTGTCAGTGAGAAGCTGATAGACCAGTTTTGTCAGCTCAAGTGGCTGGGTTTGTCTGTGGCCGAGTTTGAGGCCGCATTTACTAGCTTGTCAAGGTTTGCTCTTGAACTTGTGGCGTCCGAGGAACGCCGCTGTATTGAGTTTGAGAGGAAGTTGAGGCACGGCCTCAAGACTAGAGTTGGGGGTTCTATGATCTGGGAGTATGGGAGTCTTGTAGATGCTGCAGCCCATATGGAGATTATGATGCAGGAGGAGGATGAGAGACAGAGAGGCTCCAAGAGGAGTCAGGATGGTTAGGGGGACGAGAGGAGGCAGAGGGGTTCTAATCCTCAGCAGTCCCAGGGAGCTTTTGCTAGATCGACCTTTCTAGTGCTGAGTGTAGGCTCTGGGAGAGGCAGCCAGGAAGACATCACCTGTTTCAAATGTGGTCAGCTGGGCCACAAGTCTCCAGCCTGCCCACAGAGAGGAGGAGGTCAGAGAGTTGCTTCTTCATCGGCTCGACCTCAGGGCCAGAGTCAAGGCAGAGGTCAGCCACTGTCCTGTTATCAGTGTGGTCAGCCAGGGCACCTGAAGAGGTTCTGCCCGCAGTTGGGTGCCACATCGGGCGCGTCTGGTTCTAGGCAGACGCAGAGTTTTTAGCCAAAGACAATGCAGACAAAGCCGAGGGCCAATCAGGGGCTTCGGCTGCCCCACCAGGCAGAGTCCTTCTCGAGAGGTGAACAGTGGATCAGGGCCTGTATGCGTGTGTATGTTGTTACTGCACAGACCTAGTCTGCTCCATCCATCTGTGAGAGGTACCTTTCTGTTTTGCAACTTGGTTGCTAGTGTGTTGATTGATATGGGTGCATCCCATTCTTTTATATCTCACGATATGCATCTCAGATTAGGGTTGGAGTTGGCACAGCTAGCATCTCCTATTTGTGTTGTATTGCCTGTTGGGGGCGAATTGATTTTGAAACAAGGATGTAGAGGTTGTGATATAGAGGTCGCCGATCGCTGGCTTCCATTTCCTTTTGTAGTTATGCCCATGTCGGGTTTTGATGTTATTTTGGGTATGGACTGGCTATCGTCATACGGGGCAGTTATTGATTGTTACCGCCAGAGGGTCACAGTATGTACCTTAAGCGGGGATTGTTTCCATTTCTTAGGGGATCGGGTTGGTAGTGTATTGCCACCAGTGTATGATCCGAGAGGGCAGAGTGAGCTTAGTGGTCTACTTGCTAGCTTTATGAGTAGTGAGTGTGATAAGACCGGAATTGAGTTGCCGAGAGTGGTTTGTGAGTATTCAGATGTTTTTCCCGAGGACCTTGTTAGTTTGCCACCTCAGCGAGAGATTGAGTTCTCTATTGATTTAGTGCCCGGCATGGCGCCGATTTCTATGGCACCTTACCGTTTTGCCCCAGCAGAGTTGAGTGAATTGAAGATTTAGCTCCAGGAATTACTAGATAAGGGCTTTATTCGCCCTAGTGTTTCGCCGTGGGGAGCACCGGCCCTCTTTGCTAAAAAGAAAGATGGTGCCTTGAGACTTTGCATCTATAATAGGAAGTTGAATCGGGCTACGGTTAAGAATAAGTACCCTATGCCCCGTATAGATGATCTGTTTGACCAGTTAAAGGGGTCCCGTTGTTTCTCTAAGATAGACTTGAGATCGGATTACCACCAGTTGAGGGTCAGGGGGGAGGATATTGCCAAGATGGCATTCCGTATACGGTATGGCCACTATGAGTTTCTAGTGATGCCATTTGGGCTCACCAATGCACCGGCAATATTTATGGATTTGATGAACCGGATCTTTCGGGAATTCTTAGATCGCTTTATGGTCGTTTTCGTGGACGACATCCTGATTTATTCACCTTCTGAGGAGGAGCACGAGGAACACTTGAGAGTGGTGCTTGAATTGCTTAGAGCCCATAGGCTGTATGCCAAGTTTGGGAAGTGCGAGTTCTGGCTAGGAGAGGTCAAATTCTTAGGCCATGTGGTATCCGGGGAAGGGGTGTCTGTTGATACATCCAAGATAGAGGCAGTGCAGGATTGGGCACAGCCTAAAAGTGTATTTGAGATCCGCAGTTTTCTGGAATTAGCTAGGTATTACCGCCGGTTTGTGAAGGATTTCTCCAGGCTAGCTTCGCCGTTGACTAGATTCACACGGAAAGGGGTCAAATTTGTATGGAGTGAGACTTGCGAAAAGTCGTTCTAAGAGCTGAAAGTTAGATTGACCACCACTCCGGTTTTAATTATTCCAGAGAGAGGGTTGTGTTATGCTGTTTATTGTGATGCCTCACGAGAGGGTTCGGGTTGTGTATTGATGCAAGATGGGAAGGTGGTTGCCTATGGCTCACGTCAGTTGAAAATACACGAAAGAAATTACCCTACACATGACCTAGAACTAGCGGCTGTGATATTTGCCTTAAAGATTTGGAGCCATTATCTGTATGGTGAGAGGTTCGAGGTGTTCTCAGATCATAAGAGTCTGAAGTATCTATTTACACAGAGAGACTTAAATTGAGGCAGAGGAGGTGGATGGAATTCATTGAGGATTATGACTTTGAGTTGCACTATCACCTGGGGAAGGCCAATGTTGTGGCCGATGCCCTTAGCAGGAAATCCATTAGTGATGTAGCTTGTATAGCCATCCGGGAGTGGGAGATGTTGGGTGCACTTGGCGGGTTCGATGGCTTCGGCGAATCCGCTGAGGTCATGCCTTGTTTTCTGTTGTTGCATAGCCTACACTTGTGACTCGAGTGTTAGAGGCACAGAGAGGTGGCCTTGAGGTAGAATCCCTCCGAGAAAAGATCTCCAGTGGGAAGGTTGAGAAGGGTTTGTCTGAGTATCCCGACCAGAGTGTGAGATACCGAGACCGTTTGTTCGTACCGGAGTCTTGCCGAGAGGAGGTACTCCGAGAGTTTCACCATTCACGTCTTGTGGTGCATCCGGGAGGCACTAAGATGTATCGTGACTTGGGTCGCCAATTTTGGTAGCGGGGTATGAAGAGAGACGTGGCAGTTTTCGTGTCTAAATGCCTTACTTGTCAGCAAGTGAAGGCCGAGCATCAGAGGCCAGTGGGTTTGTTGCAACCCTTGCCTATTGCCGAGTGGAAGTGGGAGCATGTCACTATGGACTTCATTGTAGGTCTTTCGAGGACTCAGCGGGGTAGTGATGCCATTTGGATGGTTGTAGACTGGTTGACTAAGTCGGCGCACTTTATCCCTATGCGCGTGAGAGATTCGGTAGATCATATTGCTGACTTGTATAGTGAGGTTGCACGGGGTCCCAGTGACGATCATCTCAGATAGAGATCCTCGTTTTACTGCTAGGTTGTGGCAGAGTTTGCAGAGTGCCTTGGGCACTAAGTTGACCTTTAGCACGGCTTATCATCCTCAGACTGACGGGCAGTCCGAGCGTACTATTCAGATCCTTGAGGATATGCTTCGGGGTTGTGTTCTTGACTTTAGTGGGTCGTGGGAGAGGCACTTGGCCTTGGTGGAGTTTGCCTACAACAACAGCTATCACGAGTATCAAGATGGCACCGCTTGAGGCCTTGTATGGCCAATCGTAGGTCTCCGCTTTGTTGGGCCGAGGTGGGTGATGCACCTTTGTTGGGCCCGGAGTTGGTGAGGGAAACAACGGAGAAAGTTGAGCTTATCCGTGGGAGGCTTGTTACAGCCCAGAGTTGCCAAAATAGTTATGCCAACCGTAGGAGGAGGCCTTTGGCATTTGAGATGGGTGATCGTGTTTTTCTGAAAATATCACCTAGGCGGGGCTTGATGAGGTTTGGGAAGAGTGGGAAGTTGTCCCCTCAGTTTATTGGTCCCTTTGAGATCCTCGAGAGGATTGGGGAGGTTGCGTACCATTTAGCCTTACCGCCACAGTTGTCCGGAGTTCATAACGTATTTCATGTTAGTATGCTTCGGAAGTACGATCCGGATCCATCCCATGTGTTGGATTGGACCGACTTGGAGGTAGACAAGGATGTCTCGTACGAGGAGAGACCGGTTCGGGTCTTGGATAGGCGGGATCAAGTCTTGTGAGGCAAGACCATTCCTTTGGTAAAGGTTTTGTGGAGACATCACGCAGTGGAAGAAGCCACTTGGGAACATGAAGCGGATGTCCGTGAGAAATATCCGGACTTGTTTGTTGATGTGTAATCATGTATTGGGAATTTTGTAATATTGATGAACTTTAAGAGCATTATATATGTCTTAAGTTGTAAAACATAGTATATGTTTTGGTTTATGGAAATATATCTTGGAACTTGCCTCATAATGGAAGTTAATTTTAACATTGTATATGTTGATGATATTTTAGAAATGCGAATGTATTGTTGGCGTTGAATATGTTTTGAGATGCATGTTGATAATGCATGTTGGAGATTATGTTATAATTTGCCTCTTGAATAGAGGGGATGACCGGTAATGGGTCAGGTTATGAGATATTGAATTGTAATAATGTTGGGAATTGAAAAAAAAATCATGTTTTTGAAAAAATTGTACTTAATTTCGGGGACGAAATTCTTTAAGAGGGGAAGGTTATAGCGATCCCAGTTTTCCTCTCCTTGTTTACTGTATTCCGGACTCGGTCCCGTGGAGTTGGTTGTTGTGTAAGTCTTGTGGTCATCCTTAAATTCCATTTGTTTGAGTTGTAGGATGTGTTGGGCAAGGTTGTTACAGGTTGGTTGAGTTTAAGTCTCAAATCTTGTTGCCCAGTTTTTAGGTGGTCCGCTCGAGCGGGTCTTCTTGCGCTCCAGCGGGGTTTAGACACTTCCAACATTTCGTGCCTCTGCAAAACTTCTGCAGTTGTGTTTTTCACGCTCGAGCGGGTTTCATTACGCTCGAGCGGGTCGTGCTCGAGCGGATGTTCGTGGTTCCGCAAAAATACCGGTGGTGTAATTTGCGCTCGAGCGGGCTTCCCTTGCGCTCAAGCGGGTGTACTTTATTTTTGTGTTTGACGCCGAGCCATTAAGCGCTCGGCGGGTCCTGCTTTTTGTGCTTGACACTCGAGCATTCTATTCTTCCGAGCGGGCCAACAGATATCGATGGCACTGGGCATTTTTAATCACTTTTCACATTTCCTTTCTCTCTCTTACTTTTCCAAAAATCGATTTTGAGAGCTCCTCTCTCTAGAAAATACCTTCTCTCTAGGGATTGATCTAGTTAGAGTGATCTACTCCCTTAGTGTCTTTGCAAAGAGTGTAGAGCTTGTGGTGGGCTTCCTATCTATCCGAGAATTTCTTGATTTGGAGCATTTCGGTTTTCTTCATCATCTCTATTGGGTTTCATCTCTTGAGGTAGGGATTCCTACTCATTCTTATGTACTTTAACATAGATGTTGAGCTTTTTGTATAAATGGTTTGATTTGGAAAGTTAGGGTTTGAGATGTGTAACATTGAAAGACGGGTTTTGTTTATTTGGCTCTTACATATGTGTTTTGAGTCTAAAAAGGAGGGTATTGATGTTAAATGATGATATTTGCACCTTTGGGTCAAAATTGGAAAAAGTGAAAAAATGCCATGTTTGATGTATTTGGGTCATTAGTGTAAATAATGACATTTGTTATGGAGATAATGAAATTGGCTCAATATGAGATAGAATTGTGGAGTTAGATTTATTAATCACTCACTGTCGATAATTGTTAATCAAATTATCTGTTGATGTATTTATTATCTGTTTAGAAATAACTGCTTTGGGCTATCGGTAGAGGATAGTCGTAATTGTTGTAAACAATGCATGATGATTAGGCAAACTAAAACTAATCAATGGAATATGCCATCGAATATGGTTGTTGGAATAATACATCGAAATTGTGTATTGATTGGACGTGTATATGATAAATGTTTATATACATTGTATTGTGTAGGAGGAGATAGAGGATGTACTCCACGGTTTAGGAGGAGATAGGGGATGGACTCCTAAACCGAATATTATTGGGAGCAGATAGGGGATGGACTCCATAGTATAGCTAAATTTGTGTACTTATTGAATTATGGAAGTGCCTTTATATGGCATTGACACAACAAATATGTGTATCTATCATGAATTACGGAAGTGTTTAATTTGAGTTATTATCTCAATTGAAATTGAAGTATTGTTGATATGGGATGTGATCTCATTTAAATTGTTTGGCCAGGTTCTGAGCCATAGTTATGAATTGATTTATGTGAGTTAAACATTTATCAAATGCCCATGTTTTAGTTATTGCTCATGTTTTGTTTAGCATATCTCTATTGGGCGTTGGCTCACCCTATATGGGACATCATTTTTAGGTGCAGGTAGCATGCCACCTCCAAGGACGTAGCTTGGAAGGCTTGCAGCTATTGAACTCTTTTTGTTGTTTTGTTGTATTACATGTATATCAAGTCAAGGGCTTACTTTGTGTAGAGTTAGTACTCTCTTTTTGTAACCAAGTGTTGACTTGGAAAGTTGTAAGACTGTAGGGTATTTACTTTTGTTGTCAACATGTAATACATTTTGTCATGAATACTCTGATGAAATGTAATTATGCTTTATTCTTTAAGTCTGAGCATGTTAATCTTGTATGATTTATGGGTTTATTTTGAGGGTGTTACAGCACCAATCCCCAACGGGGAACCAATCACCCACCTCACCCCCGCCCCCAAAGGGGATCGAGGTTTCGACCAAATTTCTCCTGCCCCCTCCAAAACAAAAAAAAAAAAAAAAAAAAAAAGGCAAAACAGCATTTGTATTATTTCATCATCAACATCAAAACAACTATAGTCCACAAAATCATCATCAATGATCATCATCATCAACATCAACAACAACATGTATATCTATATCTGTATCTATATCATCAACATCAACACCATGTGTATCTATATCTATACCGCTGAGAGAAGAAATGCTCAGATCATAAATGCTCAAATGCAGCCCTAAACATATATAGACTTCTCCAAAAATGCTCTTCAGCCGATCTCTCTCTAGACTCTCTATCGTGGCTCGATCTAGAATAGAAGGTGCTCAGATCTCGAAGGTTCATCTCTCTCAGAGAGTAGAAAGAGAAGAACGAGAGAGATAGAGAGAGAGAGAGAGAGAGAGTTGAGATAGGTAAGTTAAGATAGATAGTATATTAGATGTAATATAATAAATCAATAAAGATATTATATTAGATATAATATAATAAAGTAATAAAGCTGTACAGCAGCCTAAACATATATATATACATACGGGGGGACTGTTGGGGGACTTTGGGGTCGGGCCAGGGCCAAGGAACTTATCACCATTCCCGGCACGAAAATTAACGGGATTTAATTTTTCAATACCATCCGGCCCTATGGGGATTATTTTCAGGAAAACCCGTTCTAATCGGGTCGGGAGTTGGGGAATCGAGTCCCCATAAGGCAGTTTAAATTGTCATCCCTATGCATATGCTAAAATTATATATTTTTTTAAAGAAGAGAGAAAAAATTCTTTTGTGTGATATGATGTTGGTAGTGGTACCTTGGCATTGCAAGTGCCTTTCCATTCAGCACTAGAATTTCATTTTTTTTTTTCCTCCCTTCATTGAATATGACAAATATAATATTAAAAAAATGGCCTTTAAACAAGTAATTTTAATTACTGTGCATAAATTGTAGTTATTTCAAAGGATGTTTTTCTTTTATTGTAATGATGGTGATGCTTATTATGGTAATTGGTGGTGGTTGGTGGTGCTTAGAATCTTCCGTTCTGATAGTAGAGATTGGTAGTGGTGGTAGTTTTAGTCATCAATTATTGTTTGGTTTTAAAATATATATAGTTCATTGTTCTGTAATAGTGGCTTTTTATTTTATTATTTTGTTTTTTTTTTTTTGTAAATCTTGGAATAAATAAAATTTTTTTTTTTTCATTTTTGTGCACTTGATTAAAAAATTGAAGACATAAATTTGAAATTAGATACCCTATTTTTACAGTTTAACCTTAATTTTAGAATAAAGAAATTTCTATTATATTATTTTGGAGTACTCAATTTGATATTTATAATCCTCAATTTTAAAATAAGTACCTAATTTTTGCAGTTGACCTTCATTTTCAATTAAGAGATATTTTTAAAAAAAAAAATTATCTCTTACTTGAAAATTTCAAACCATAATATATATTAAAAAAACAATTTAAATTTATATGATTCTTTTGTGAAGAATTGCACGTGATGAGCCTGGCGAAGAATAATAATTACAAGTTACAATACAAAGATCAAACATTGCAGCATTTCTAATATTTTAATCCCTGCTATGCCTCATCTCTAATATTTTAGTGTCATGACAATAAACTAATTAATAATCACCACCAATGATGGATCTAGAGACTAGAAGGAGCAAGAGGGTCGATTGCCCCCTTATGATTTAAAAAATCTATTATTATAGTTGTATTAGTTGATGATTATCTCTAAATTGTATAGACTGGTCCCTCCTATTTTTTCTTAAAACTTTTTAGCGGTCACCCCCTCTAAAGTTTTAAGTAATATCCTGCAATAAGAGAAGATGATGGAAGAAGATTAGACAAGTGACCTGATAAAATTTATTGAGAAACACATAGTTTGGATTTTTAATTCAATCTTATCATACATGCCATAAAAAAAACATGAATAATAGTTGAGCATAACTCAAGATACCTCACTTTAATAAATAAATTATTTTACAACTATCTTTTATAACTCAATATAGATATTAGAAAACATACTTATTTATATATATATATTTATATGTTTTTTTTATATATCGATAGAAATTATTATTGTAGTTTATATTAGTATATATGTTCTCTCCTATATCAAAATTTCAGTCGTTGAATAAATAAATTATTTTTTTACAAATTTCAGTCGTTAAATAAATAAATTATCAAAATTTCACATGTCCTTATTTTTTTAACCCAGCATGTCCTTGGTGTTAGACTTTTTGAAGGGAAAATCTCAAATCAATTGGATATTGAATAAATAAATTATTTTTATGGAGTGTAAAGTTATTTTTTATGTGGGATGTAAATATTTTCTGTGTATTCGAAAGATACTTTGTATAATGCAACTCTTTTTAGATTGTCCCACAAAATAAATAAATTACGCAAAAAAATTTTAGTGACTTTAATTTTTTTTTACTTTTTAAATCCCAAAACTTACTTTTCAAATAGCCCTATTTTTGGGCTTCATTTGGAAAGTTAGATTTGTAGTTTAAAAATAAATAAAAAATCACTACAAATGTCTCTTTCGGAAAATGGTTATTTTTTAGATTTTTTTATTTTTGACTATTTTAGTAGACCATTTTAATTTTTGTTTAGAAAGATAGGTTCGATTTTTTTGTTATATTATTATATTAAAAAATGTGTTTGAAATGATGTGAAAAAGAAAATTATAAAATTATCCCTAATGATTGAATGATTGGTATGGATTTTAAAAAATTTTAAGGGCAAAATTGTCTTTTTGCATACCTAGAAGTCCTACGACACCCCCACGTGACTTGACAGTGTTCCTGTTGCATATAGATTTTGTTTGCACATGTTTTTTTGGTTTTTTTTCAATTTAAAGCTATTTTAGCCTCTAAACTCATTTGTCAAATATCTCCAAAGTATCCCATTACTTTCTCTATTTTCTGTATGTATTTTTATAAATTAAAAAAAATCAATTAAAATAATTAATTCTCAAATTGGTCTTAATATCCTGACCACAATTAGGGATTCAGAATAGTAGCACAGGGGATCTGAAGCCCACAAGGATTATTATTAGTTAGCGAGTCAAACAGCAACAATTTTGAGACACTGGTTAACACCACTATTGCATTTGGGTTTCTTCCCCTAACTGGCATCTCTCTCTCCTCTAACATATGATACTAAAATCTTTCATACCATCTCCACTAAAGATGCCCATACCACATGGTCTCATAAATATATAAAAAAAAAAAAAAAGAATTATTATACTTAAGTCAAGAAAAAATGATAAGGAAAAATAACTAAACAAAAAAATTGACCAAATTCTATATTTTTTTAGTTATAACCCCAAAAAAAAAAAATCATAATCAAACATTACATGAGGTATAATTAAAGATTTCAGGAGTTATAATTAAAATATTGTCATAATAAAAGAAGAAAATTGATCATAACTATAAAAAAAAAAAAAAGACGTAACTGTAGACACCCCATTTTTAACCGACCTTAAGACTCAGATGTCATCGATTGAGCGCTCGGTGATGGTGTATATTGTGCTCGTTCTGAGGTTTCAGAGTTTTAGCTGAGAGTCTTGCCTCCGGGCCTCGGAACTCTTTGTGCTTTGGCTCAGTTTGCGGACCAAGTCTTGTTCCCTTCCCGGAGGGAGGGAGAGGTTTCGTAGACCATCTCTCTGTGATCGTAGACTACTTTTCGTGGTCGTAGGCCACTTTTTCCGTTTGGAGACTAATTTTCGATTTTTGGAGCCTTCGGCCGCGCGCCTTGTCTCGAGACCACTTAACATTCTCTGTTTGGCGTGATTTTTGAACCACACCTTGTTGCCTCTGCCTAGAGGAACACTGTGGTCCAGGAGACCACTTTTGTGGTTGCATACCACTTTTGATGCTCGTCAGCTAGTTTTCGGAGCTTTTGGCCGCGTGCTTTGCCTCCCGATTTCTCGTCTTGCATCTGCTTTGGTTTGTTTTTGGAACAAACCTTGTTTTCCTTGTTTGGAAGGTGGTACAAGGGTGGGAGACCAGTATTTCTCCTTGGAGACCACTTTTCCTTTTGCCATCCAATTTTCTGGTCAGATAACTGGCTTCCTTGGTCTTTGGACCATCTTTTCTGGTCAGCCACCATACCATCATCTTGCATTTAGTGTGTTGACCACTCCCATCTATGGCCGACCAGTTTTTGCTCTGGTTGACCGCTTAAAGTGGTCGACCGACCACTTTTAGTAGCAGGCCGACCACTTCAAGTGGTCGGCTGCTTTTTGACACCTTTTTGGAGATATTTTCCTCCAGCTGGCACAGCTGGAGAACATGAGGCCCATCCTCCATACACGTGTATGGAGGGATTGCCTTGGTGCTTAGCTTTTCCTAGAAACTTTGCATTTCCTTCTCTATAAGAGGGAGGCTCCTCCTCACTCCTCTAGGTTCAAAAATTCTACCCCAAGAGGATAGACATAGTTGTGTATCTATATTGCCTTGTTTGCTTCATTTTTGTGCCTTAAAGTGTAGATTTGTCTTACTTTAACACACAAACACACACTCAAACACCTTGTTTGGGTTGCTGAGGCTTCTTGAGGTTGTTTTTGAGGTTCTTGGACTGGTTTTGGTTCAAAAAGATTGCTGGAGTTGCAGTAGTAAATGTGGTATTCAAGGGTGAGTTTCTACCCCTTTAATCCCCTTTTCTTGCTTAAGATTTTAGCCTATCTTGAATGATGTTTTAAGCTTAGCTCATAACTGATAGAAGTTCTATTTTTTCATGCTTAAAAAGTTTGTTTAAGATCACTTTTGTGTTTGGGGTTGTTTACCCCCTCTTAGGCCTTGTTTGGCCTTGTTTTTGTGAGCTTCGGGACCACCTTGTTTTGGCCTTATCACCACTGAAATCCAAAGGGATTTCAGTGGTGGGGACGGTGTTCTAAGGTCCCAAGAAGAAGCGGGTCATCCCCTCTCCTTACTGTCTTCAATATTTGCTTCATATGCCTCATGTTTGAGCACCTTCGTTAAGTGTATGTTGACCATATCTTAGCTTGTATTTGTGGTTGTTTTGCTGTGGCATACCACTGTTCTTGCTTGGTTTTGTCATTCCATGCATGCATAATACACTTGTAGTGTAAATCACACAAACTAGTCTTGTGTGCCTCATGTTTGAGCATGTCTTTCTAGCTTGTTTTGGGGCCATCTCAGTAGGTTTTTGGTGTTGTTTTAACATACCTTAGATCTATTTTGGGTTGGTTTGGTTGGCTCTTGCATGCCTTATACACTTGTAGTGTAAATCACACACACTAGCATGTCATTCTAGCCTATGTTGTGTCCATTTCAGCATGTTCTTGGGCTTGTTTTACCATGTCATACCTCTGTTTAGGTTTGGTTTGGTTAGCCTTTGCATGCTCTTTGCACTTGTAGTGCATTTCCATGAAATAGCCTAACATGTATCATGTTGTAACATGTCATGCTAGCATGCTTTTGGCTTAACTTCATGAAGCTTTTGTCCATGTTTTAACATATTTTAGCTCTGATTTTGGTTGTTTTGGCCATGCATGACTTGCTTTGTATAGCTATAGTTCAATCTAGCTTGTTAGCTTTGTGTGTCAAGTCCACTAGCATGCTTTACTTGGCCTATTTCAATGATTTGGCATCATTCATAATGTAATTTCAGTTCATGTTTCATGTCCATGTATTCACATTTGTCACCTATTCAATGCGTTGGAGAGTTGGCCCCTTTATGTCTTAACATGAACCATTGCGTATGTCGTCATGTCTTTGCTTGCGAGCCATCATTTCAGTGTTTATTTGGGGTTATTATACCATGATATAACTCTGATTTTTGTTGCTTAAGTCATTCCATGCTTGGTCTTAATAGGTGTAGTGTAATCCACCTTATTTGCCTTGTATGCATTGTGCCTTATGCCCTTCATGCTAGCATGTTTTGGCTTACTTCCATGCATGTTTTAGACTCATTTTAACATGTTCTAGGACTGTTTTGAGTTGCCTTAGCCATATGCTTCATGTTTTGTATGGTTGTAGTACAAATGCTCTCGCTAACTTCAAGCTTTGAGCACCATAGCATGCCTCATTTGTGTTGTGTACATGATTTGGCATCATCTAAGATGTTATTTCAGAGTTTATAGCATGCTTATTTTCCTACTTCATCCATGCTTTGAATGTCTTTAAGTGTTGTGCATTGTTGCCTAGTTTATAGCCTAGCTTGTATGCTTGCATGCCTAGGTATTTGGGCCCTCATCTCAGTATGTTTAGGTCCTTGTTTTGACCTACTTGAGCTCTGTCCATGCTTAGTTCATGCATTTGTGCCATGTATTGCATGCCTTCTTTGTGTTGCTCTTTGCTAGCTTTCATACCTTAGGACCATTGCATGCCATACTTATGTTGTTTGAATGGTTTGGCACCACTTCTTACCTCATTTCAGTGCACTTAGTGTTGCTACACTTCCTTGCTTTTCACTCTTTAAGTGTTTTTGAGAGTTGCACCTTAGTGCCTTAATTGGTGAGCCAATTGGCATACATGTTTGCTTTTGTTTTTGATGCCTTCATTTTAGCATCATGGCCACTGATTTAGGCATGGCTGAGGCCTATCCCTTTTGGTTTAAGTCCATTGAATATGCCATGTGTACTGCATTGGGCATGCCATATTGTATATTGCATTGAGCATGCTTTTATTACATCGCATGGTGTATGCCTTATACTTTGCATTATGTATGCTTAAGATACATCATTGTGTTGTGCATACTAATTGATATTTGCATAGTGTATGCTAGTTGTTACATGCTTTAGCATTATGCATGCCATTAGCCTTGTTAGGTTGTTCATATTGCATTGCATGTTTGCATGCTTAAGTCATATTGCATACTTGCATGCTTGAGTCACATTGTGTATGCCATGCTTGCTTGCATTCTGTTTGGAATAGGTGTTAGTCCAAACACGGGAAACGAGGGACGTTTCATACTTCAAGTGATGAAACGTGTCTTAATTCCCGGTCACCGACGTTCTTGATCATCCATGATAGAGTTTTAGGCTTTATGTGTTTACTTGTGCATTCATTCCATATTGAATTGTGCAACTTCGCCTCTCGGCCATCATGCATGAAAATGCGCGATTGATGACCCGAGGGTCGAGAACCTACACTCCCTTGAGTTCATGACATGATAGGGAGGGTGGTTGTGCACACATATCTTGAAAATACATTGCCATGCCCTTTCTTGCTCTCTATTGCAGCAAGTTGCAGTTCAGCAGCAACAATTGGTCAGCCAGCTAGAAAAACTAGCTGGCCGACCACTTTTCTGGTTTTTCAACAACCAAAAGTGATTGGTAGGTGTTTGGGGAGACCAATAGTGGTCGGCCACCCTCCCATTGGATTCCCAAGGTGGATTTTCATCTTTCTGGAGCTTAGTGCAAGTTTCTGAGGACAACTACAAACAGAGGCAAATAGGGGCATCGCATTGGATTTCTGAACGAGGCGATCAAGCTTGCATGCATTCCTCTACCTCTGAGGCTCCTGATTTCCTGCTTTCCTTAGCTGTCATGCTTAGATAGCTAGCCTTTGCTTTGGTTTGTACTTTAATAGTTAATGCGTTTAGCTATTTCAATTCATTTTGTAATAATTAGTTAACTAGGATTAGTTAATTAATTTGTTGTGTAATAATTAGTTTAATTAGCTTAGAATTAGCTAGTTAGCTTCTTATTCGGTCTCTCCCTTGAGAGAGACAATTGTTGTAATAAGCGTGCGTGTGTGTGATGCATGTCTTCCAACCCCTATTTCTTTCTCCCTTTTACTTAACTGCTTACGATGGTTAGTTTTAGGGCATGTTTCATTTAGCATACCTTATGCTCGCATGTTTACATCCATTCATCTGTATTGCATGCACTGGGCTTGACGCATCATACTAACTGCATCGTATTTCAATTCCTATTCGAATACATCTACCAAGTTGCATCTCACATGACATTCTTAGGATAGCCGAGCCTATCTTAAATGCATTTTCGCATGTGTTGCATTAGCCATTTTAACATGAACTAGGATCATGCATGATTTCTAACTAGTTCTTTGTTTTGACTTGAAGTACACTGTGAGTGTTTACGCTTTAGCATACTACATGTGTGTTAATGAGCATGCTTGCCATGAGGCTATTTGCTTATGTGATATAACTGCCTGAATGCCTGTGGGTGAAAGTTGGATTACTTGAATTGGGACAATTCATCGAAATCCGCATTTTAGCCTACTTGCGAGTAGCAAACTTCAAACCATTTTCCAAACAAACGGATATGCAATCCTTTGTTCCAAATTAGGCGATCTAATTTATACTTGTTTTGCCATGCGCATCACGTAGTAATTCTAGCTAATTAACCGGAATAAGAACGCATGTGTTTTCAAAAACTCGATATCATGCTTAGTACAGGCCGATCTTTTGATCGGGCGACCCAGGGTGCTCATTATATGACATTTCCCAATCGTAACCAAGTTCCCGAGCCGAGGCAACTTTGGTGATGACGGATACGTGGCCTTAGGCACGAGTCAAGGTTTCCTAAATTCCCCCAAAATAAAATATTTAGGTGGCGACTCTGTATCTGGCAAAGCAGTCTATGTTTGGCACTTCTTTCTTAAAAATCAGTTTTCCAAAACAATTTGCCGGATTTGGACTCTTTGGTGATTTATCGGTCTCATATCGCACATTGTGAGATTAGATTCAGAACCGTAACATTTGAGTCCAAACTGTAGAAAAGCTCGGAACGAGATGAGATCCGCTGCTGCCCTCACGTGCGCGGATGTTTCAGGGAGTTCCCAGGAGCACATCTACAGTAACTAAGAGTGCATACACCCATTTCACGGGCTATATATGGTAGAATTTCCCTAAATTGAAACGTTGTTGTGACAATTACATTCATTAAAAGATAAAATTATTCTAGAGTTTATACATAAAGAATTTATTTTGGGTGATTCTATTTACATACCACTAATACTTTTAGTACACACCATTACTTAGTATACACACAAAATAATTTTTAAAGTTTAAAAATATCTTAGTTCACACCTTAACTTTCCATTACTAACCCTATATTAACACACCGCTAATTATTTGAATGCACACCATTACACATATCAAAACTCTTCATCTTCACCACTACACACAACAAAAACCCACGATCTTCATAAGAAAGACAATTTTCGTCGATCTTGATCTCCATTGCCGGTGGAGGTTTCATTCGGCCTCCATCTTCACTGGTGTTGATCTCCATAGTTGGTGTTGAACTCTTATCGTATCTCATCTTGTCGTCTCGTCGTTTTAGATCACCGGTGAAGTGTTTCATTTGGCCTCTATCTTTGCTGGTGTTGATTTTCATTGTTGGCCTTGAACTCGTTTCTCTCGTCGTCGTTTCAAATTTATTAAATTAGTCATGTTTATAAATACAGAGTTGAACAAACTTAATGTGTATAAAAATTTATATCTGAACAATAAGTAAAAATTTTAATTTATTTTAACTGAACTAACTTAAAATGTTCAATTTTTTTATGTATAAACATTTAATATTTGGTCAATCTTAATAATTCGAACAAAATTGTTTCGTTCAAATATAAATAATCAAATATTGTGTAAAAGTTCAACTCTGGTTATCTGAACACGATGAAGAAATTCATTTTCCCAACATACGAACGAGATAAATAAAAAAACTAAAAAATTAAGTCATAAACTAACATTTTCAATGTTCAAACAACGTTTTCAATATTTATATCAGAAGCAACCATCTCAGTGTCATCCATGGTGTGCAAATCTTCAAAGCTAATTGATTTTAATGTTCTTAAACCTTAGATCTTCAAAGACAATAATATTTTGAGTTTAAAAAATAAGTATAATGGAGAAAATAATGAAGTGAGCTAATTGATAATGAATTATATCATAAGTGTATGTTAATGGTGAAGATGATGAAGAAATACAATGTTTATATGTTAAAATCCTAAACATTATAGGAATGATGATATGTGAAGAGTATTTTGTATTTTTAAATATGAAATTTTTAAATGAGTAGAATACACATCATGTTGTCCTTAGTGGTCATTTCATTGGAAGATATTATTAGAATATAAATTTAACCTATTAATGGTGTATACTGAGAGTATTGATGGTATGTAAATAAAGGCCTCTTTTGGGAAGAGCATAAAAAGTCAAAAGTCAAATTTTAATCTATTTTGAGTCACATCATCCTATCTACTTTTTTTACACATTTACAAAAAAAATCAAAAATCAACTTTTAACCAACTTCTTAAAACAACTAGAATCACCCATTTATTATAGACCAGTCAACAAAATTAGGTAAAAGGTCAGTTTTAACCGAATCAGGATCCTCTCATTGACTTCCCTTCTTGACTTCTTACTTGCTAGACCATTGGGCCTACTTTTAGGCCCAATTTTGATTATCCGAACCGTTCACATTTTAAGATTTGTTGAGTATATTATACCTATAAAAAATCAAGTTGGCCGGATATCAGAAAGCATGTGTTCAGAAAACTATTTATTAAATTTTTTAAAAAAATAGTTTTTAGTTCGATGATCCAAACACGTGATTTCTGATATCCAATCAACTTGATTTTTTATAGATATGATATACTCAACAAATATTAAAATGTGAATGATTCAGATCATTAAAATTGAGCCCAAAAGTAGGCCCAGTGACCTAACAAATAGGGAGTCCTTGACTCGTTTTGACCACCTCCGCCCATATTCCAACAAGGAACCCAAAGCCAACTTCTTGTACCTCACAATTGCTGCTGCCCATCCCTCTTTCCACTTCGCAAATTCGTACCCCGCACAAACAAAGAACACAACTGTCTTTTGATCAAGAGCACTGAGCATCACTTGTCTTTTTTGATCTTATAGTCTGTTTGGGGATAGGCTCTTTTTCAATTCCTAATTGTTTCGCTTTCTTCCCTGCCGACTCGTTGCTATTTTGTGCATTTTTCATCAACAAGAGCCAGAGAATAATATTTCAAAGGTGTTTCTTTCTTCATTTCCACTTCTATTTACAATGTTTAACTATAATTTTGTTTTCTCTCTTCAATTTTTATTATAGTTTTGCTTACCCAGGAAGCTTTGTAATCTCCTCCTCTGTGACTCTATTATTACTCTGTGTTGAGCAATTACCAGAACAATATTCTGTGTGTTCTATTTCCATTTTACTAATCTCTCTTTCTCTTTTCTGTTTCTGTTTTAGTAAAAAAGCTCCCTTGTCCATATTCAACCTTGGTCCTTGCACTGATTTTCAGAGTTTAAAAAATGCTAAAAATCATGTTTTGATGTTTCAAAAGTGGAGGGGTTAGCCACCCCTCCTTGTTCTTGTTTCCTAGCCTTGTTTCATCCCTTTGTTGCTTAGCCTTTTTCTTTTTTCTTTGGCTCTTTTCATGCATTTTTAGCCACTGATTTTCATCTATTTAGGGCTTTTTGAGGGTTGTCCTAAGTGGTTTAATTGGTTCAAGCTTTGGTTAGTTTAGTTATTGTCTCATAAGTTGGCATACATAACTTGTTGTACGTTGTTCTAAGCATTTCTTTACTTTATTTCCATGTCTAAAGTCTAATTTTAACAATCATCTAATCATCTATATCTTTCATTCTTGAGAATGATTTCAACCGATTGAGGTTGCTCAAAATATGTAAGAAAGACTCCTACCTAATGGCTTAATCTTTTCGAAGATTCATTGCCAACGGTATTGTCTTTCTCTCATTTTTTTTTTTTTTTTTTTGAAGAATCTCTCATTTGACATTACTTCTTGTTTAGAGGACTTTAACATCACCATGGACAAATGGACTAACGAATGGCAATGACTAATAAAATTGGCTTAAAACTCGGAACAACCCATATAAAGAAAATGGTTAAAATTGCTTAGACTTGGCCGGACATTATGCCAAGTTCCTTGTGTCAAGAGTCGTCACATGCTAATTCATGGCATTTTGATGATTCTTGAAGCGTTGCAACCTCCCTCTTCCAGTTCATTCCATGACAAGGGAGATGGGTGGTCTTATTCATTGCATTCATTGACTTTTAGTCCAAAATTGTATCTGAGATCATCAAGCAATCAATTTGCTCATTGATGGTTTTGGAATCAATTTCAACCTTCTCTCAAGGCTTTCCCATGACAAAGAAGGAAGATGGGACAAACATAGCTTAAGAACATTCTGTCTACACTGGTTCACCTCAGAACACAAAAATAGAGTTTTGCACCAAATTGAGGCACGACCGGCCATTTGTAGACCCGGTCGGCCATCATTGATGCACGGCCGGCCCTCAGTGTGTGGCTAGCAGTGTAGTTTTGCAAAAAAACAGAGGCAGTGGCTGAAGGTGAAACAGAGTTGGCTTGGACAGACAAAGTAGCTCTTAGACGCTGTGGATGCAACCCTCATCCCTCTTCACTTACGCCTTTGTTGAACGCGATTAATTGTTTCATTAGTGTAATAATTATCATAGTTGTAAACTAATCTTATTGTAATTAGTATTGTTATAGACATTGCTTAGTTAATTGGTATAGTTGGTTCAATTGTTGTAATAGAGTAGTTAATTAGCTTAGTTAAATTAATTATTATTCATTCGCCCAGTTTTGTAATAGTTAGTTAAACTCGGACTTTCGGACATTGATTCACACCCTCCTGCATAAGGGATCAAATGTTGTAATAATGTGTATATCTTCCAACCACATGTCTTTCTCCCCTTTATTTAATCGCTTACGATGGTTAGTTTAGAACATCACGTTTCACTAGCATTCTCATGTTTTGCATCCATTTGTCTTGCATACATCCAAGGTTCGGCTCATCATACTAACCAAATGTTTAAATTCATTTCTTGAATACGTGTCTTATAGCATATCTTGAATGAAAACACATATCATGCTCATAGCTGAGCCTATAAAATACATAATGTGTATGTTGCATTAGCCATAATTATATAAATAGGAACATGCATATTTTGCTGACTCTTTCACCTTTTTTGCTCGGAGTACTAGGTGAGCTTTTACGTCTTAGCATCTTGCATTAAGTGTTTGTGTTGCCATATCTACCATGCTTACCATAAGGCTAAGTGCTTAAATGGCATAATTGTTTGAATACCTGTGGATGAAGGTTAGATGCCTGAATTGGGATAGTTTGATTAATGTCCATTTTAAGCCCACTTTTTCAAGTGGCAAATTCACAAAACAATTTCAAAACAAAATATGAGACCAAATGTTCCAATTCTTGCAAAACTAGTCTATATCTGGTGTGCGTATCACATAGTAAATAGCTAATAAACCTGAACAAGAGCATATAATTAAAAAAGAAACACATCATGATTAGTAGAGGTCGATCTTTGATCGGGAGAGTGGGGTACTCAATTCACGACCTTCCCCTCTCGTACCTATGTTCCCGAGCCGAGACACTTTGGTGATGATGGACTAATGACCTTTGGCACGAGTGTCGGGTTTCCTAAATTTCTAAAAAAATTTAGGCGGCGACTCTGAAATCTAGCAAAGTAGTCCATTTTTGGCATTTGATTCAAAACATTAATTTTTCAAAAAGAATTGCCGGATTTGGACTCTTTTTTTAAAAAATTAAAATTTTAAAAAAATGATATGTATTCTAATTTGATTTTGCAAATTGTCCCTTTCGTGTCTTCATATATCTGCTAAATAGTAAGTATTATTCTTATTGTTCATATATCCGCTAAATAGTGATCCGACGGTGTGTGCCGTAGAGTGGGGTGCATAACATTCTTACATCTTGTTATTCTTCTGCATGTGGCGGTCATTTTAGTAGGCATAAAACGGCCGGCAAGATTTTACAAAACGAGTTTTATTAGTCCACCATTTTTAAAGATGCCCATCAAATTATCTCATGAGCAAATTATTTGTTTTATTTTGGATTGTCATTTTGTATTTTTAGTTTTTTTTATTATTATTTTAGTTATTTTTTAAATTTTTTTGGGTATGTCTAATTTAGATGTAGGGACACATTTTCATAAATCCCTTTTCACTTACTTATGTTCCATTTAGTCTACATTATTTTTTAAATTCCAGTAAGTCCTATGAGTGATATAGTTACCAAAATACCCATAATAATATTTACATTTACAATGTGAATGTTCCGTGATGTGAATGTTCACACCGTCAATGTGAATGTTCACACTATCAATGTGAATATTAACACGTCAATGTGAACATTCACACGTCAATGTGAATATTCATATTGTAAAATATGAATGTTCACATCACCAAATTACTAACCGTTTAAAAAATATTTGTAAGGGTAGAAATATCTATAAAATACTTTAAATATGAGAATTAGGATTTGGTAGATGAAATGTTCAAATAATAGGACTTATTGGAATATAAGAATATCTTATGGACTAATTGGAATACAAACACTTGAAAAAAGATTTTATGATAAATTTTCCTTAGATGTACGGAAAAAGTAAAATATTTATGAATAATTTTTTGAAAAATTCAATAATTACAAATATATATTTCATTTTTATATTTTTCTTATACTTTTTAATATTTAGTTTATATAAATTAAAAATTCAAAAATTGTTTTTAAAATTTCAAAATCAAATAGATAATTTCTTCACCCACCCATCATTATGGAAGTTCAATAATTGAGCCATGGGCTGGGTCAAAAGCAAAATGGGCCACACACATCACATGGGTTGTTAGGTTGGGTCCATCAAAGGATAAATGCACGTCACCTTCCTTGGCCATGGCTCTCATCTGCAATTGCCCAGTGTGAGTAGTTAGCGGTCCTATTGTCTAAGTTAAAAAAAATAAATAAATAATAATATAAAAAAATGCACGAAAATGACAGCTACTTTTTATTTTTTTCTTTTTTAGCTTTACAAAAGTACAAGTTAAATGAAAAAATTAAGGGTTGACCTTAGTAATAAAATAAATTATGAATTTTTAATTTTGTTTAGGGGTGTACACGGTCTGAATTGGTTTGATTCTGAGAAAATTCAAGAACCAAACCAATTCTAACGGTTCTGTGATTTTGAGAATCAAACCAGACTGTTACACTTGTAAAACCAGACCAGAACCAAACCGAAAAAACGGTTCGATTTCGGTTTAGTTTACGGTTCTAAAAATTTCTATTTACAAGAATAAATTGTTAATATTACCAAAATAATTACTCAAACTAATTACATTTAACTCATGATAAAAACTAATAATATTAAAGTATTACTTAATATTACATATCTATACCATCATAATATCATTAAAACTATAAAAAACCAATTAATAAAAATAAAACTTGATATTATATATATATCTTTTAAAATTCGGTTCGGTTCGGTTCGGTTCGATTCGATTCGATTCGATTCGATTCGAACCGCGATTTTTTCATAAAATCCATTAACCGAACCGTTTTTACGGTTCTCATATTTCTTAACCCGAAACCGAACCAATTTTTAATAGAACCGAACCAAACCGTATGATTCGGTCTGGTTCGGTTCGAATTACCAATTTGAACGGATTTTTGAACAGCCCTAATTTCGTTAATTTAAACCTTAATATTTTGATTTGTGAATAATTTTTTTAAAAAAATTACTATGAATATGTGCTGTATTTATATATATATACTTTTTAGTATTTAGTGAATATAAATTAAAAATTCAAAAATTATTTTTAAAAATTCCAAAATCAAATACTTCTCTCTAACCACCCATCATTATAGAAGTTTAATAATTGAGCCATTGGCTGGGTCAAAAGTAGGGGTGTAAATCTGGCCCGGGCCGGACCCATGTCGAACCTTGCGGGCTGCCGTTAAAATTTGGGCCGGATCGACCCACGAGCCAAAAAAAATTAAGCCCAGGCCCAAGCCTAAGCCTAAGGGTATTCGGGCCTTGGGCGGACCGGTGGGCCAAGCCTTGGGCTAGCCCAATGAGCTTGGGCCTAGACTCAAGCTTGGGCGAGCCTAACCATTTTTTTTTATTTTTTAACATTTTTTATATTAAAATTTTATTATTTTCCATTAAAAAATACACTGGGCCTCAGGTGGGTCGAGCTTTGGGTTGGGCCCTAAGTGGACCTTAAGCGGGCCAATGGGCTGGGCCACAGGCCAAGCCTATAAGCCGGCCCGGGTTTCAAATCAATGGCCCAGGCCCTAGCCCAGAGGCTCAGGCTGAGCTCGGGTCCAGGCCCGGGCCCAAGCAGGCCTAAACCGGCCGGGCTCATCACAGGCCACGGGCGGGCTTCAGACCGCCCACGATTCGCGGGTCATTTTTACATCCCTAGTCGAAAGCAAAAGCAAAAGCAAGTGGGCCACCCACATCACATGGGTTACTGGGTTGGGTTCGTTGAAGCGCAAATGCACCTTCCTTTGTCCAGTCAGTAGATACATACAAATTGTACGAAAATGACAACTACTTTTTATTTTTTATTTTTTATTTTTTTAACTAATTTTTTTAGCTTTAAAAAATGAATATTTAATAATAAATCCTATCTCACAAATTGTTGTACCAATCAGTCTCACTTTTATTCTTTTGTTCCGTTAAGTCTTGCTGGTAGGGAGATTTGTTCCTTTGTGGTTCTATTTTCCATGTTTGGTTTGACTGTGTGGACAATTGTGTCCTTTGTTTGAGTGAGACATGTTTTGCGGGACCACTTTTGTGTTTGAAAATGTTGCAGATTTGGTTGTGTGTGAAGTGGGAATGGGGTGGTATGTGATGTGGGTTGGGTGGTTGTGTGTATGGAAATACTTGGTCAAATAAGTTGTGTGAATGAACAATGTTTTGGTGTAGGGTTTGGTATGTGGGGGTTTGGGCTTTATTTCTTTTTTGTACTGATATTGCACGGATGTGGGCACTGGGCTGTGTGCCTCTGTGCCATGTGGCAACTAGCAAACACACAAGTGTTGTACAAATCCCCTTAGCGCGCTTTACCCCTGTGTGACACCCCAATTATGTGTCACGTGACACACATACAATACCACCCTCTCAGATTCACAAACGTATGCCATACGCGCCCAAACCTGATCCTCTCATATACAACTGTACTGCATATATTAATATGTCAACTGAGGGCATTCACGTCCTTCAAAAAAAGGCAGGACTAAACGGATCATTAAAAAAAAAAAATAGGACCAATTGGATCATAAGATTAACATTTAGGATTTATTGATAAATCTCCCTTTAAAAAAGGTAAAAATTAAATAGAAAAAAAAAATTAAGGTTTGACTTTTATAATAAAATAAATCATAAGTTTTTAATTTTGTCAATTTAAATTATAAGTTTTTGATTTATTTTCAATGTAAACCATTCGTCTATATTTGACAAGTAAAATCAATGGAAAAAAGTATTTTAGCCATTAAATTCAATGTATATTTACATAAGATGTCTAAAATATCATTTTTCGTTGAGTTTAATGTTTTACTTAACAAAAATATGTAATGGTTTAGATTGAAGACAAATATAGATAGCAACGGGTCGTGTTTTATTGGATTTTGCGTACAAATTATTAACTTTAAACTCAACTATTTTAATGATACGATTTTGTATTTTACCCTAACATTGACAATTTTGACCTACATATCCGTATACTTTATCTACTTTATCAATGCTCTCCTAATTCTTTTTATTAAAATCGGATTGGTACAAATATGACCGGGTTAAGTAATTTTGCCATCTCTTCAAAAAATTATGACTAAATTTATAATCAAATTAAAATATTAAAATTTATTTTGTTACAAAGGTTAAATCTTGAAATTTTTTTATTGTAATTTCCCAAATTAAAATTTTGAATAGTTAAGCAGACAAGTGAATGGTATTTGAAATTTTGTATAATGGATGTATCAAGTTAATTAACACCTTACACAAAATGCGGTGATTTTATCTGGACTCACATAATAATTCAATACGTTTAATTAAATTTTTAAAATTTTATAACTTAATATAAATTTATTAATAAAGACAATACATATTAAATCTTAAAATAAAAAATATATATTTTTTCTTATAGTACACCCAAACTATTTACACATTTTTTTTTTCATAGTCACCTATCTTCATCTTCTTTCTTAAATTTCAATTATTTTTTTTTCTTCTTTCTCAGTCCAAAACTCCAATCTACTCCACTCCACCAAAACTCACCATTATCATCAACATCATTATTTTTTATTGTGTTGTTATTTGCAAATAAAAGAAAGTTTGAACAAAATCAAACAATGAATGAGAATAATAATTAAAAGTATTCTTTGAAGCAATCTATCAAAGAGAAAGTAAGTATTTATATAAATATCAAAATACAATTCTTGATTTCTGTGTTTTTAATCCTAATCATCAAAAAATATACAAAACTGTGAATATAATCATGAAAAGACACAAAACTGTGAACATAATCATTAAGAAATCATTATAAGTCTATTATTTTCTATCATTTTATCTTAATCTAAACTATCATGGAATAGATTCACACAAAGAAAATAATTAATATCAAGAAACATAATTAATTTGGATATACTCTTTATCAGTTGCTTAACCTTAAGACTACCATCAAAGTATCAATGAGCAGCACATCATAGAATTTTATATAGAATACACAACTTTTTTTTCTATTTCTTTTTTTTTTCTTGCGAAAATTTCAATTAAAACAATAAAGAACTATAACTATCAAATTATGTACAGTAAATAGTGATAAGTTGAAGAAGACTCGTCTTCTAATTTCCCTTCTTTCTCTCTCTCTCTCTCCTCTTCGATTTTCAAGGATTCTCTGTTTTTGTCCACAGTTCTACTGGCTACTACTATTCAACTCAAACAACAATCAAACCTCACAAACAAATAGTTATGTGAAAGCTGTGTTTCGCACAAAAATGTTAACTAGTCTCAGCCCTGGATGCCTTGCTTTGCTCCTTCTTTCATCGCCCTTTTCTCATCTAATGTAAGTTTTTCAATTCTCAAAAATAAATAAATAAATAAATAAATAGTAATGGCTTTATTTAGGTGTACCTTTAAAGTATAATTTAAAAAAATATATAAGATATATTGAGAGTAATTATAATCTTAAATAATTTAATAGAATATATTGAGAAATAGGCGGTGCTTCTCTCAAGTCGTCTGGACAATGATGTTGGACCTGTGGTGCCTATAACAGGTTTCATTTCGATAATATAAATCGTTTAATGTGTACAGCTCGTTGAGTAATTCATCTTTGTAAAAAATTATATCGATCGGATATCGATAATCTCTCGATTATATCGGGTGTGTTTGGTTTGGTTTTGAGAGATAAATTTTCAAAAAAAATTTTGGAGAAATAGTTTAGAAATTTTTTTAGTTTGTTTGGTTGTATATTTTGAAAATAGTTTTGGAGTATGGGAGTTTTGGATGATTTGATATTTTATTATAGTTTGGTAGATTTGTGTGAGAAAAAAAGTGATTGAGAAAGAGAGAGGAGAGAGAAAAAGTGATTAATTGATGTGTAGGAGAGATAAAGTAATTTTGAATTTTTTTAAAAAAAGATTTCCAACCAAAAAAAAAAATTTTGAAATTTTTTTTCAAAAATTGTGTTTTGAGAGTTAAACCAAACAAGGTCATTATATTTTTGTCAATAATAAAATATGATTTTAAAAATAAATTATTGACAAAAATGTATTTTGATCAAGTATCTATCGATATTTGATCAATATAACATTTTTAAGAGATAAATTACTTAACAAATTCTACATATTAAACTGTTTAAATTATCAAAATAGACTTGTGTTATGCTCAACAATTCCAAAAATACCATCCAAAAGCCTTACCCTTGGGAAGTTGGACGTACTTCATATTTTCTTTTTCTTTTTTTAGTGTAGATAGGATCCCCCACAAAATGTCATCTTAATCTCACGACTTAAAAGATGTTTGGATTGGGTTTCAAAAAACTTGAGCCGTTAATTTAATTATAATTAAATTAAAAATAAAATAAAATCTAAATTTTAAATAATAAATTATAAGCAAAATTTATATCAAACAATCTAATACAATCTCTTACAATAAAAAAATATAAACAACTCAAAAATATTACACCAAAATAATCCAAATTATAAATAAATATTGAAAGCTAAATGGTGCATCTATATCTATGTACAATTTGCTCACATGATATTTGAAAATAAATATATAACTTTTATGATTTTTCTCACAATTATTTATCGGCTAAAAAACTCATTTTTGTTGAAAAAATCTTAACTCTTTTTTTTTTTAAAAAATTCATGGGAAAGTACAAGACTTAACATATTGCACATTCGGGAATAAATTATCTAATAAAGTACATTAAAATACTTTAAAAAGTAAAATATTTGTGAAGAAATTTTTAAAAATTCAATAAATATGAATATGTACTGCATTTAATTTTTTTTTTTTTTGGTTGTACTTTTTAGTATTTAGTGAATGTAAATTAAAAATTAAAAATTTGTTTTTAAAAATTTCAAAATCAAATAGATAATTTCTTCACCCACCCATCATTTATGAAAGTTTAATAATTGGGCCATGGGCTGGGTCAAAAGCAAAGTGGCCCACCCACATAACATGGGTTGTTGGGTTGGGTCTATCGAAACACAAATTGTACGAAAATGACAACTACTTTTTATTTTGTTTTGTTTTGTTTTTTTATTTTTTAGATTTAAAAAAAGTAAATGGAAAAATTACGAAAAAAATCTTAAGGGTTGACCCTGATAATAAAATAAATTATGAATTTTTAATTTTATCAATTTAAATTATAATCTTTTGATTTGTGAATAAAATAAATAAATCATGAGTTTTTAATTTTATCAATCTAAATCCTAATATTTTGATTTGTGAATAAATTTTTTAAAAAATCAATAAATATGAATATGTACTGTATATATATACTACTTTTTAGTATTTAGTGAATATAAATTAAAATTTCAAAAATTATTTTTTAAAATTCCAAAATCAAAGAGTAGTGTTATCAACAAAAAATTCATAGATAATGATGTGGTTCATTGTGGATATTTCACTTTAAAACAAAATACCATTGAAAATATATTTATTTACAATAATGATATTATTACTTCATTCTTATTAAATTTTGTGTATAAATTTTATATATATTTAGAATTTTCCAAATCAAATACTTCTCCACCCACCCATCATTATGGAAATTTAATTTTTGAGCCATGGGCTGGGTCAAAAGCAAAGTGGGCCACCTACATCACATCAGGTTGCTGGGTTGGGTCCATCGAAGTACAAATGCACACAACTACTTTTTATTTTTTTATTTTTTAAACTAATTTTTTTTAGCTTTAAAAAAGTAAAAATTAAATAGAAAAATTACAAAAATAAAAAATAAAAAATCCTGACTTTTGTAATAAAATAAATTATAAGTTTTTTATTTTATCAATTTAAACTTTAACATTTTAATTTGTTTTCAATCTAAATTATTCGTCTATTTTCGGTAAGTAAAATCAACAAAAATATATATATATTATAGCCATTAAATTTCATGTAAGTTTAGATAAAATGTCTAGAAAATCCTTTTTTGTTGAGTTTAATAATTAAAATATTTTTTCCATTAATTTTACTTAACAGAAATAGACAATAGTTTAGATTAAAGACAAATCAAAAGATTATGATTTAATTGATAAAATTAAAAAATTAAGATTTATTTTGTTAGAAATGTCAAAGCTTAATTTTAAATAAATAATTTCCATTTTAAAAGTTTGAATAGTTAAGCAAACAAGTGAATGGTTTTGAAATTTGTATAATGGATACATCAGGTTAATTTACAGCTTACACAAAATGTCATCTTTAATCTCACAACTTGATGTTTGGATTGGGTTTTACACCTTACACAAAATGTCATCTTAATCTCACGACTTCAGATGTTTGGATTGGATTCCAAAAATCTTGACCCGTTAATTTAATTTTAATTTTATGGAAATATACTTTTACCACTAATCTGTAATTTTTTTTTAAAAAAAATGATATATAAATATATTTTTTAGACTAATTTTTGATGATGCGTGAAGAATATGATTAGTTGATAATTAAAAAAATATGAAAAAATATTTTAATTAATTATTACATTAGTAGAATTAAAAATTAAATCTAATTTTTAGCCTAATATAATAATAGAAAAATACTTTAGACCTCTGAATTGTGAGCTCTAGAAGAACTTTAATCTGTGGGTCCCAGAGTGTGATTTGATATTTTTGCCTTTATTTTGTTTTTTTGTTTTTTTTTTATTGTCATATCACTAGTACTCTTATTAGAACTCTATTATTAGAGCTCTTAAGCCCCGTTTGGGGACTAACTGTTTTAGTCAATTAGTCAAAAAGTTCCTAATTAGCTAAAAAGCTAATAACTCATACCAAAAAGTCAAAGATTACGACTTCTCTCTACTTTTTGTATAATTTTTCGTAATTAACTAAAGAGTCATCCCAAACATATAAATTTTTTTAATTATTTTTTTAACTAAATAATCAAAAAATTATTAAATTAGCCTGTTCCCAAACGAGACCTTAGGTGAGCTATGGCCTATGTAAAAGCAAAGCAACGTCAGCCACTCATCTCACATAGGTCGTTGTGTTGGGTTCCATCACGGCATAAATGCACCTCCCTCTTCTAAAGGGGAGCATACCGGTGGTAGTGGGGGAAAAAAATTGAGTTATGCTAGGATTTAAATAAATTATTAAATATTTTATTAAATTTTTTTATATGTGTATAAAATATATATATATAATTTGTGAGGGTTTATTAAATTTTTTTATATGTGTATAAAATATATATATATAATTTGTGAGGGTTTTATTGGTAAAATATTTAATAATTTATTTGAGATTCTTAGCATTTTCTTTTTCATTTATATTCTATCATACTCTCATATATTTATAATTTTTTTAAAAAAAATATTAGGGACTTCAAATAAATTATCAAATATTTTACTAAATTTTTCACATAAATGTGAGACTCACACAAATCACATGTGTGGGTTGCAAGTGATAGGAAAAAGCCTCATACACCCAGTAAACTTGACACCCAGTACACCCAGTGCCACGTGTCACTGGGTGATTGGCCTGAAATTAAAAAAAAAAAAAAAACAGAAAAACTAACCAGTGGAGCGCCCCCACATCACTGGGGGTCGACACCCACTAGGTGTACCCAGCACAACTGGCAAGTGATACTTACATTTCATGTATTATTAATTTTTTTCATTTCTTTTATCTGTATGTAGTTTCCCCTTCCTTAAATGATAAGTACTTTTTAATTTTTTTTTTCACAACCAAATTAATTTTTGGTTTTAAGAAAATAAAAACTAATTTTAAAAATAATAAACTATAAATAAAAATTATATCAAACTGTCTAACATAATCTTTTATAATATAAATATATATAAACAACTAAAAAATATTTCACCAAATAATCCAAATTATAAATAAATTGTGAAATTTAAATGATAAGTCCGTAGTTTGGTCCATATACAATTTACTCATTGAAATTTGAAAATAAATACATGACTCTAGTAATTTTTCTCACAACTACTTGTCGGCTAAAAAATATATTTTGCTGAAAATACTTTTAACTCATTCGAAATATCTGTTTCCCTTAAAAAAAAAAAAAAAAAAAAAAAAAAAAAAAAAAAAAAAAAAAAAAACTCACTTTAGCCATTATGAAGGCAATTAGAAAAGTAGCAACTCAAAAAGAAATAAATAAATCAATAAGCTTCAATGGGAATTTGTGATGGGTGTTGTGTCGATGGTTTAAATTATTTATTTTTTAAATTATAATATATAAATTATTTATAAAAAAAAATCACATCGATGTAACTCTATTAGTTCATGACAAAATATAAACAATAAATAATATTTAAAAACTTAATCATTTATTTTTTGAGAAACAAATGTAATGAATTAATGTGATTACGGCTATTAGATTGATTTAATTTTTTTCATAAATAATTTACACATTGTGATATAAAATATGAATTGCTTACACGGTGATAGATTTCACGAATCAAAACAATACTATCTAATCCACAAGCTGAGCCCAAACTATAATATGTCAAAAAAAACTAATTATTTTAGTATTAATTATTTTAAAGGCTTAATTTTGAGCTAGTAAATTAACTTTTTAGTTAACTTGTAAAAAACTTTTAAATCATGAACATTTTTCTCATTTTAAGGCAAAATATACTGCTTTATTCCATGTATGTAAAGTAAATTACACTTGCCCCTCATGCAATTTTAAAAAAATATAATTAATCCTATACTTTTGAAATAATTACATTCACTTTTCATAAAATTTTAATGAATAAAGCTTGAGAGCTTGAAAATTTGTCTCCCCGAATCCCCCTAATGCCCAAAACGACGTCGTTTTGGGCATTAGGTTTTTTTTCTTTTTTTTCTTTTTTTTCTGCCATTTTCGAGCTCAAAACGCAGGGAAGAAGAAGGGAAGAAGAAGAAGAAGAAGAAGAAGAAGAAGAAGCAGACACACACACACAAATGACTCGCATTCCGGCGTCGGATCGTCAGCCCGCTGCTCGCTCAGCTTGCCGCAGCTCCGCCGTTTGTCGGTCCGCCGTCTGCCGCCGCCGTCTGCCTCTGCTTCTGCTTCTGCTTCTTCTTCTTCCCTTCTTCCCTTCTTCTTCTTCCCGTCTGCTTCTTCTTCTGATTGAACCAAAACGCCGAAACGGCGTCGTTTTGATTTCGGGGGATTAGGAGGGCCTTGGTTTCGAGTTATGTAGCACGACTGAATTTTAATTTACATAACATTTAAGTCATTTTTTATCAATAATTTTTTTATCATATAAATGAAAAAATGATATAATCTCTTTCATACTAGAATGTTTATTTACCATTATTTATTTCAGTATCTAACTATCATTGGTATTAATTTTAATAATTTTAACTATATTAAAAGTTAAATTAATATAAGTCAAAAATATAATATAAGATTAATTGTATTATATCAAAGGGAGAACCTCAAAAAAGAGGTGAGTTTAATGTCGTCTCCATCAACATTTAAGAGTTCATTGTTTGGCTTTTGATACTCTCCTTCTGTTTGATTTCGTTGTTGTCTTCCTGAAAAGCTTTACTCTTCACTGCCGACGAATGATTATGCAGTGCATTTTTCATCTGCAAGAGACGGAACAAAATCTCAAAGGTTTTTCTCTCTTCATTTCCTCCTTCAATTAATCATATATTATTACCGTTATCTTTACTTTCTTCCTTCAATTTTATTCTGTGTTCAAGTGTTGCTTACCAGAAAAAAAAAAAAAAAAAAAAAAAAAAAAAAAAAAAACTCTGTATCCCCTTTTGATTTTAGAGAGCTTTGCTATCTCCTCCACTTCAACTCTATTAGAACTCTTGTTGAACAATTATCAGAATAATATTCTGTTGTGTGTTCTGTTTTCATTTTACAAAGCTCCCTTTCTTGGTTTCTATTTCTGTTATAGTACAAAAGCTCCCCTTTCTAGTCCCATTATATTACAATATAATTCTCTATATTCAACCCTGCTCGTCAAAAAAAAAAAAATTGTATTCCCTTTTGATTTTTTCTAGTGTCATGTAAGTGTTTCTTTCCTGTCTTCATATCCTCTGCAAAATAGTATTACTCTCTTTGTTCTATTTTGATTTGCAAAGCTCAGTTTCCTCATTTCCATTTTGATTGTAGTAGAAATCCCTTTTTGTTGTGTTCTAGTCTTTTACATTAAACTCTCCTCAGAAGAAAAACGTGAGAGAAATGGTCGAGAACTGTGTTCTTCCCATAGGAAAGAAGATTGGAGAATATCTGGCTGCCACAGTTGGCCGCCAGTTTGGTTATTTGTTTTCGTATGAGAGAAATATTGAGAATCTGGAGAATCAGGTCGTAAAGCTGAAAGATAAAAGATTTCGAGTACAAAATTCAGTTGAAGAAGCAAAGGCAAAGAGAGAAGCTATTGCACCAGATGTTGAGCGGTGGTTGACATCGGTCAATAAACTCATCGAAGAGGCTACGAAATTTCTCGAGGATGAAAAGAACGCAAACATAGGGTGTCTGAATGGGTGGTGTCCAAATTTGAAGTCACGCTACTCCTTGAGCAGAAAAGCTACAGAGAAAACTGGAAGTGTGGAAAAGCTACTTGGAGAAGGAGATTTTTCTAGAGTGTCCTATCCTACAGTTGTACCTTCTGTGGGGACAACATTTGCATTCACTGGAGGTTTTAAGGGGTTTGAATCTAGAAGATCGATTATGAATGGAGTTATGGAGGCACTGACAGATGATAGTATCTATGTGATCGGGATATGTGGGATTGGAGGTGTTGGTAAGACAACTATGGTGAATGAAGTTGGCAAGAAAGTGGAAGAAAAAAAAATGTTCGATATTATTGTGATGGTAGTAGTGTCCCAAAACCCAAACTTGATTACTATTCAAGGCCAGATAGCCAAAATATTGGATTTACAAGATTTTGGGGGAAACAATTTACCAACTGGAGCAGGGAAGATACGATCAGAAATATTGAGCTTTGGAAGAGTCCTTGTAATATTGGATGATGTATGGAAGAGACTAGAATTGAATGACATTGGAATTCCATTTGGAGATAATCACAAGGGTTGCAAAATTGTGATGACTTCAAGAAATAAAGATGTATGCAACAGCATGGGCACACACGAGAATTTTGAGATTGGCGTCTTACATAAAGAAGAAGCATGGAATTTTTTCAAGGAAATGGCTGAGATTTGGACGAAGGTACAAGTCACCCAACCGGGTTTCTTGTTGACGCAGATGGCGATTCGTAGGAATGTGGAGGCTTGCCGATTGCTATTGCTACAGTCGGGAGGGCACTTAGATGTAAAAACAAGTATTCATGGGATTCTGCTCTTGAACAATTACGAAAGTCATTGGTCAAAAACATTAGTGGAGTGCATGAAAAGGTGTTTAAATCTCTAGAGTTGAGTTATGATTCCCTTGATAGTGATGAAGCCAAGAAATGCTTTCTGCTTTGTACTTTATATCCGGAAGATTTTGATATTCCAATTGAAGATCTTGTTAGATATGCGATTGGGATAGAGTTGTTTGAGCGCATTGATAGTGTGCACTAGGCAAGAAACAGAGTACACTCCTTAGTTGATGACTTAAAAAAATGTTATCTATTGATGGAAAGTAAAAATGAAGAGGATCTATTGATGAGAAGTAAAACCGTAGATTGTATCAAAATGCATGATGTCGTACGTGATGTGGCTATGTCAATTGCATCTAGGAAGGAGCATTCGATTATCGTGAGATGTGATAAAGTATTGAAAGAATGGCCCAAGAAAGACCGACTCGAAAAAAAGGCTATAATTTCATTAAAAGTTGATGGTATGCATGGGCTTCCTGGTAATTTAGAATTTCCAAATCTCCATCTTCTAAAGCTAGATTGCAATGCTGGATTACCACCAATCTCATTGTATAATCTCAACAATGGAATGAAGGAAGTCAAAGTACAAGAGACCCAAGATAGTTTTTACCAAGGAATGAAAGAACTTAAAGTGCTAGCTTTATCCGATATGTATGGCTCATTGACGACATCACTTCGATGCTTGACCAACCTCCGAACCTTGTCACTTTTTGGTTGCCGACTTATTGATGATGGTATCTCTGTTATCGGAGCATTAGAGAACCTGGAAATTTTGAGGTTTGGCGACTCTTATATCAAGGAATTGCCAAAAGAAATAATAGGTCACCTTGCTCACTTGAAGGTACTTGATTTGTTGGGATGTGTAGTGGAAAGGATTTACCCAGGGGTTTTGTCAAGCTTATCAAAGCTAGAAGAGTTGTATGTTGGGTATATCTTTGAAAGTTGGTGTGAAGTTGAAGAAAGCAAAGAAGGTGCTAAAGCAATTATCGATGAGCTGGCATCCTTGTCCAATTTGATGGCTTTGGATATTGATCTAATAGACATTTCCTTCTGGCCGAGAGGTTTGGTCATTGAGAAGTTAAAAAAGTTCAATATACGTGTTGGCATTACCCATGACATCCCTGTCCGTTTTTCGTTATCAAATCAGTTGCAGCTTGAAGATGTAAACATGAGTGACATTATTGAAACAAGGCTTAATTTTATTTGGAAGAGCACCGAACATCTGACTTTAAACTTAGGTGTAGAAGGTATGAAAATTCTCTGTGATTTGGTCGGTGAAGGTGGTTTTGAATGCTTAACTTATTTGTCACTATATGAGTTGTATGATTTGGAATATCTCATCAATACAACAGATGGTGTGCCACAGAGTGCTTTCCCTGTGTTAGAGTATCTGGAACTTTGGGGTCTATGTAATTTCAAAGGGATTACTAGTCATGAATGCCGACTATCGAACAAGGCTTTGTGGAAGGGTCCCACCCAACTTGTATGGCTCGGCAACCTGACGTCTGTAGTAGTAGAGGAATGTTTTATACTAGAAAGTATGTTCTCACTTTCCATAGCTAGAGATCTAGTGCAACTGCAGTACCTTAGAATAGGTAATTGTCCTATGATGGAAGAAATTGTTTCGAGTGAAGGAGGAGAGCATGAAATAGCAGCAATAGCAACAGATAAAATCGAGTTTCCTAAACTAAAGCGATTGGATCTTAAATCGCTGCGAAGTTTGACTGCTATCTGCAAAGCTATGAATGCAATTGAGCTGCCACAACTGAGTTCCTTGACACTATCGAATATGCCAAAGCGTCTGCATCTGCCTTGATTCAGAGAGTAATTGTGATCCCATCATTCAACCCCTCTTCAACGACAAGGTATGCTTTTCTTATTTAAGAGCTTAATTAATTGCTAATTTGTGAACCACTTTTCATTTTATTTACTATTACATCTCTATTTGAGTTTTAAATTTTTTCATAATTGGGTAATAAGATCGTCTGTGTCACTTTTATGCCATATTCAATATAAATTGTGTGTTTTACATACATATTTATATTTGTATATCTTTATTCATACCAAATAAAAATAAATAAAATTTACCAACAGAATTACTATGCATAAAATGTTAGATCATCACCCCATATGAGATCATGGAGTGCAGCATTAAGAGAGTGATAGTGCAGCATCATACTTAGTGCAGCACCTTCTATTCCACCACCCAAATGGACAAGCCACCATGAGAGTGGAAGGTAGTAGGTAAGGGCCAATCACCTCCTCCTCAATTGTGTATAAATTGAGGTGAGGATGAGGGGTAGAGAGTGAGTGAGAGCCAAGAGCAAGGCATACCAAAGAGGTATTGAGATGTGAGGCGGAAAGACTCGTCTCCCTCGGTGTGAGCGAGGGAGACGGGAGAGTGTGTGAGTGAGGAGAGTGTGAGCTCCTCCTCTATTGTAATCTTTCTGTAATCTCCAAATTGGTATAGTGAAAACCGGTTACTCTCCCGTGCACGTAGACATTGAGGCCGAACCACGTAAAATATTGTCTCCTTGTGTGTGGGTGTGTATTTCTGCTTGGCATGGTTTCTATAAGGTCTTGGGCGAGATTCCCGATCCCAACATAAAATTCATACAAAATGATGTGATAATTGTATTTTTACATTCTTGAACCACAATGGTGGGCTTTGCATTGAAGTGAGAGGATCATATAAGGCCATGTTGTTCTGTATGGAAAATTTTATTTTAAAAAACAAAAAATTAGCTTGATTGGACACTAAGTGTCACGGGATCAGATTACATTTGTATAAAAATAATTAACAAATAGTATAACTTTCAAATGTAATCAATCAAATTTTTTTAGACAAATGAAATCTAAATAACTAAATTTTTGGTATGAATGATCTTTTAGGAGGGTCATACAAAATGAATGGTTCGGATCCCTATAACAAACGAACAGTGCGGTTTGCATCACTACTACAACAAATGAATGGTTTGAATCACTACAACAAATTTTAGAGAAAATTTAGAAACAAAATATTTTAGTTGCCAAAAAATTCATTGTTGTATTTTTAGCGATGAAACAAGACATTTAATAATAAATTGCTACGTTTTTGGATCAATTTTTTGGTCAAAAAATAAACCTTTTTAACACCAAATTATTTTATTTCTAAAAATACATTAACCAGTGATATTTTAAAATTTTCTCAATAGCCGTCATTTTTTTTTTAAAAACTTTTGGGACCATCTTTTCCTACCGATTGAATTTGCAGCCCAATATTTTTTTGTAATAATATATTTTCACTTTTGAGGATAAAAATATTTGGTTGAAATTTGAATCTTAATATTTTTTGTAATAATATTTTCACTTTTTGACAGCAAAAATGTTTGTTCCTAAAATATTTATGAGTATTACTATCCAAGTCAAAAAATTACATTCACTTTGTATATTTAGTAATGTGAAATTCTATTAAAATATCTAAATCAACTTTCTCTTAATTATTCTCTAATTATTAACCAATCATCTTATTGACAAATTATTAAATTTAAAAAATAAATTTAAAATGTAGACTTATATATTATTTTTTTAATATTTATATATTGTAATAAATCATTGAGGGCAGCAAAAAGTTGCGAAAATTCTTCATTTTTTTTTTTTGGTCAACCCACCATGCTCAACAACTACATGAAGAAATAAATCAATTGTCATAAAAGTATTAAAGTGCTCTCTATAAGAATTGAGTTCTAAATTTTACATCACGAAAAGTGTTACATAATTACTAAGTCAATTTTTATGCTGATCAATTTAAAAATGATATATTTGAGTAGTTTCAATTTTAAAATATTTACTCAAAATATCTTTTTAACTTTGGTAAACTAACTTAATCGTTCATTCATTTTGTCTGGATCATAATGAATAAATAGAGATTTAATTAAACATTATAAATTTAATGTAAACTGGGTTTTAATTTATTTTGTTCTAATAATAACTTGAGATATTAAACTTTATAAAATAGTAAGAGGAAACACTATGGAGCACACTCTTTAAAGGGTGTGCACCATATGCATCTTATAACTAAAAAGAAAAATGATAGAATTTCATATTTTATGAGTCATAACTAAAAAAAAAAAAAAATCATAACTAAATCCAACATGAGTCATAACTAAAATAATGTCATAACTTAAGAAAAAAAATTGATTAAAACTGAAAATGAAATAACTAAGGGTGTACATGATACATCCTTTTAAAGGGAGTGTATATTAGAATTTCCCAATAAATGAAGTGTAAACTGGGTTATGTAGGCTGCAATTAAGTTAGCATTTATGCAATTTTTTAGTTAATCACTATATATATAGTCAATGTAATTATTTAAGAAAAGATTTAGGGAAAATTATATTTGTCGTTTTTGTATTTTAGTCTTTTTGACATTTTAGTTCTTATAATTTTAATTAGCTCGATTTAGGCCGGTCAACAGTTGCCTCGGCCTCCAAATTTTGATAAAATTTGGGGCTCACAATTAGGAATAAGTATCATGTGGTTTTATTTTAAATTTATGTCATAATTACTTCAATACTAATTTAATCTATTTATTTTTTTATTTTATTGTATTAGGTCATTTTTTGTTTGTGTCTATTTAATGTTTCATGTTAAAACTTTCACTCTTAGTTAAAAGTACCAAGTGTATGGAGAAATTAAATTTTTTTTTTGCAAGTTAAATTTTATGAAATTAATCTCTACTAAATAAAATTATTCATAAAATATTTGATTTCAACTCAATTATATTTCCTTATTTAAAAAAAATATATAACATATAATTATTATATATTTTTTTAATAAAATGACTCTAAAATATGTAACAAACAATTCATATCTTAAATGAAAAAAATTATAACATATAATTATATATATTAATAGAATAAATCTAAAATATGTAACAAAAAATACATATCTTAAATGGGAAAAAAATAAAATCATATTATTCTAACTTGTTAATTTCGTGTAAGGTTTAAGTTATATCGAAAATTCTCACCTAGCCCTAACTATTTTAGGAAATTGAAAAATAAGAATTTACTTCAATTAATCTAAGTTCACAATCAAAACTGAAAGGTCATAGTAAATTATGAATGCTTATTAGTTCTATATTTAAAAAGGGTCTGGCTTCCCTTTCCGTCCGTGATCGGACTGGAGGGTGTTGTTGGGTTCGTGGGGCTCATCACGGGTCTCGTTTCGATAATTTGAATCGTTTAATATGTAGAATTCATCGAGTACTATATGTCTGTTAAACAATTACATTGATTGAATATCGACAGCTATCTTATCAGATTAGATTTCTATCAACCGTTTATTTTTTCACCGCCATTTTTTTATATATAAAACTGATTTGATCACATAGCTATCGATATCCTATCAATGTGATTTTTTGCAGGTATATAGTACTCGATAAGTTTACACATTGAATGATTTAGATTATCAAAACGGGACCCGTGGTAAGCCTCCACGGGCCCAACAACACCCTCCAGTTCAATGACAAACTAAAGAGAAGCCAGACCCATTTAAAAATACAATAAAAGTATTATTTGATTAATACTTTCCGTAATTGTTTAAATTTTATTTTGTATTATAAGTTTAATATTTTTTCTCTTGTTGTAATCTAGATTTGTTAAATCATAAAGCAGTAAGACTATATTTTTATTTTTATTTATTTATTTTTTATTTATTTATTATTATTATTTTTTTGTAATGATTCTTCACATCTTGAAATATATACATAAATTTTAGTGGTGTTAGTTGTAACTCATTAGTGTGATGTTTGTTATGACTTGGTTATACACATTGTCATATTGATTATGACATTGTTTTGGCTATGACTCAAAATGTGTTTAGTTATGAATTTTTTTTTTTTTTTTTTATATAAATTTTTTATAGTTATGACTGAGAAATATAAGTTACGACATTTGTGGTAATCAACTCCACAAATGTCATACCTTGCAAATAGTTTACACTTTTGAGGGTGTATACAATTGTATGACGTGCACCTTTTCAAATGACATATGATATGCAACTATTGTGTCGCATCATAAAAAGTAACTTGTTAAATCGGTCATCCAACAGGTTACATGAAAGAATCATAAATTTTTCCAAATATCATAACAATTACAATGAATTATAACAATGTCATAATATATACAACGGTGTCATATCAAAGACACTATCAATAATAACAATATGACAATGACTCATAACAAATATAATTATTTCTAACAAATTATCATAACATTTTTTTATTATAATTCACCATAACAAATCATAACTTTTACTAATAAATCATAACTATAGCATGTTGATTATAACTTTTTCTCCAAAATCATAACTGAAAAATTTAGAAATCCCCTAGATGTTGATTTGTGATTATATAATAATTTTAAACAGTATATAACAATCCCAATCAAACAATCAAGACAAATCGACACAACGATTTTTCGTGAAAAAACCACAATTGGACACCTCCAATTGTGATAAAAAAAAAAACCACGGGCAACAGTTACAAAACAATCCACTAAGAAGATATAAAGGAATTACACAGGTATACTCTCAATTACCTAACGAATCCACGCCCGAATTGAGCCAACCCCTATGTGCCTCTTCCAACCCCGTCTTCACCTCAGAATTGTCTTGACGATGAGCCACTGCAGAATCCACTAAAGTTTCAGGCTCGTATTCTTCAGAATTCACCGAAGAACAACTCTTTCTTTTGTGTAGAATTAAACAAACAATCCTTTGATGTAAACTTCTAAAACCATGAGCTGAATACTCGATCAAAACATCAAAGAAAAACAAGCAAAATATCCCCAGATATAAACTATAGAATCCAAGAAGAAGATCTGGAGAAGTAAGTCTAGTTTTGAGAGAAAACTAACTACTTATAGAAAACCAAAGTAATCCTAGTTTTGGAAGAAACCAACTTCTTATAGAAATCTAAAAGTAATCCTAGTAAGTAATCCTAGTTTTGGAAGAAACCAACTTCTTATAGAAATCCAAAAGTAATCATAGTTTTGGAAGAAACCAACTTCTTATAGAAATCCAAAATAAATACAACTGAAAGGAGTTTTGTCAAATGGGGTTGCCAAGAATAAAAACCTAATAATAACAATATTCACAAAATATCACAACTTTTAAAAGGAAAATGTCTCGTAGCTCAAATTTTGTGGCTCAAAAGTGGCTCAAATGGCCAAAACGACGTCGTTTTGGCCATTTTTATGTTGTTCTGTACTCAAAACGACGTCGTTTTGGCCATTTGAGCCACTCTTGAGCCACAAAATTTGAGCTACGTAGCATTGTCGCTTTTAAAATTTCAAACACAATTGATTGTGTAATCAATTGTATAACATATAACACAAATATCATAACGCTGCCCTAACTTTTGTTGTTATAGTACAAGTAATTGTTTATTCAATTGGCATGAAAGAGTGAATAGAAAATCATAATTGATTGCAAAATTGGTTGAGCTGAAAAACCACAATTGATCGTACAATTGATTAGTAGCCATTGTAAATGAAAGGTGGATTGAACAATCACAATTGAATGTACAATAGATTGGTATGGGTTTATATTATTGTTATTTAATAGATTGTACCATTCATTAGAATAAGAGATTCAATGACCACAATTGATTGTGAGTTTTTGGAGAGAGAGTCTTCAGTAAAGAAAATTATATATAACGGGTTGAGAAGGTCCTCAATTTTTCTAATTAAATTATTTAATGGTTCAAATTAAACTTCTTGGTATCTATTGGTTAAAAAGTAAGGTGCACATGCTGTGCATATTTTGATGATGTACACGCCCTAACAGTTCCCATGAATTTATATCAAAAAATATCAATCAATATGTATGACAAATGTCAATCTAAACATTTTTGAAGATTAATCTAACGACACTAATGATTTGCTAAACAAAAGTTAACACCTACAATTCATAAAATAGAGACTTGAACTAATTGTTCAATGGGACTTCAGGGATTGTACGAATTCAATATGGGATTTTCTATTGAAAAACCCTACTCACAAAATCTGAATTTGATAAAGCTTTTTACAATGTTCTTAAAATTATTATTATGAATTAAGGCTAATCCAAATAGATTTGAAAAACATTGATAAAAAATAAAAAAATAAAAAAACTACAAGTTAGTACACTTTTAATTTTTAAGGTAAATCAACTTTGTGCCCTGAAGTATTACCAATTCATTTTTTGGCCCTAAACTTTATTTCCCAATTTACTTCTTACACCAGTGAATTTTTTTAGTGTGGTGTCTTTAGAAGATTCTACTTTTAATACAAATTAAAATTAAAATTTATTGATAACGAAAAATGCATGTTACATAATTTTGAAATCATTAAAGAAAAATGGTAAATTTAATATAATATAGAACAAATTACGGCGGTAATATGTGTATTTTACTCCTTGTGTCATTTTAGTTTCTGTACTTTCAATTGGTTCGATTTTGATCATGAATTTATGTTTTTTTTTTTTAATTATCATTCTTAGCATTTTTTTATGGAAAACATACACATAAGTGTCATGTGTCATATTTTAAATTGAAATAAAATTTAAAATTTAGAGTCAAAATTGAGCCAATTGAAAGTGTAGGGATCAAAATGACACAGGGGATAAAATATAGAGACCACCGGTGTAATTTGCCTTATAATATATTTTCAAGAAGAATTTTATTATACACACCTCATACCATATGCACCCTTAGTTACGTCATTTTCTTCTTTAATTATGACCCATTTTCTTCTTTAGTTATGACATTATTTTGAGATTTTGGTTTTGAATTTTTTTTTTAAATTACGACTCAGAAAGTATGAAATTATATCATTTTCTTATATTGTTATAAAGTGCATATGATACACACCCCTTAAATGGTGTGTATTGTAATATTTTCCTATTTTCAAAGTTAACAAAAATTAGAAGAGACGTGTGAAATAAGTCTATAGTCAAATTTATAGATATACACAAAGATAGAAGAAATAAATAATAAGAAAAAAATTTGGTAGGATTGAGATTGTAGTAAAAGCAGATCATAGAGCTAATAGAATCGGAATTATAATGTGATTCTATACGATTTTATAAATATATCATTTTAAAAAAAATTTCATGTCTTTTCGTAAAAAGTAAAAAAGTTAATTTTTTTTTGCATTTGCCAAAGCAACCCTTAATAAATTTAAGATTTTACTGTGATTCGAATCATTTAACCCAACTAAAATTGTAAAATCATAAGATCTTACCATCTAAATTAAGATTCTGATAAGCATGAAAAAAAATCCTTCTACCTCATTATCTTTTTTTTTTTTTTTCTTTTTTTTTTTTTTTGATCAGCAAAAAGAGGGGAACTTTATTGATGAACACAAAATAGGATTACATCAATAAAGAGGAGGGGGAAGGGGAAGGGGAGTGCAAAGAGCATCATAGCGAACAAAACAATCCCAACTAGGTTGGCTTCTACCTCATTATCTACTGATTGATTCGACGCCCCATCACCTTGAATTTAATGTGTATTTTTGTGTTTGGAAAATTTATGAATCTATGGTGTATTAAGATTCTGATGGATTAAGAATCTAGATTAAGGCCCTATTTGGAAAGTTGAATTTGGGTTAAAATAGTTAATAAAGATAAAATAGACTAAAATAGTCAATAAGACAAAATGTCACATCCAAACCATAATTATTTTTTTTTCTGACAACCATCTAATCAATTCCAAAAAAAAAAAAAAAAAAACCAATTATTTTCCTAAACATAACTTTTTTAGACCGGCTAAAATAGTAAAAAAGCCAACAAAAATAAGTTATTCCCAAACGGGGCCTAAGACTCTCAGTATACCAAAAATAAATTTAATGTGTATTTTTATATTTGGAAAATTCAAGAATCTAATAAAATGGGTTAGGTTTTTTAGGTCAATGATCTAAAAATGTATTGCAATAGATTTGTAAGAACTGTTTACATTTAATTATTCAAATATGAAGTATACTGATTTGAAAACTAAATGGATGATGCTTAATGGAATCAAGTTTTTGTGCTTAGTTATGTTTGTAACACCATGTGAATGAACTCACAGGATAAATTGGCTACCATTGAAGACTTGACCATCTATGGCATGAAGAATCTTACGGAAATTTGGCCTGGGGAACTTGAAGCCAAACTAAGAGAGATGATAGTTGAATGTTGTCATGGGCTCTCAAGTATTCTTTTCCCATCCAATTCAATTAAGGGCATGCAAAATCTTGAAGTACTGGAAGTGAAGGACTGTCGATCAATTGGAGTAGCCTTTGACCTTGAAGGAGTTGTTTGGGAAGGCATATTAGATATGGCACTCCCTTCATTAAAAAAGGTGGAACTATGCCATTTACAAAAGTTGACACATGTTTGGAAGGACAATTCACCAGGAATTCAAGGCTTTCAGAATCTAAGATCCTTAGTAGTAAATGAGTGCGACAGTTTGAGAAATCTATTCTCATACTCTCTAGCCAAACTTCTTGTAAAACTACAAGAAATAGAGGTAACTGAATGTGGTATGATGGAGTCAATCATTGGAAATGAACCAAATGCAGATGATGTAGTGATAACAAATATAATCATGTTCCCTCAATTGAGTAGTCTCAAACTCAGTAATTTGCCAAACCTCAGTAGTTTCTGCTTTGAGGCTTGTACGTTTGAGGGATCGTTGTTGAAAACAATAGAAGTAATCAACTGTCCCAAAATGAAGATACTCCCATCAGCATTTCAGCGCAAGCTAGACCAACAAAAGGCAAACTTTTCAACCTTATCTCCACGCCATCTCTTGGATGGAAAGGTACGTTAATGAACTTGAAAATATAGCATTCACCGTTAATTAATTATCAATTCTTACAAAGAAAAATTGGTGGCAAATGTGTGTTTTTAAAATAGACCAACCATTTTTTTGGGGTGTCAAACATGACAAATTGAATAGGTTACAATTATAAGATAATTCTTTTTGTTTGGTAGATTTACACGAAAGACCTTGCAAAATAAACAATCTGAATATTTCGATAATCTAAATTGTTTATTTTGTAAATTTTGTGCATAAATTATCAAAAACAAATCATATTGATATGATGATCATAATAATGTAATTTTTTCATATTTGTGTTCAAAAAAAATGAAAGACCTTCCAATTTTTTGAATCCATTTTTTGAAGTCAAAGATCATAAAATCATATTGTTTTAATTATCGAATCAATATGATTAATTTATTTTTATTTTTTTTTGATGATCTATACATAAAGACTTTTGTAAGAAAAAAAAAATGATGTAAATTACCAAAGTGGGACTTGTGATAAAGGTACCCAGCCCCACCACTCTTTCAAATTTTTTAACAAAGATTTATTAGGATAACAAATTTGTAAACATCAATTCTTGGAGTTCTCTACTTTATTGATGAACAATAAATGGACAAATAGATGGACAGGTGGACAAACTGACAAATATGTGAATCAATAGATGGATAGGTAAGAGTCATATGAAATTTCAAATTGTTGTTATTTTTGTGGATAAAAAAAATATATATAATTTGAGACAATTGCTCCCAAAATTTTAATTTAAAATTTAAATGATTGACCTGAGTTTTATTTATTAAACTAATATATTGATAATATATGAGATGATAAATTGTGTTAATTCCACACCATGATTTGATCATGTTTCCCACTTGATTTGAACGGTTTAAGATGAATTAGTCAATCAATACCCATTCAGTCTAATTTTGTTCATATTTAATTGGTGCATAATAATAGGATTTATTATTTTGCGTGAGATCATTACACGCAAATTCATTTTCATGCTATGCAGTCCTTAATTTGTTTTAATTTTGTTTAACGTATAAAATGTGTCCTATGGTATTTCTGTCAAACGCGGTTTGCTGTCGTCAATAGAATTATGGTTCGTTGAGAAGATCATATTTGTAAAAAATTAAATTGATTTGAATACTATGGACACATTAGTAGATTACATTTATCTTCAAAATAATAAACATTCTATCATCAAAAATATAATTATTGTCCATTCCTATATACAAATGTGATCTAACCATGTAATTAAAGTTGTCTAAACAATTTGATTTTTTTGTAAGGATGGTATTCTAACATGTTCTTAGATATGAACGGTTCATATAATTGAGGTGGCCCCGTGGTAGGCCCACAAAAACCCAACAACATCTTCAGTTAATTTTGCCAACTAAAGGAAAACGTTACCCTAATTTAATAAATTATTAAGGATTTTTAAGTGTCTTTCGTCTTACTGATTTATCCCTACTCAAATTCTCCATTCAATGTTCATAATATATATATATATTTTAATTTTTTGTAGTTCATAATTTTATATTGTTACTCGTGATAATGTGACAATATCACTTTTTGGATGTTATGTCTTAATGAGTGGAGCTTTCTTTAGAAAAAAAGAAAAAATGATAAGCTATATAAGCCTTAACTATGATATTAAAAAAATAAAAATAATTTACAAATAGAATTTAGTTATATATATATAACTTATAAAAAATTTGGTGGCCGGAACATTTTACAGTTACGAACTACCACAAGATGGATGCTTTTTTGCTTGAAATAAAAAGACTATAAAATGTCATATTATTTGTATAAAAAAATTTAAAATTATTTTATTTTGTTTTATTTTATTTTTATGTAACATTAACGTAAAAAAATGTAGAGCATTCAAAAAAAGAAACCTAAAGCCTTTGCTTAGGTGGCTTTATATTAAAGAGGTGAGGGTTGTAGTTGTGATAAAGTGGTGGTAGTGTTAGGATAGCATTGATAGGTGATAGGTGGGTGGTGGTGGCAATGAGTGCTGATGGTAGTAGAGTGCTGGGGGGTGGTGGTGGTGTTAAGATTTTAGTATGAGAAATGCTTTTAATTTTATAAAATAGAAAATCTTTTTTACACATTAATTCATTTTTTGATGTCTTTCACACAAATTAAGTCACTTTTTGTAATGCTTGTCGTTCTTGTATTTTGATTCTTTTGGTTCCTATAATTTTAATTGGTTTAATTTTGATAATGAATTAATGATTTTGTCTCAATTTAAACCAATTGATTACAATTATTATCATTTTTTAATTAAAAAATGCGCACATAAGTGACATGTGTCATACTTTTAGGTTCACAATTATGAACTTGTTCAACTCAATAAGTTAATCTCGATCAATTCAGTAATCACTTTATGTAAAATAAAAAATAATAAAAAACACTAAAGGTGTTATTAATTTGACTATATTGACATAAAATCTAAAATTAAATATCAAAATTGAACTAATTAAAACTATAAGAATTAAAATGGCTCAAATGGCAAAATTTAGATGCTAATTGTTAACAGATGTTAGGGCAGAGAGTTGGATGTGTCAAATTTAATTAGAAAAGGCTATCTCCCTATTTAATTTTTGGCTCGATGCACTGCTTACAACAGTTTTTATTTATTTATAATATTAATCGATTTTGCATTAATTTTACCTCACTGTCAATTGTTGTTTATGATCAAATGAAAGTTGTTGATATAACATCTAAATTTCAATTAAAATTTTATTTTATCCTCAAATTATCTCCAAAATATCTATTACACCCCTGAATAAAATGAAATTTTGGATAAAATAATTATGTCACTAACACTAACACAGTTAAGTTTAATGGTCTTGCAGTTTATTTTCAGTTACTGCCATCCGTACGGCTTTGGAAAACTTGCTATCACAAACATAAATGGATCAATAGAGATGTGGCACAACCAACTTGAAGTTAACCGCCTTCACCAAGTGAGATTCATGTTGGTCCAATTTTGCGGGAAATTATCAAATGTGATCTCGTTGAATTTAATGCAAAGACTACATCTACATCGGCTGAAGGTATGGTGGTGTGATTCACTGGAAACAATATTTGACCTCCAAGGTGAGGAAGGAACATCAATCATTAGGAAACAATCTTTGGAATTGAAATTGATGTATTTGCCCAAGTTGATGCATATATGGAAGAATGTTTCCCAACAAACTCTTTGTTTCAAATATCTAAAATCCCTAGAAGTGGAGAGGTGTGATAACCTGAGATATATATTCACAATTTCCATGGTCAAGGTCCTTGTGTGTCTAAATTATGTAGGAATTGGAAATTGCGAGAAAATAGAAAAGATTGTTACCAGGGAAGAAGAAGAAGAAGAAGAAGAAGAAGATGGTGAAGAAGAAGAAGAAGAAGAAGAAGATGGTGAAGAAGACGAAGATGGTGATGATGAATGGGGCAAAATCCGTATTGTCAGTGTGGAACTTGGAAATCTTCCGAATCTTGTGTGTATTGGAATTCCAGAATCCCAAATTCATATCTCCGAATTGCGTGTAGATTTCTGTCCCAAGTATCGAGGTAACCAATTATACTTCCACACAAATATGCTTCTTTCATCCTTGTTTTCAAAAAAATAAAACTTTCTCAAGAAAGCAGCTTCACTACCCCATATATATATTTGCCACATCGACATCCCAAAATGGGAGCGGTTTAAGGAAAAAGATTCTCTCTAGCATTTTCTTCATTTGTTCATCATTTAATAGTTTATCCAAAAGTCACAGCTAGTAATAATGATTAATTGTTGAATTGTTTGATGAAGAAAGTGCTGGAGAGAATTCGAATACGCAATTTAGCTGTTGTCATCGATGGTTTGTTTACATCCAGTCGTACTTGTTGGCTTCATTCAACATAAAACATGTGATGATTGAAACTAACACCTCCAGAGACCACTCTCATTTTGTTTGTCCTACTTACTCAAGAAAGTGACTTCACTGCACTGTACTTGCCACATGGTTATTTAAAATAATAATAGGATAAAAGACAATTTTGTTTTTCATTTTAATCCCTTAAGTTTTAATTTTGACATTTCGGTTCTCAAAATTGTCAATTTGAGTCATTTTAGTTCTAGGTGTGACGTCCTTCTACGTTGATGACAAGATTATAGATAAAACATAATTTTGGTCTTTAAAGTATACCTTTCTTGTCATTTTAGTCCCTTACATTTTAAATTTTGTCATTTTGGTCCTCAAAATTATCAATATGAGTCGATTTCGTCCTAGTTTAAATTGACGACTTTGAGGATCAAAATGACAAAATTTTAAACTTGAGAGACTAAAATAACAAAGAGACATATACTTTAGGAACCAAAACTATATTTTATCCAAGTATAAAATATTTTTTCTTTTATCAATGTAAGTAGACGTTAGAGAACTAAATTGACTCAAATTGATAACTAAGGACTAAAGTGATAAAATTAAAACTTGAGGGATCAAAATGATAGAATGCATACTTTAAGGACTAAAACTATCTTTTATCCATAATAATAATAAGAAGAAGAAGAAGAAGAAGAACGGAGACAAATAAATTGGTCCTATATGCATTTGTGAATATAAATCTTATTATTTTGTTTCTAGGAATGATAAAAAGAGGTAAGAAATGAAATTACATATTGCATTGCTCTAATAATAATAATAAGATCTCCAAAAATACTTATCCTTAATAAACTGTGTGCATGTTTTTAATCTTAAGATTTAAGAAATAATTAGTCTCCAACAATTTGTATGTTTCAGATATTAATAGTATATCCTCCAGATTTTGAGCATTGTCTATACACTAATTTCTTAACAACGTCACAACGTGATTGTCTCTAATATAGTATTGGTTAGCAATAGATTAATTCATTAACTTATGCTTTGTTTGGACATTTTGAAACGAAAAGTTTAAAAAACAAAAATAAAAAAATAAAAATTAACCTATATTTCATTCCTATTATTCTCACGTTTTTTCTTTTTCTTTTCAAGTCTTTACGCAAATTTGTGATCTAAAAATAGATCATGATTTTGGGTAGGGATTTAGAAAGAAAAAGAAAAAAAAAAGTGAGTGAAATATGAATGAAAATATAAGTTAATTTTTTTTCTCTCTATTTTCATTTACCTGTTCTATTTCTCTCTATCCAAATTTATTAGTCAAACATAATGCAATATTTTTTTTTTTGGCCAATAGGTAAAAGGCTAATTACAAATTACAAATCTATCTATCTATCAATACGATTATATAAGCAAACATACCGTGTGGTGATTGATGCTCAAAGTCTCAATCTATTTAATGTTAGGGATCATGAAAAAAATATCATGAATGATCATGAAAAATTCTCTACCTTTGGATTACACATACAATAAAACGCCACACTAATCAAAAGATGAAAAATCTTCATGATGCATTTCATGATATTTTTTTTCATGATACCTAATATTATTCATTTTTAAAAAGTTGAGTCCTTACATAATTTTTTTTTCTTTTTTTCTTTTTCTTGTAAGTCATAAGTGACAATTTAAATAACTTAATAATTGAGTGATCTTTAATAAATGATATTCGAAAGGAGAGGTGGTGTTGACAATAATGATGAATCAAGTTGATAGCTGGGTGTGTTTGGTAACGTTTACGTTTTCAGTTTATATTTACAAAAATTTTATAAACTGGTTTTTGTTTATTTTTTATTTATTTTTAGAAAAACATAAACTACAAACACGTTTGGTAATTGACAAAATGTTTAAAATTTTTTAAAAATATAAAAAAGAATGAGAAATGGCAAGTGGCAGCGAAAGACAGTGGTGGAAAGTGGTGACGGTGGGTGGTGGGTAACTGGTGGTGGTAGGTGGTAGCGGGTGGGTGGGTGGGTGACGATGGCAGGTGGTAGTGAGTGGGTGGTGGTAGCGGGTGGCGGGTGGTAGGTGGTAGTGGTAGGTGGGTGGCGAATGGCGAGTAGTGGCGGGTAGGTGGTGGTGGGTGGCAGTGGGTGGTTGTGGTAATGGTGGTGGTGGTGGTGGTGGCGGCGTGGTGAGTGGTGGTGACAGTGGGTAACGGATGGCGGAGTGGTGGCGGTGGCGGAGTGGTGGTGGTAGGTGGGTGGGTGGGTGGGTGGGTGTGGCGGTGGTGGTGGGTGCGAGTGGGTGGTGGTGGCGGTGGTGTGGATGGTGGTGGTGGTGGGTGGTTCTTGGTTGGTGGCGGTGGGTGGGTGGGTGGTGGTGGTGGTGGTGGCGGTGGGTGGCGGATGGCGGGTGGTGGTGGGTAAGTCGTGGTGGTGGGTGGGTGGGTAGTGGGTAGTGGGTGATGGTGGTGGTGGTGGTGGGTGGTGGTGGCAGTGGGTGGCGGTGGTGGTGGGTGGCGGTGATGGATAGTGGTGGCGGTGGTGGTGAGTGGTGGTGGCGGTGGTGGTGGCGGGTGGTGGTGGTGGCTGGTGAGTGGGTGGTGAGTGGTGGTGGCGGGTTGTGGGTGGTGGTGGTAAGTGGGTGGTGGTGGCGGAAGACGGCGGTGGAAAATGGTAGCGGGTGGTGGCTAGTGTTGGGTGGTAAAAAAATAAAAAAACTCAAAATGGAAACACATTTTTTGTGTTTTCATTTTTTGGCCAAATTTATAAACTGAGACCAATGATTTATAAATCAAAAATTTTACCAAACAAGTTTTTATTTGAGTTTTTAAAATTTTTGTAAATATAAACAGAAAACTGAAAACGTAAGTGTTACCAAACGGCACCATATTTTTAGTTTTAGTAATCATTTGATACTTGCCATATGCAGGTTTTGATGTGGAAGGGGAGTAATATCTACCATCTGCGGTGCATCGCCAATCTCTTTACAGAAAAGGTATGCATTATTGCTACACACACAAATAATAATAATAATAATAATAATAATAAAGTAAAATCAAAAAAATTATTACACCAAATGCCTCTTCATCTTGTTGATAAATATACTGTGAGTATATCTGTTTATGCTCATATCCTTTATTTTTTAGTGTATATATTTATATTTTGTTTGAGGCCTTCCAAATAATATTTTCTTGGGTAAATTATATTAATAATCCTTGTATTTAGATTCTTGTGTCATTTTAGTTTTTATAATTTCAACTAATTTGATTTTTATCCAGAATTCATGATTTTGTCTTAATTTGGTCCAATTGATTATAATTGCTAACATATCTTTTAATGAAAAATGTGCAAATGAAAGGCATGTGTCTTGCTTTTAGGGTGAAATTGTAAACTAGATTAACCTAGTAAGTTAACATCAACCAACTCAATGATAATTCTCCTTAAAAAAAAGCCCTAACGACGTAATCAATCGAACCAAATTGACCAAAAAAAAATTAAAAATAAAAATTGAGCCAATTAAAAGTGTATCTAAAATGACGCAAGGGACAAAATGTAGAGACTATTAGTATATCTCAACCTATTTTATTTTCAGAATCTAAACACTCTGCTAAACTATTTCATTGTGTGAAGTAAAGAGTTGTATTTTTTGTTCTTTGGTTGTTTACAGAATTCGTTTGTGTGAATTAGAGAAATAGTTTTTTTAATTTATCAGCAAAGAAAAAAAATTGTGTTAAAGAGAGAAATTTCCTCTACAGCCTATCCAATTCTCCTAAAATTGCTTGGAGGATCCTGAACAAGGATAAATTAGTAGACTATTAGGTTGGCCAAAGTTTAGGCAGAATTCATCAATTTTTATTTTCATATAGTACAATTTTCATGTTACTATATACAGAATTCATTTCATTGGCCCGGTACGTTCAAAATAAATTGATCTTATAGTAAATACAAGAGTTTAATATTATTCTCTAATGTAGGTTTATCTTGTTCAACTTTATTTTGATGATTTAATTATCACAAATAATTCTTTAACCAATATGTCTCTACTAGTTATTTCTTTCTTTCTTCCCCAACATCCTACCATCACCACCACAACCACTACCACTACAGCACACCTTGACTATTATTAACCATTATTTCAAAGTTCTAACTAAATATTGGAGAATATTTTCTATGTGTTACATTTTTTAAAACAAAAAAATATTTTTCACATTGCACCCATTAGACACAAGCACATTGAATGTAATAGCTTTTAGCTAGTCTTTAATGTCTTTCATTTTCAAATTTGATTGCAGGTGATTTATTGGGTATGCTTTTCTTAATAAAGAAGTTGGAGAAATAGATATTATCCATATTTATGAAGAAACCAAGGCTACAAGGTGTTCTTATATATGAAGAATTGTTTAGTTGTTAGGATTACATTTTATCTATTGTTGGGTTTGTATAAATTACGTGTCATCTCATTGGTCGGGTTGATTGTGCTGGCATAGCTTTCTCTATTGTGGTATAACTGGATTGACTTTATCATAAACCATGTAATAATTTGTGTGTGAATTTGATAAGTGTGCTTTGTGTCACAGTTTTTAACTGTGACCTTAAGTTCTTAGTCTCAGTTTTTATGATAAAAAAAGCGTGATGTGAGTGTGACTATTTGTCTGTAAAAGATCTTGCTTTTTATGAGAAAGCGTGATTGATAATATTTTTCCCCAATTCCTTGCTGCATATATATTTCCCTCATTGTTTGAAGTTACAATCTCACTTTTCAATAGAAAAGCGCAACTATTTTTAACTTAGGGTTTGGTTATGGTGTGCAACTTACACCTTACACCTTATACCTTACATTTACACCTTACACTTACACCTTTTGTAAAAAATTAAACCTTACACTTACACCTTTTTTTGAGGTTGCACACCATATGCAATCCACTTACACCTTACACCTTACACTTACACCTTACACTTACACCTTATACTTATACTTACACCTTACACTTACACTTTTTGTGTAAGTGGCACATGGTGTGCAATTGCACACTTAAGAAAAGTCCTTTAACTTACTATCTCACCTTTTATAAAAGCGTGATATATACTATTACATATCTCTTGCTAAAAATCTCATTTTTTTTTTGAATTGAGATGATTTATAGAACTCAATTCTTTTCCTATAAATTTTATTTACTACTTCAATCAAACAAATGCATCAGACAAGAGTAACTCCAATGAAACAAATACATTAAATAAGAATAGCTTAAATCAAACAAATTAAAAACAATACATTTTCGACTTTACCATTCAAGAGTCTCACTAAATCCAGTATCAATACTACAGTTGCAACTACCACAACCATCATCAGCATGTGCACAATAGTGATTCAAGTCAACCAACTTCCCATCAGTTTTGGATTGAATCAAATGGTGAACACAGTTGTCTCGGACATAGTCTTCAAAGACCAAATTTTGGCTTCCCACGCATGCATTAATAGTGTTCTTAGTTTTGTATTCTAGAATGGGGCACATCATATGCTGCAAAAAAATTTATTTCTGAAATAATCAAAAAACAATATTCTCATCCTTACAGCAGCACAGAGAAGAAAGAATAAAAAATGCTTCCATACAAATGTAACAAAACAATTCTCGTTACCATCCATTTGGTTGATGAGAAAATATAGGCAAACCATTGAAATCAATAGCAGTAAGGGCGTGAAAGAAACAAAAATGATGACAGATAAACCAAAGTCTAAAGTAGAATTGCTTCAGCTTATACAATTGTAATGTATGTATTATTACAGTTGAATATGACTGAGAAAAGCATATTCCATGTTTGCATGAAGGTCTCACTATGGCGGCCTAATTTGTTATGCCATTGAATTTCGTACCTGAAACCTATGAAACTCTACAAATCTCTTATCATCCCATATCAGTATCGGGAGAAACAAGTCCTTCATATTCCAGCTGCACAAAACAAAGTGAATATGGTCAAGTGATCAACATATTCAATTGTAACCAAGAAGATCAGAAAGAAGAAAAAAAAAAATTAAAATTCTATTACCCTTCTAGATTTAATTCAATTAAATGATGGTTGAATCCCAACCATGAGATTTGTATTGCAAGCTGCACTTTTCCAAAAAAGGGGTAGGCATCAAGCCAGCTCAACTTGACAAAGTTTTCATCAAATTAGAACTGAACATTGTCTGGAAGAAGATAAATAAAGATCAATGATCAAGAATGCAATCCAATTCAATGGTGGGCCGAGTTTTTCAGAAGCCTCTTACAATTCAACAAGCTTAGCTTCAAGATTTCTTATCTCATCTTATCTTCTTTTCTCTCACCTCATATTAAAGGGCAATCTCAAGAAATGAAGTAGCTTGGCCTGTTGATCCTGCATGCCCTGTCCTTCCGATTTGGTGTACATAGTCTGTGAGAATATGCTTATTCAGTGTTTCCTTTTAGGATTAGGACTTAGTGTTCTATATTGTAACGCCCCAAATTTCTACCCCAAATGATAATACAACTATTCACCCAAAAAATCATGGCTCTTTCAAGGAAAACCAAATATAAATATCCAAACTTACATTTCATGATACAATAGTTCTTCATGCAACAATACATTAATCCAACAACAAGTAAATAAACAAATAAATACCCCTAAGGGTTTACAAGTTTCCAAGGTTTAAACCTGGTTACACAAAACGGTTATTCAAACCCACACACATACAGTCCTTGGCTTACATAGAGAGTCACAGCAAAATGAGAGCATTATACTCCCAACACACATACTTCCATACCTCTAGTTGGGTGGAATCACCACATCTTTTCTTGCATAAAAATCTCGTATGGTGAACATAAAGCTCAGTAGAAAATTCTTAACAAAGTATATATATTTTATACAAGTCTCAAGAGATGAAATGCACATGCCATACTATGCCTTTTTTGAAGATAAATCACATTTTCATCTTTTGAAAACCATCATGCTCAATGATATCATGCAATTTCAATTATTCAAAACTTAACAATTTATTTCAAGGGCAGTAAATACGACTCTGGTAATCCCTAGGTCGGTGTCTGCAAGTAGACTATACAAGTACTACAAATTTGTCATTTTTATAGGTATTAACCGGAAGGCTCGACTCCTATCCGCGCGGGTTTTCGGTCTTTCACCCCGAACTCTCAGGACAACTTATTCAATATCATCTACACCACCTATCAAGACTTACCAACGTATTTACCCCCAAAACCATTCCATGAAAACTTGTTTTTCAATATTCTTTTCTCAATGCAAGTTTTCAAATCAACTTTCAAAGTTTAATGTAATAAATTGAATTGATATGCCAATAGCACAAGATGAATATAAATACTTTTAATTTCAATTCATCATTTAAGGAATAACACAATTCCCTCTTCTCAAGTATCCTCAACAATTAGTCATTTCAACACTATTTCAACGTTTTGAACAATAATTCTCAAAATGAACAATAATTCTCATATTCCCTGAAATTCATTATTTATATAAATATAAATAAGAAATTTTTCTAAACATTCATTTATTTTGACATACAAATAAATATAACAATATCATTCATGGATTTTCAGTCTCTTAAAAAAAATCCCCAAATTTTAGGTTTTCTCACCAAAAATATACAACTCAAATCTTTTGAAAGAAAACTTTCCAAAATCATCTTTTCATCAATCAACGAAGATCAAAACCTATAAGATCATTTAAAAAGAACAAGAGACAAACCCACTTTCAAAATCGCTCAACTTTTTGAATCAACAATCAATTTTCAAAGCTATCGAAAGTTGATTTTGAAAATCATATAGATCTTGCAAAAACATATATTTAACTCTAAGAAAATCCCTACCTCAAGTTTTGAAGAAGAAATGAGATGAAACCCCCAAATTCAATAGTGCCGAAACTCGATCTTCACCGCAAACAACGAAGCTCTCGAGAAGTTAACCAACTTTGATGAAGAACTTATGGCAGAACTCTAATGGATCTTGAGAAATCAAGGTTTTGATCCAATTTGGTGTAGGGAAATGTAGAGAGAAATGAGAGGAAAGGGTTTTTAGAGAGAGAGATATACAAAAGTGATATGAAATATCAGATTCACGAACTGATATAACATGGTCCGCTCGAGCGTGGAAATCTCCGCTCGAGCGTCAAATACACTTTCCCAATACTTTTGCAGACAGGTCAAACTTCTGAAACCAAATATTCTCCGCTTGAGAGCATAAACGGCCGCTCGAGCGGACAAGCAACTTCTAATGCATTTTGCATTTTTGGATTACCGAAGGCCTCTTAACAGATTAACATGCAGTTAGGGGCTACGGAAGCAAATAAACAAAATATACAAGGTCCAAGGAGCTGTGATGACATACATGAGACGAATATCAAAAACTTTTATAAACATACGAGTGAGGACTAAAAGATACAGTATTTACATATCACTCCCAGAAGTGTAATATCAGAAATTCATCCAGACTTAACCAAATAAACAAAATCCAAAATGATTACAAAAACAGTCGTGGAAACTTGACTCCAACAGGAACTTTCTCAGGAGGCACAAGGGTTAGCTGACAAAACTGGAACATAGGTCGTCAACTCTAGGCCTGATCACGTTCTTGCTCACCTACATATATAATATAAATAGTGAGCAGAAGCCTATTGAATAATAACAGAGTAAAGGGTTTTAATGAATGAAGTCTATACAGATTTAGAAATCGTAAGCCAGATTCATAATAATTTCATATTCACATTCTTGCCCAAATCATATATAGAATTCATAATTCATGGTTAGTCATATGTGGTACATCCCTTAGCACAACAGAGCAGATACAGAGCAGATGCAAAACATATGGTGGTTATGATTAACCAGTTCCATAAAGGAACCTCCAGATCAGGGTAATAGAGAATAAACATGCTGAGCCTTCGGTACGGGTAACAGAATGCAGACATATTAAGTTCCATAATGGAACCTCCGAAACCGGGTAATAGCTAATAAATATCACATGATGCTAAGGATGCCACGAATACATTGTCAGAAATTGGACAATCATTCATTGTACAGAACATATCATTTCAGAAAACAGATCTTAATTCATCATACAAAAAATAAATAAAATTGAATATAGCTTTACTAAGTTATTACTCACAGTTGGCTTCGAGTGCAGACAGACAGAGTAGACTAACCGAGTGGTTCACGGTACGTGACCTACATTAACACATAACAAGCACACACCTGAAACACACATTCGTATTGTACTTAATCTACTTTATCTGTTCTTAGTATGTTTCTAGCCTTTAACCTCACTATGGGGTCTTAAACATGGCCTAGGAATGCCTAGGATGGAATGAGAATGCAAAAATGCACTTGAAAACATTTCTCAAATTTGGCTGAAAATAGGGTCTACGCTTGAGCGTAACTTTCCTCGCTCGAGCGGACATGCAAGAAGTGAAGGTTCGCTTGAGCGTGACTTCCCTCGCTCGAGCGGACTGTAAACTTTGACAAAAAATGCTGGATACTTGATTTTCATGCTCGACGGATGCTCGACCTCCGCTCGAGTGTGAGACTTAGACCTTTGCTCGAGTGTGAATTCCCTTGCTCGAGCGAACTGTGAAACATATAAACTTCTGGGTATATGCATTTCACGCTCGAGCATGACTCACGTCGCTCGAGCGGAAGTGCATGCACTCAGAGTGTCCGCTCGAGCGTGAAGTCCCCTGCTCGAGCGTGGATCAAATTTATGGAATTTCCAGATTTGATCTACAAGTTCAAATTCGACCTCTAAGGCATCAAACTTCATGTTTCTGGGCCAACACTTGAGAAATCTCATAGAAACTCTTAAAACAACATGTTTCAATGATCATTTTAAGAAATCATGGCCCAATGACATGCCAATTATACGAAGTTTCAACTTAAACTTTATGAATGTTTTATAAACATAACATGCATGAATTTCCTTAAACTCCAACATTTCAAAGCATGATCAAACTTGGTAAATTGATAGAAAACATGATGATTTCCTGCTATTAATCTCAATCTATGACATGCATGAGAGAATTACATGAAATTCAACACAAAATGCATGAAAGGTGCATGCATGCATGGATTGACCTTCCTATTCCCTTCCCAAGCTTGATTCTTACATCTTATAACTCAAATTACTTGAATTCATAGATAAACTGACTCAATTACACAATTAAGAGGGTGGATTCCTACCTTAAGCCTTGAATTCAAAAGAGTTGAAGTTAAAACTCCCAAATCTTCTTCAAATGCTCACAATTCTAGGAAAATCCTCTCAATGACAAATGTTGATGCCAATTCTCACCCTTGGTCTCCTTTCTCCCTCTCTCTCACGTTTGATCACTTGGAGGCTCAAAGATGTTATAAAACAAAGGCTCTAGTGGGTGTATAGGCCTTATGTAGGCTTGGAAAAAGTGTAATTAGTTAAGACCAAGTAAGTGGACATTAATTCAATCTAATTTAAACGTTCCAAATCGACTTTCAATTGATCCTACTATAAAATTCTAAAAATCCTAATTAGCACATAATTCAAATCAATTTCTGATTCGGATGCCGATAAGGCCCTTAATTCGCAAACCGAAACGAAAATAAAAATAGATCTTTCTACGCTGAACAGCTAGAAACATATAATAATGTAATGCACATGAAATCAGCTTAGGATTTCTTCTTAATTACTTGTTAGGCACACTTAAGCATGGATTAATATTAATTACAGATCGGGATCGTTACAATAAGTGATGTATTGGTGTATTCTTTGTTCAATTAATTCAATCTAATATACAGTTTCATTCATAAAACTTACATGGTATCAGAGCCATATATGAAACCCTAGAAGCCATCATGTTTAGGTCCTTGGTTCTGATTTCTGGTTCGATCGAGTTTGCCCTCTAGTTCGTCACATCTGTCTAACTCATCTGTGTTTGAATTCCATCCCATCTAGTTCGAATCAACCTATCTCACGACCCATCAAGCTTTCTCCATCTAGTTCAGCAGTTGCAAGTCTTCTCCATCTAGTTCTCTGTTCATGATTTGTAGGTGGTTGTTGGAATTACGATTCTTTGCCTGGTTCATCTGTTCGCAATCGAGATCTTCCTTTCTTGAACTCGTCTAGTTCGATTTCTGGCCCATGAGGTCACTCTCTGGTTCAAGTTCCTTCGTGACATCCTTCTCTCTCTCGCTCACTGGTTTTGATTGGTCTGTTTTGGTCGTGTTTAACCCATCCTCTCTGGTTTTGATTTTGGTTTATTACAGTCTAAACGTATTAGTTCTCTTTTTGTTCCTCGTTGACCCATAACATTTTATAAACTTTGTTTTATTACAATGTCAAACACTAGAATCCAAGCTAAAAAATGCAAACTCACTGGTGGCAATTATGCTTATTGGGCCAGTGTTATGAAAAATTTTATTCTTGGTCAAAAAAAATTGGGTTACGTTTCTAGTTCTGTTCCTTGTCCATCGAACTCGAAGGTGGAAGATATTTGACTTCCTATGATACTTGGGATTGTGATAATGCCCAAATTCTGACCTGGTTTCATAATTCTGTGAATAACTGTATTGGAATGATGTTTTTCACAAGTACGGTATTGCCAATGAGGTGTGGGATTATTTACTAGGTGTTTATCAGTAGTCCAGCTTTGCCAAGCAGTATGAGTTAGAAATAGCTATTCAGAGTGCTCGTCAGTGAGATCAGACTATTCAAGACTTCTACATTGGGATGATAGGTTTTTGGGATCAGTTGGCTCTTATGGAACCATCTAGTGGCGCTTATCTTGAGTTTCAAGAGCAGGGTCATTTAGTGCAGTTCTTAACGGCTTTCTCCCCTCAGTATGAGGCTATCTAAGGTGGCATCCTTTACCGATCTCCTTTTCCCTCTATGGATGCTATTGTTCGTGAGCTTCTCTTCGAGGAAACCCATCTTAAAATGGCCAGTCATACTTTGTCCCCTTCTGTCTTCTTGACTCCTGCCAAGCCTCTTTTGTTATCGACCCCACCTCCTCATCAACTTCAGGCCACTGCGAAACCCAAGAAAGGACCATTAGGGCCAGATAAGTGTGCTTTCTGCCATCAGAGGGGTCATTGGAAGAACAACTGTCCCAAGAAGGGACGTCAGCCTACTCCGTCTACTCAAACACAGTTCTGCGGTCCTACTTCAGGTACTTTCCGACCTCCTATCGCTTATAATGCATCTACTCCGACTTCTGATCTTGACATGGCTTCCTTAAGTGGTCAGGTTGCACAACTTCAGCATATCCTGTTCATCTCTTAGCCATCCCCATTTGCCTCCTCTCTAACCTCTCTTTATTCAGGTTTGCTTGGATCCTCTTAAGGTATTCCGTCTTCTGTCTGGCTTTTTGAGTCTGGTGCCTCTCATCATATGACTTCTCACATTTCCTTACTTCAAAATTGTATTCTCCCACCCGTTTCTATTACTATTAATACTGCTAATGGGTCTGGTTTGTCTGTTTTGTCTATTGGGTCTGTCTTACCCTCTACCATGTCTATTATTACTATTCTTTTTGTTCTTTATGTCCTTCAGTTATCTGTCAGTTTATTATCGATCAGTCAACTTGATGCGTCTGGTTTTGATATTATCTTTTTCTCTTTTGTCTGTTGTGTATAGGATTGGGTGTCCAAGAAACAGATTGGGACCAGTCGTAGAGTTAGAGATCTCTATGTGGTCGAAAACTTGCATCTCATCTTATTCACCTCTCTAGCTGCACTTTTCTCGTTTCAGTTAGATTCTTAGTCGAGTTAGTTTTACTTATGGCATTCTCGCCTCGGTCATTTGTCTGTTGATCGCTTACGGTCTTTAGCTTAGTCAGGGTTGTTGGGTAAAGTTTCTCCTAGTCAAATTGATGAATGTTGGGGGTGTAAACTTGTTAAAATGTCAGCCTTACCATTTAATAAAAGTACATCTATTTCTGTTTCTCCTTTTTCTCTTGTGCATACTGATGTCTGGGGACTCTCTCATGTTTTTACTAAAGGAGGTTCTGCATACTATGTGTCTTTTATTGATGATTGCACCCGTTACACGTGGGTTTATCTTATGAGTCATAAGTCTGACTTCTACCAAATATACCGTATTTTCCAGTCTATGGTCACTACACAGTTTGGGTCTACTATTAAATTATTGCGGTCTGACTTGGGTGGGAAATACTTTAAAACCGAATTCTGTGAATATTTGGCCAAATTGGGAACCATTCACCAATCTTCTTGTACTGATACACTTGCCTAAAATGGTCGAGCTAAGCGTAAACACCGTCATTTCCATGAGACAGCTAGGTCTCTCTTTCTTTCTACTTTTATTCCGGCTCCATTTTGGAGTGAGACAGTTCTTACTGCTGTTTTTTTTTCTCAATCGTATAGCGATCCCGGTTTTCCTTTTCTGTATTTGTTGTACTCCAGACTTTGGTTCCGTGGAGTTGATAGTTGTATATCTTGTTGTCATTCGTTAATTCCTTATGTTTGAAATTTTTGGATGTGTTGGGCATGTTTCGGACAGGTAGGTTGAGTTTTGGTCTTAAGCGTTGTTGCCCAGAGTTTTGGTGTTACGCTCGAGCGGGTCATTCTACGCTCGAGCGGAGTTTCCTTTTTGGTTGTACGCTCGAGCGGGTCTTCTTGCGCCGAGTTTATTTACTCCCAAAGATTTCGTGCCTCTGCAAAACTTCTGCAGGTGTGTTTTTCACGCTCGAGCGGGTTTTCTTACGCTCGAGCGGGTTATGCTCGAGCGGACCTTTTGGTGCTCGAGCGGGTAGTGTTTTGTCTGTGAAACTTCTAGGATGGGGGAATCTACGCTCAAGCGGACTGGTTTTCGCGCTCGAGCGGATGTGCTTTATCTTTGTGTCTTGGCGTTCGAGCGGGCCTTCTTGCACTCAAGCGGACCATGTATTTTGTTCTTGGCGCTCGAGCATTGTGTTTTTCGCTAGAGCAGACCTGTCGTATATCAGATAAGAGTTGGGCATTTTTTAATCACTTTTCACTTTTCTTCTCTCTCTCTCTCTCTCTCTAACTTTTCCAAAATCGATTTTGAAAGCTTCTCTCTCTTGAAACTCCCTTCTCTCTAGGGTTTGATCTAGTTAGAGTGTTCTCCCTTCCTTCGGCCTTTGTAAAAGTTGTGTTGATCGTCGAGGGCTTCGTTTTGATCCAAAAAGTTTGGAGTTTGGAGCACTTTGATTTCTGTCTTCTTCTCCATTTGAGCTCTAACTTCGAGGTAGGTATATCCTACTCCTCTTTATGAGCTTTGTCTTTGAATTTTAGCGTTTTGAGACGTTGGGGGTTGTTGGGTAATTTTGAGGGAGTTTGGGTCTTTTGTGTAATTTTACGAAAGATGGGGTTTTATTTATAATAAACCAATATGCATGTTTGGCATAGAGAAATGAGTTAAATGATAGATTATGGATGAAAATGGAACCTTAGGGTTGTTATGTAACCTATGGGAAAAATGCCCTAATTACATAGTAAAATTAATTTGTATAATTAATTTAGAGAAACGAAGAATTGAATTGAGAATGTTGAAATTGGAATTGTTTGGGATTAAAGGGTGTAGATGGATTTCTTTATCGCTCACCTAGTTGGAATGTTGATAATATATTCATTTGATGCATTTATTTTCTATTTAGAAATAACTGCTTTGGGCTATTGGTGGAGGATAGTCTTGATTGCTGTAGATAATGCATGATGATTAGGCAAACTAAAACTAATCGATTGAGTATGCTATCGAATATAGCGACTGGAATAATACGTTAACTTTATGTATTGATTGATTGTATATGACCTATGTTTATATACATGTGTTGTGTGGGAGGAGATAGGGGATGTACTCCATGGTTTAGGGGAAGATAGAGGATAGACCTCTAAACCGGATTTTGTGTGACATTGATACAGCACTACAATGTGTATCAAGTGTTGATTATGGAAGTGTTCGAATTGATTTGATATAGCACTAAAATGTATACCGTCATCAATTGTGAAGTATATAAGTGATTCTATGTTATGTTGATACAACACCGAAATATGTATCTTTTGTAAAGTGTGGAAATGGTTTACGTGTTATCGATACAGCATTACAATGTGTATCCATCATGACTTTCGAAAGTGTTTAAAAGATGAGTCTTAATCTCATTAAGTTATTTGGCTAGATGTTGAGCCTTGTTTTTAAACTCAAAGTTGAAAAAGAAATGGGAAATGAAATATAACATGGACTTAATGTCATAAAATCGGAATGTGATATATGTGGATGTATCTGTGTTGACCATCTATCAACTGCTAATCTTTTAGTCATTGTTCATAGCTGGTTTAGTGTATTTCTACTGGGCAGTGGCTCACTCTTTATGGGGCATCACTTTCAGGTACAGGTAGCATGCCACCTCCAAGGACATAGCTTGAGAGGCAAGAGGCAGACAGACTTTTTGTCGTTTTGTTATCTTTTGGATGTGTTACATGTAAATCCAAGCCAAGGGCTTAATGTGTTTTTGAGTTAGTACTCTCTTTTTGTAACCAAGTGTTAACTTAGAAAGCTGTAAGCCCGTAGGGCATTTGCTTTTGTTGTTAATATGTAATACTCATTGTAATGAACCACTCTGATGAATAGAAGAATATTTACCTTTTATATCAATGCATGTCTAAATTGATGGGTTTTAATGTTATTATTTTGAGGGCGTTACAACTTGGTATCAGAGCATACCGAGTTCGAATACTTTGGGTACGTGGGAAGTGATTAGTATCACAATGGGTTTGTCTCGCTTGTTAGAGACTTATGTGTAATGTTATGTGCTTATGTGATAACATGTTTATGTGACTACTTGGGTTAGGGATTTAGTTTCTCGGATGTTGATTGGATCCTTGGGTTTCTGTGAGTCTTGTTGGAAAAGCGCTTAATCAATGCTGTTTCTAACCGAAACTCTAGTAAAGCCTCGGGACCATCATTATCCGGAAATGAAATTCGTAAGTGCTTATGTGTTTATGTGCTTATGTGGAGTGAATTACAATTGTCCATGCATTAGGACGTGAGTGTTATAGCTTCGGCACAGTTGTGAAGGTGCTAACATTCCCTGTTACCTTTATTAGGATGTCAGGACGAGGACAAGGTGGTAGGCAAGGTAGGCCTAGGAGGCAGGAGATGCCTTTACCGGATGATATTCCGGCACAACAGGAGGAGGTTAGCCAGGCCAATGTGGCCGAGCCAGCAGGTTAGGAGGCTATGGGCGCTTTAGCCCGAGGGATAGCCGATGCTTTGAGGGAGTCTATGGGTATTCTCAGAGCTGAGAATCCAGTTCAGGCTCTAGTGCAGGCCCAGGTTGCTGAGGCAGGGCCTTCCTTCTTGAAGAGGGAGTTCTTCTAGTCTAATCTGGACGAGTTTGTCAGTGATCCGAAGGCAGATGAGTGGTTGGAGCAAATGTCAAAGACGTTCGAGATGCTAGGCATCGAGGACGGAACCTTAAAAGTGACCTTGGCATCCTTCCAGCTGAAGGGGGATGCGGGTCAGTGGTGGAAATTCGTGAAGGGTCGTCTGGATGGCACTTGGGAGGCTTTTGTGGGTGCTTTCCAAGAGAAGTTCTTATCTCCAGCAGTTAGAGAGAAGCTGAGAGATCAATTACGCCTTTGCGCTTGAGTTCTTCAAAGGGCCGAGTATGATGTCGCTTTAGCTTGTCCGTGTTCAGACTGAACTTGTGGAGTCCGAAGAACACCGCTGTATCGAGTTTGAGAAGAGGTTGAGGTGCGGCCTCAAGATGAGAGTTGGTGGGTCTATGATCCGAGACTATAGGCGCTTGGTTGATGCTGCAGCCCATATGGAGATCATGATGCAGAAGGAGGAGGGACAGAGAGGCTCCAAGAGGAACCAAGATGGTCAGGGTAATGGCAAGAGACAGAGGGGTGCTAGCCCTCAGCAGTCTTAGGGTGGTGTTGCTAGATCGACCTTTCTAGTGCCGAGTGCAGGCTCGGGGAGAGGCAATCAGGGGGATTTCACATGTTACAAGTGTGGTCAGCTAGGCCACAAGGCTTCGGTTTGCCCGCAGAGGGGAGGAGGTCAGCGAGCTGCTTCTTCTTCGGCTAGACCGCAGAGCCAGAGTCGTAGCGGTCACCAGCCTTGTTATCAGTGTGGTTAGGCGGGGCACCTGAAAAGGTTTTGCCCACAGTTGAGTGGCACATCTGGTGCATCTGGGCAGAGGCAGAGTCTTCAGCCAGCTTAGTCAGTGCAGGCCTCGAGGGCCAATCAGGGGGCTTCATCATCCCAGTTTGTGCAGCAGTCGTATGCTCCGAGGGGTGAGCAGATAGATCAGGGGCCTTCAGTATGCCGTGTATGTCGTTATCAAGACAGACTGCACGTTCCATCGGGCCAGAGAGGTACCTTTTCGTTTGCAACTCGGTTGCTAGTGTATTGATTGATACAGGTGCGTCTCATTCCTTTGTATCTGCTGCATTTGCATCTGTTTTGGAATTGGAGTTGACATAATTAGCATCTCCTATATGTGTTGTATCACCTGTTAGAGGTGAATTAATTTTGAAGCACGGATGTAGAGGTTATGATATAGAGGTCGCCGATCATCGGCTTCCGTTCCCTTTTGTAGTTATGCCCATGAAGGGTTTTGATGTTATTTTCGGTATGGACTGGCTATCGTCATACCGGGCTGTTATCGATTGCTACCGCCAGAGGGTCACAGTATGTACCTTGAGCGTGGAGTGTTTTCATTTCTTAGAGGATCGGGTTGGTAGTGTGTTGCCACCGGTGTATGATCCGCGAGAGCGGAGTGAGCTTAGTGGTCTTCTTGCTAGCCTTTTGAGTAGTGAGTGTGATGAGACCTAGATTGTATTACCGAGAGTGGTTTGTGAGTATTTGGATGTTTTTCCCGAGGATCTCGTTGGTTTGCCACCTCACCGTGAGATTGAGTTCTCCATTGATTTAGTGTCCGGCACGGCGCTGATTTCTATGGCACCTTACCGTTTTGCCCCAGCTGAGTTGAGTGAGTTGAAGATTCAGCTCCAGGAGTTGCTGGATAAGGGCTTTGTTCGCCCTAGTGTTTCGCCGTAGGGAGCACTGGCCCTCTTTGCTAAAACGAAAGATGGTGCCTTGAGACTTTGTATCGACTACCGGAAGTTGAATCGGGCTACGGTCAAGAATAAGTACCCTATGCCTCGTATAGATGATCTGTTTGACCAATTGAAGGGTTCCCGTTGTTTCTCTAAGATAGACTTGAGATCGGGTTACCACCAGTTGAGGGTCAGGGAGGAGGATATTCAAGACTAAGATTCCGCAGACGCTGTATGGCCATTATGAGTTTCGGTGATGCCATTTGGGCTCACCAATGCACCCAGCCTTTATGGATTTGATGAATCGGATCTTCCGAATTCTTGGATCGCTTTTGTAGTCGTTTTATGGGACATTCTTATCTATTCGCCTTCGGAGGAGGAGCACGAGGAACACTTGAGAGTGGTGCTTGAGTTGCTTAGAGCCCATAGGCTATATGCCAAGTTTGGGAAGTGTGAGTTCTGGCTAGGAGAAGTCAAGTTCTTAGGCCATGTAGTATCCGGGGAAGGGGTGTCTGTTGATACATCCAAGATAGAGGCAGTGCAAGATTGGGCACAGCCTAAGAGTGTTTTTGAGATCCGTAGTTTTCTGGGGTTAGCTGGGTATTACCGCCGGTTTGTGAAGGATTTCTCCAGGCTAGTTTCGCTGTTGACTAGATTGACTCAGAAGGGAGTCAAGTTTGTGTGGAGTGAGACTTGCGAAAAGTTGTTCCAAGAGCTGAAAGTTAGGTTGACCACCGCTCCGGTCTTGATTATTCCGGAGAGAGGGTTGGGTTATGCGGTTTATTGTGATGCCTCACGAGAGGGTTTGGATTGTGTGTTGATGCAAGAGGGGAAAGTGGTTGCCTATGGCTCACATCAGTTGAAAATTCACGAGAAGAATTACCCTACACATGACCTAGAGCTAGCAGCAGTGATCTTTGCCTTGAAAATCTGGAGGCATTACTTATATGGTGAGAAGTTCGAGGTGTTCTCGGACCATAAGAGTTTGAAGTTTCTGTTTACACAGAGAGACTTAAATCTGAGGCAGAGAAGGTGGATGGAGTTTATTGAGGACTACGATTTTGAGTTGCACTATCACCCGGAAAAGGCCAATGTTGTGGCCGATGCCCTTAGTAGGAAATTCATTAGTGATGTAGCTTGTATAGCCATATAGGAATGGGAGATGTTGGGGGCACTTGGCGAGTTCGATATGCTTTTGGGCGAATCCATTGAGGCTGTGGCCTTGTTTTCTGTTGTTGCGCAGCCTACACTTATGACTCGAGTGTTAGAGGCACAGGGAGGTGACCTTGAGGTAGAAGCCCTCTGGGAGAAGATCTCCGGTGGGAAAGTTGAGAAGGGTTTGTCTGTGTATCCCGACTGGAGTGTGAGATACCGAGACCGTTTGTTTGTGCCGGAGTCTTGCCGAGAGGAAGTACTCTGAGAGTTTCATCATTCGCGCCTTGCGGTGCATCCGGGAGGCACCAAGATGTATCGAGATTTAGGTCGCCAGTTTTGGTGGCAGGGAATGAAGAGAGATGTGGCCATTTTCGTGTCTAAGTACCTTACTTGTCAGCAAGTGAAGGCTGAGCATCAAAGACCAGTGGGTTTGTTGTAACCCTTGCCTATTGCCGAGTGGAAGTGGGAGCATGTCACTATGGACTTCGTTGTAGGTCTTCCGAGGACTCAACGGGGTAGTGATGCTATTTGGGTGGTTGTAGACTAGTTGACTAAGTCGGCGCACTTTATCCCTATGCGCGTGAGAGATTCGGTAGATCATCTTACCGATTTGTATATTCGGGACATAGTGAGATTGCACGGGGTCCCAGTGACGATCGTCTCGGATAGAGATCCTCGTTTTACTGCCAGGTTGTGGTAGAGTTTGCAGAGTGCCTTGGGTACTAAGTTGACCTTTAGTACAGCTTATCATCCTTAGACTGACGGGCAGTCCGAGCGTACTATTCAGATCCTTGAGGATATGCTTCGGGGTTGTGTCCTTGACTTTAGTGGGACGTGGGAGAGGCACTTACCCTTGGTGGAGTTTGCCTACAACAACAACTTTCAGTCTAGTATCGGTATGGCACCGTTTAAGGCCTTGTATGGCCGACCGTGTAGGTCTCCAGTTTGTTGGGCCGAGGTGGGTGATGCACCTTTGTTGGGCCTGGAGTTAGTGAGGGAAACGACGGAGAAAGTTGAGTTTATCCGTAAGAGGCTTGTTACAACTCAGAGTCGTCAGAAATCTTATGCCGACCGTAGGAGGCGACCTTTGGTATTTGAGGTGAGTGATCATGTCTTTCTAAAGATATCACCTAGGCGGGGATTGATGAGGTTTGGGAAGAGTGGGAAGTTATCCCCTCGGTTTATTGGCCCTTTTGAGATCCTTGACAGGATTGGCGAGGTTGCCTATCGTTTAGCTTTGCCGCCGCAGTTGTCCGGAGTTCATGACGTGTTTCATGTGAGTATGCTTCGAAAGTATGAGCCAGATCCATCGCATGTATTGGATTGGACCGACCTAGAGGTTGATGAGGATGCCTCGTATGAGGAGAGACCGGTTCGGGTCTTGGATAGGCGGGATCAAATCCTGCGTGGCAAGACCATTCCCTTGGTAAAAGTTTTGTGGAAGCATCACGGAGTGGAGGAAGCCACTTGGGAACGTGAGTTAGAAGTCCGTGAGAAATATCCGGACTTGTTTGTTGATGTGTAACCATGCATTGGAAATTTTGTAATATTGTTGAGTTTTAAGAGCATTATATATGTCTTAAGTTGTAAAACATTGTATATGTTTTGGTTTATGAGAGTATTTTGGAACTTGCCTTGAAATGGAAGTTTAATGTAACATTGCATATGTTGGATGTATTGTAGAAATGGAAATATATCATGAATACTGAATATGATATAGAATTGTGGAATGCAGTATTGAAATTTGTGGAATTTCAAGGAATGCATAACTATAATGCATGTTGTGGAAAATGTTGTAAATTGTCTCTTGAAAAGAGATGAGATGACCGGTAATGGGTCGAGTTGTTGAAATTCGCATTATAATAATGTTGGGAATTGAGAAAATCTTGTTTTTGAAAAACTTGTATTTAATTTCGGGGACGAAATTCTTTAAGGGGGGGAGGTTATAGCCATCCCGGTTTTGCTTTTCTGTATTTGTTGTACTCCGGACTTTGGTTCCGTGGAGTTGGTAGTTGTATATCTTGTTGTCATTCGTTAATTCCTTATGTTTGAAATTTTTGGATGTGTTGGGCGTGTTTCGGACAGGTAGGTTGAGTTTTGGTCTCAAGTGTTCTTACCTAGAGTTTTGGTGTTACGCTCGAGCGGGTCATTCTGCGCTCGAGCGGAGTTTCCTTTTTGGTTGTACGCTCGAGCGGGTCTTCTTGTGCTCGAGCGGAGTTTACACACTCCCAGTATTTCGTGCCTCTGCAAAACTTCTGCAGGTGTGTTTTTCACGCTCGAGCGGGTTTTCTTACACTCGAGCGGGTTGCGCTCGAGCGGACCTTTTGGCGCTTGAGCGAGTAGTGTTTTGTCTGTGAAAGTTCTGGAATGGGGGAATCTACGCTCGAGCGGACTGGTTTTCGCGCTCGAGCAGATGTGCTTTATCTTTGTGTCTTGGCACTCGAGCGGGCCTTCTTGCGCTCGAGCGGACCTGTCGTATATCAGATAACAGTTGGGCATTTTTTAATCACTTTTCACTTTTCTTCTCTCTCTCTAACTTTTCCAAAATCGATTTTGAGAGCTTCTCTCTCTAGAAACTCCCTTCTCTCTAGGGTTTGATCTAGTTAGAGTGTTCTCCCTTCCTTCAGCCTTTGTAAAAGTTGTGTTGATCGTCGAGGGCTTCGTTTTGATCCGAAAAGTTTGGAGCTTGGAGCATTTTGATTTTCGTCTTCTTCTCAATTTGAGCTCTAACTTCAAGGTAGGGATATCCTACTCCTCTTTATGAGCTTTGTCTTTGAATTTTAGCGTTTTGAGACGTTGGGGGTTGTTGGGTAATTTTGAGGGAGTTTGGGTCTTTTGTGTAATTTTACGAAAGATGGGGTTTTATTTATAATAAACCAATAGGCATGTTTGGCATAGAGAAATGAATTAAATGATGGATTATGGATGAAAATGGAACCTTAGGGTTGTTATGTAACCTATGGGGAAAATGCCCTAATTACATAGTTAAATTAATTTGTATAATTAATTTAGAGAAATGAAGAATTGAATTGAGAATGTTGAAATTGGAATTGTTTGGGATTAAAGGGTGTAGATGGATTTCTTTATCGCTTACCTAGTTGGAATGTTGATAATATATTCATTTGATACATTTATTTTCTGTTTAGAAATAACTGCTTTGGGCTATCGGTGGAGGATAGTCTTGATTGTTGTAGACAATGCATGATGATTAGGCAAACTAAAACTAATCGATTGAGTATGCTATCGAATATGGCGACTGGAATAATACGTTAACTTTATGTATTGATTGATTGTATATGACCTATGTTTATATACATGTGTTGTGTGGGAACAGATAGGGGATGTACTCCACGGTTTAGGAGAAGATAAAGGATGGACCTCTAAATCGGATTTTGTGTGACATTGATACAGCACTACAATGTGTATCAAGTGTTGACTATGGAAGTATTCGAATTGATTTGATATGGCACTAAAATGTATATCGTCATCAATTGTGAAGTATATAAGTGATTCTATGTTATGTTGATACAGCACCGAAATGTGTATCTTTTGTAAAGTGTGGAAATGGTTTACGTGTTATCGATACAGCATTACAATGTGTATCCATCATGACTTTCAAAAGTGTTTAAAAGATGAGTCTTAATCTCATTAAGTTATTTGGCTAGATGTTGAGCCTTGTTTTCAAACTCAAAGTTGAAAAGGAAATGGGAAATGAAATGTAACATGGACTTAATGTCATGAAACCGGAATGTGATATATGTGGATGTATCTGTGTTGACCATCTATCAACTGCTAATCTTTTAGTCATTGTTCATAGCTGGTTTAGTGTATTTCTACTGGGCTGTGTCTCACCCTTTATGTGACATGACTTTCAGGTACAGGTAGCATGCCACGTCCAAGGACATAGCTTGGGAAGCAAGAGGCATACAGACTTTTTGTCGTTTTGTTATCTTTTGGATGTGTTACATGTAAATCCAAGCCAAGGGCTTAATGTGTTTTTGAGTTAGTACTCTCTTTTTGTAACCAAATGTTAACTTGGAAAACTGTAAGCCCGTAGGGCATTTGCTTTTATTGTTAACATGTAATACTCATTGTAATGAACCACTCTGATGAATAGAAGAATATTTACCTTTTATATCAATGCATGTCTAAATTGATGGGTTTTAATGTTATTATTTTGAGGGCGTTACAAATTGTATGCCTACCCTCCTTCTTTCTAGTCGGTCTCCTTATGAGGCTCTGTTTTCTCAACTTCCTAATTACTCCCTCCTTCGTATGTTTGAGTCTGCTTGTTTTGTCCTTTTACCCCATAAAGATAGAACCAAACTAAGTGTTCGGTCTGTCCTATGTGTCTTTCTAGGTTATAGTCTCACCCAGAAAGGTTAACGCTGTTATGACCTTGTTTCCTGTCACCTTCATGTCTCCCGTCATGTTGCATTTCTTGAACGTTTATCTTGCTTTCAGCTTCCTCCTCTTATCGCCCCAGTTTCCAAAGAGGATTTGGTTTATATTGATCCATTTCCTTCTGAGATCCTATCTAATGAGTACATCTCCACAGTTCCTCCTGAGCTTGTTCTATCTTCTCCTCCTACTTCACCTTTGGCTACTTCTCCTCTTTCGGCTTCTTCTCATCCTCCGTTGTTAGTTTATTCTTGTCGCAAGGCTCCTCTTCCACCAGTTGTCTCTGCCCCTACTGCTGATTCTCCTGCTTTTGATGACTCTGATCCTACTGCACACCGATATCCTCCTCGGGCACGTCATCCTTCAAACAGGTTAGGTTGGTTTAATACTTGTTTTTCTATTTTCTATCATACCTTTTTGTCTGTTATTCACTCTTTTATAGAACCTCAGTCTTACAAGGAGGCCTGTCAGGATCCTTATTGAGTTCAAGTTATAGAGGATGAGTTGTTTGCTCTATAGAAAACTAGGACTTGGGAGTTAGTTTCTTTGCCTGTTGGTAGGAATTTGGTTGGTTGCAAATGGGTCTACAAAGTCAAGACTCATTTGGATGGTTCTCTTGAGCGCTATAAAGCTCGTCTGGTTGCCAAAGGTTTCTCCCAAGAGTACGGTATTGATTATGAGGAGACATTTGCTCCTGTTGCCAAGATGACTATTGTTCGTACTTCAATCTCTGTCGCTGCTATTCGTTCTTGGCCTCTTTATCAGATGGATGTTAAGAATTTTTTCTTAATGGCCATCTCACTGAGGAGGTTTACATGCATTCTCCCCCTGGTCTTCACCATTCCTCTGGCTAGGTTTGTCGTCTTCGGCGTACTCTGTATGGTCTGAAATAGTCTTCTCGTGCTTGGTATGATTGCTTTCAGACTACTGTTACCGAGCTTGGGTTTCATTCTTCTGCTTCCGACTCTGCTTTATTTCTACGACATACCTCGACTGGTTTTGTTACTCTCTTACTATATGTGGATGATATGATTATCACTGGTTCTGACTCTTCTGCTATCTCTGAGGTCAAACAGCATCTCTTTCATACCTTCAAAATAAAGGATCTGGGACCATTGCGGTATTTTCTTGGTATTGAGGTGGCTTCTTCTCCTAAGAGTTACTTTCTGTCCCAGGCTAAATATGCCAACAAGGTTATTCATCGTGCCAGACTTACTAACACTAAGCTTTCTGATACCTCCATGGAGCTTAATGTAAAGCTCAACACTACTGATGGTGTTCCTCTGGACAATCCTACGTTATATCGCGAGCTTGTGGGTTGCTTAGTCTATCTGACAGTTACTCACCCTGATCTTGCCTATGTTGTTCATGTGGTTAGTCAGTTTGTTTCTGCTCCTCGCTCTACACATTGGGCCACTTTACTTCGGATTCTTCGCTATCTTTGCAGTACTATCTTTCAGGGCTTGCTATTCTCTTCTATTTCTTCCTTAGATTTGGTGGCCTATGTTGATGCTGATTGGGCTGGTGATATTAATGATCGTAAATCTACTTCTAATTTATGTATATTTCTTGGTAATTCCCTGATTTCTTAGAAAAGCAAGAAACAAATTGTTGTTGCTCGTTCTACTGCCAAAGTTGAGTATCATGCTATGGTTCATGCTACTGCTGAAATTGTCTGGCTTCGTGGTCTCTTATTTGACTTGGGTGTGTCTTAGTCTTCCCCGATCTCTCTCTATTGTGACAACCGAAGTGCTATTCAAATTGCTCATAACACTGTCTTCCATGAACGGGCAAAGCACATTAAGATTAATTGTCACTTCGTCTGTCAGCATCTGCAGTCTGGTTTTATCTCGCTTCCTTTTGTTTCTTTGACTCTGCAAATTACTGACTCCTTCACCAAGACTTACACCACTGCTTGGTTTTGGTTTTTTCTTGACAAACTCTCAGTATTTTCTGCTAAAACACATTGAGTTTGAGTGGAGGTGTGAGAATATGCCTATTCAGTGTTTCCTTTTAGGATTAGGACTTAGTATTCTATATCTATTAGAATTATATATCAGTGATGTATTCATTTAAGGTTAGGAATTAGTATTCTATATAAGTGATGTATTGGTGTATTCTTTGTTCAATTAATTCAATCTAATATACAATTTTATTTAGAAAACTTACAATCCATGGTCCATAATTGAGGCAGCCAGAAATCAAGCGTCAGGTTTAGGTATTCGAAAAGTAAATTAATGGTGACTGGGATCAGCTGATAAGAAGCTAAAAAATGGGTTGGAGAAAGGATTTATGACATTAAGCTCATACTTAATTTGCAGGACAAATACTCTCAAATACTCTCAATATACAAGACTTTTTCTACCAATTATATTTTTTGCCAGAGACAACTCAATTACTACAATGGCCATACATGAACCAAAATTTCCTGTGTTTCGTTTCAATTTTTGAATTCAATTTTTTAGAAATTGAATTTTTTGTTTTTTGTATTTTTTTTTTAATTTTTAGGGAATATTTTTAAAATTTTAAACAATTTTTTATATATTTTTTAGATACACCTTACTTAAATGTACGTAAAAAGTAAAATATTTGTAAAAAATTATTTTAAAAATTCAATAAATATACAAGAATATAAAAATGTATTGAATTATCGTATTTTTAAAATATTTTTGGTATTTAGTGGATTTTTTATTGTATTTTTTTAAATATTTTTGGTATTTAGTGAATTTTTTTTAAAAAATTCAAAAATATCATACGTTTTAAGTGTATTTATATTAGATGTATCTAAAAATTTTTTAAAAAAATTGCTTAAAATATTAAAAAAATTCAGTGAAAAAAAAATACAGAAAACATAAAATTTCAAAATTTTGAAAAATGTTTCAAAGAAGCTACCAACTTGCAGCCTGATATAGGTCCCGTTTGGTGTAGTTGTTAAAACAGATTATAGATTATAACTTAAGAGATTATAGATTATGACTTTAATCAGAAACTGTTAATCTGTTTGGTGTTACTGTTGGATTATAGATTTAAGTTACTAAGTAGTGTTTACTAAATAAGCTGTGCAGTAATTTTTTCAATTAACTTTTATTTTTTGTTATTCATTATTTGTCTACATTTCTTATAAATAATGTTAGGACCTTTTGTTGTCAAATTCCATGGATCAAAACCAAGGTTGTAACAAGAGTTTTTTAAGAAGTTGGTTTCCTTCAAAAACATGATTACTTTGAAGTTCTGCAAGAAGTTGGATTTCTTAAGGATTTGGTTTTCTTCCAAAACTGGGATTACTTTTGGATCTCTATAAGTAGTTGGTTTTCTCCCAAAACTAGACTACTCAATTATTTCTCCAGATCTTCTTTTTGGATCTTAAACGTTTATATCTGGGGATATTTTGTTATTTTCTTTGATGTCTTATTGAGTATTCAAACTCATGGTTTAAAGAGTATACATCAAAGGTTTGTTTGTTTGTTCTACAAAAGAGAGAGTTGTTCTTCAGTTGTGAATTCTGAAGAATTCGAGCTTGAAGCTTTGGAGGGAATCCGGAGTGGCTCATCAGAAAGACAATTCCGTGCTGAAGATGGGGTTGGAAGAGGCACATAGAGGTTGGTTCAATTAGGCGTTGTGGATTCGCTAGATAATTGAGAGTGATACCTGTGTAATTCCTTTATATCTTCTTAGTGGATTGTTCTTGTGGCTGTTGCCTGTGGTTTTTTGATCACAATTGGAAGGTGTCCAATTGTGGTTTTTTCACGTAAAATCTTTGTGTCTCTTTCTCTTGATTGTTTGATTGGGATTTTTATATTCTGCTTAATATTGATACATAATCACAAATCAACATCTAGGAGGTTTCTAGATTTTTCAATTCGTATCAGAGCGGGTCGTTCTATTTTGTTTAAATCAAAAATATTTTTTTTAGAACGAGATCTTGTTTGATTTATGATAATGGATTCAAAGAGGTTGGTTGAGAATACCACTAATGATGAATCCTCGGAGAGTGATAATGAAGAGCTTGAGCCAGCTTATGAAAAGTTGTATAAGGAGTCTCTTAAGTTATTCAAATTGAATGACAAACTCACAAAGAAACTCAAAGCATATGAATGTGAGAATGTCAAACTTAAGGAGGAGATTTCCGAGGCTAGGATCAATGCCATCAAGATAGCTAATGATCAACAAGTTCTTTGTGCGGAACTGTTGACTTGTGCGACAGAGAGGAATGAGCTATAGGAAACTCATGCCATGTATGAAGAAAAGATTGAATCTCTCGAGATGTCACAAGTTGCCTTGGAAGAACTAATGATCAAGAAAGAGGAAGAGCTCAAGTGTGCCATGGTTACCATTAGTCTTTGGAACAAAGGATCAAGGACTTTGGAGGATATCATTGGGTCTCAACAAATCTGTTCAGACAAGAGTGGCATTGGCTTTGGAGATAAGAGAGAGCAAAAACAGAGTGCTTCCACATCTCATGATACAAGAACTCAAGAAAAGGGAGGACAAAAGATTCAACAAGAGGAAAGACTTCTCAAACTCCCTAGAGTTAGTAAGGTAAAAGAAAAGAAGGTACATCCTGTTTTTATTTGTCATCATTGTGGTATGCATGGCCATATTCGCCCTTTTTGTTATAAATTGCATGGGAGAATGTCTCAAAAGGGTAGAAATTCGAATACTTTTTGGGTTAGGAGACAACCTTACTTGTTTAGGCGGAATACCAAGATTCATGAGGGTGTTCACAACACCATGACATTTACCAAGACCGCTAGACCTAATTTTGTTAAGACCAAAAAGATTTGGGTAAGAAAACATGACTTGTGTTAATGTGTTTTCTCTTTTTAGTTTTTTGGGTCTCTATTCTTTTTAATGAAAAAAAAAATGTGCATGTTTTGTTTTTTTTTTTTTTTTTGTCTTGCTTTATTGTGGAAAAAAAAAAAAACCCAAAAAGATTTTCTTAGTATGGTTTTGCAAGTTTGAATTTTTGAGATGTCCTTGGTGCATATTGGAATTGATGAGAATATCCATTACATGTTAATATGTGTGTGCTTTCTGTGGTAATTACTCATTTTGGAGTGTGTGTTCTTTGATTAGTATGTCTCATTCTGTACACACTCTTGGATTAGCAAATTTTGGAGTCTTTTATCTTAGTGATCATTTTTTTTTTCTATGGACTTCTGGCATTGTATATTTTGCTTTTCTAGAGGAATTGACCTATACTAGCATATCATGGGTGATGTTGAGTCTCTTAACCATCTTCCATCTTTTTGCATCTCCACGGCTTTCCCCTCTGTTCTTTGTAGTCCAAGCATGAGGAAAAGGCTACCTCAGAGGCACCAACCAGGCTATCCTTATTATATCCATGCTTCTCTAGTTCGGTTTTCTATACTCTTGAGCGTGTCAGCCACCAATGAGTGTGAAAAAGAAAGAAAAAATGTGCAAAAGAAAGAAAAGAAAAACTGTGAAAAAGAAAGAAAAAAAAATGTGCAAAAGAAAGAAAAGAAAAAAATGTGAAAAAGAAAAAAAAATTAAGGATTTATTGATTGAGGGGGAGCCTACGCCTTTACTCACCAAATACCCCTTGATTCCTAGTGGTTTGACTTTCCTTAGTTGTGCTTAGATTCTCTTGTCGGAGGTCCAATTTTTATATCACTACTAGGATTTGAATCTTGTGTTTGTCGAACTCCAAGAGTCACACACATACCTTTATCATGGGATCTATGCTTTTCACATAATGCATCACTTTCTTTTATGAGGAATTTTCTAGAGGCTGTGCACATTTTTTTTTTCAAGTAATTGTGCTTCTTGGATAATCTTGTGTGTTTCAAGGTACAAATCTGAAATTCCTTGCTTGCTCCACCATATTATTTTTTTGTCATTTTTCTTCTTATTCACTGTTTTCAGTGTTTGTGGTTGTTTTTTAATGAGGGAGAGTTTGGTTCATCATTACTAGTGTTTGATGTATATTGATGGTACAATAGTTTGGTTGATGGTACAGTGTTTTTACTTTTGCTTATATCCTTCTTTGGTACAGTTGGATTGTTAGTATTTTGTTTATGGATTGATTTATATTTTGTTTATTTAATCCTGTTCCACATATTTTGGTTGGCTTGTGTGTGGTTATTTTATTTCAGGATAATTGTTCAAGAGCATGGATTTGAGTGTTGGTTCATAGTTGGTGGTGCTGCTTGAGAGATTTTGATTGGAAAATTGTTTTAGTGTTTTTGTTAGGAAAACTGTTTTAGCATGGTTTTATCCAGGATTTGACAAAGGGAGAGATTGTTAGGACCTTTTGTTGTCAAATTTCATGGATCAAAACCAAGGTTGTAACAAGAGTTTTTTAAGAAGTTGGTTTCCTTCAAAAACATGATTACTTTGAAGTTCTGCAAGAAGTTGGATTTCTTAAGGATTTGGTTTTCTTCCAAAACTGGGATTACTTTTGGATCTCTATAAGTAGTTGGTTTTCTCCCAAAACTAGACTACTCAATTATTCCTCCATATCTTCTTTTTGGATCTTAAAGGTTTATATCTGGGGATATTTTGTTATTTTCTTTGATGTCTTATTGAGTATTCAAACTCATGGTTTAAAGAGTATACATCAAAGGTTTGTTTGTTTGTTCTACAAAAGAGAGAGTTGTTCTTCAGTTGTGAATTCTGAAGAATTCGAGCATGAAGCTTTGGAGGGAATCCGGAGTGGCTCATCAGAATGACAATTTCGTGCTGAAGATGGGGTTGGAAGAGGCACATAGAGGTTGGTTCAATTAGGCGTTGTGGATTCGCTAGATAATTGAGAGTGATACCTGTGTAATTCCTTTATATCTTCTTAGTGGATTGTTCTTGTGGTACATTGCTAGTGGTTTTTGATCACAATTGGAAGGTGTCCAATTGTGGTTTTTCCACGTAAAATCTTTGTGTCTCTTTCTCTTGATTGTTTGATTGGGATTTTTATATTCTGCTTAATATTGATACATAATCACAAATCAACATCTAGGAGGTTTCTAGATTTTTCAAATAATAATAATAATAATAATAATAATAATAATAATATAATTTATAGTCCATTTGTTTTTTTTTTATTTAAAAAAAATAAAAAAAATTTAATAGTACAATCGTAAATTAACATGTCGACAGCAGAAGCTGATAATTAGAAGTAATGGGTGAGCAGCTTCTTCGAATCAGTTTTTTTGAGTTAAAATAAATTGTTAGAATCAGAAGTTGTTTGAAATAAGTTTAACTAAACAGTCTAAAATAACTTTTCTAAAGTTAAAAGTTATAAGTTAGCTCAAAAAAATCCAAAATAACACCCTCATACACCTTCGGAAGATCAAGATTGACAACATGAGCAACTCCAGTGACATCCAATCCACGAGATGCAACATCAGTGGCAACCTGCACCAAAACGAAGAAACAAATGAGACGAATAAAATCATTTCATAAAACCTTTCCTGAATCAAGTCAAGTAGAACAAGACCAAAACACGACAAGCAAGATGTCATGGCTTCGTTTGGGAAGAAGAGTTGAGTTGGATTTAAGACTATTTTAGACATAAAAAGGCAAAATAAATTTTTTAGTCCAATAAGACAAAATATCACATCTAATCCATAATCATTACATTTTTTCTCTCACAAAAAGTTAAAAAAGTCAAAAAGTCATTCCCAAATGAAATTTTTTAAAAGTTAAAATAACCAAAAAGTTAAAAAACCAAAAAACTAACCCCTCCCACACGAACCCAAAACATGAGAATGAAGAAAATGCATGATCAAGAAGGTTTGGTTGCCACACAAAATTCTGGAAATGCGCCACTTCTATCAATGGGAAGACTCACATCTTGGCTCTAGCTCAATTTTATAAAATATACAAATATTTCATATTACTCTACCAAGGCCTCTATATAAGCTTGCTCAACATTAAAGGAAAATATTTATTACATACAGAAATGAATAGCTCCATATCATTTCACATATTGTTCAAAGAGAAATTCATCATTATAAACACAATTAAAAAGTATAATATTTGTATTTAAAAAAAAAATCACTAAATACCAAAAATACAAAAAATAAATAAATAAAAATTTTGCACATTTTTGTATTCTTGTATATTTATTAATTTTTAAAAATATTTTGTACAAATATTTTACTTTTTAAGTACATTTAGGTTAGGTGCATCTAAAAGTTTTTAAAAAAATACTTAAAATATTAAAAAAATTCACTAAAAATAAAAAGTACAAAAAACAAAAAATTCGATTTTTAGAAAATTAAATTTGAAATTAGAACCAAACAAATGTGTTTGAACCATGCATTTACAATTCTCAATAATATTAAAAAATTTATTTCATAAATACATTATTTTTTCGTAGTATATTATTTTAATATATTGTTTTTTTTGGGGTATAAAATGTTTAGTATTATATTGTTATATTTTAATATATAAATTATTTTGATATAAAGAATGGTGGAAGTCAAAAATAGTGAAAATTAAAAAAATAATAATGAAGGAAAGACCACATTAACCAAGCGGAGTAAGTAAATTAGATAGGACAATGAAGGTAAAATAATATTTTTCAAGCTAATGCCAAGGGATTAAATTTTAATACCAAATCTCCTTGGCCTTTGCTAATATCCTCATTTGACTATGAATCTGGAGATTCATTTTAAAAACAAATAAGATAATCGTTATCCCTTCCTCAGTATTAGTTCACTTTAGATAATTTTTAATGATATTAAAAAAAGTTCAATTAATAATTTTGATAATTTTATTATTATATAGGAGAACAGTTAGAAATTTATTTTTTTTAGTTAAATTCTATTAAATAAAAAATTCTGACAAGAATATATTTGTAATTTTTCAAACTATAGGGAGCAATTTATATTTTAAGTACATTTTAAAAGATATGTTTATAATTTACCTGAAATTTAAATAACCTAACTTAAGATTTATCACCTTTAAAAGTGACTTGGGATCCTCTGTTTCTATATATTGTCTCCATTTTCTGTACTAATTTCTCTTAAATTATCACGTGTCTATAATTAAATCTCAATCCTTGGTTTAACTCCCCGTCTCTCTCAATACTTATTTGGTGAACCCATTCCATTCTTCAGCTCCTAATATCGTCGCCCACAAACTATCATCACTTTAATCTCCTTCTAAATCTCATTCCCAAGTGAAAAACAATCTCCAAGAATCACAGTAAAACAGTAAAATAAAGTTTTTGAGCAACGGATTGATCATAAATAAAAGTATAAAAGCATCAGATTGAACAATAATACAAACTCCATCATCACTAACGCGTACCCTCCGAATTGGTTAAGCCCAATTTATACAAATGAAATTTTATATTTTCATCACCAATCAATCTGGTAATGTAGATGTTGGGAAACTGTGTAAATGTTTTTGTTCAAAGAAATTTAGATGGAGATAGAAGGAACCAGAAGAGGGTGACTCCCAGTAGAGGGATATTTCTAGAGTGAGGTAGGACAAAGGTCTGATTGTTGAGAGTACTGGTGACAGGTCAGCCATAGTTTGCCCACGGCTACTTGGAGAAGCCGAAGATGGAGTCTGGGTTCACAGGATGGAGTCTTGTTTGGGATGATCTAAATAAGTGTATTTTTTGTCTTTTTACGAAAAGATGTGCAGAAAAGTAGAGAGGTGATGTGATGAAAAAAAGATAAAAAGATAAAAAGATGAATTATTTGAAGTATGTTAAACTGTGTAATTCACTTTAACGGTTGGGATTTAACTATATACATGTGGCGGTCTAAGAAAAATTGATACAAAAGATGAGGACAGGTATAGGAATAGAGGATCCCAAGTCCTTAAAAATCACTCTTAATAATGTGTCAAATTTTAATTTGTTAAATATTTAATTATGTGGGTTATAATTTCAATATCACATCATTAATAGTCATTTAAAAATAATAAATTAAAGAATATAGCATTGTTGTTTACCTGAGTTGCCAATGAATTTAAAAATCGACCTAACACAAAAAAATATCCGGTGGACCTGTAGCCGTTGTAGCTAATTCTTGCATAAATCGAAGAACTCATTTCCATTGTTTTCCATTATCGAAGAAAAGCACAAGTAAAAAAGTGTAGGCGAAACAAATTTGTAAGGAGGTTGAATAAACAGGTGGAGTGTTTCTGTTTCTCTGAAAAAAATTTCAGAATTAATTTTTTTTTAAATAAAAATTAATTTGATAAAAATAAATATTAAAAAAATATTTAAAATTTTAAAAATTATTTATAACCTCTCAAAAGATAAAATAATATAAAAATGATAAGTATTTTTTATTTTTTATTTCTTTCACCAAATTAATTTTTAATTTTTTAGAAAAATTTTCTAAAATAAGAATTTGAAAATCAAACAAAACATAGCTATTCCTTTTTAAGAAGCAATTTATGTCATTAATTTGTTATTTGATTAATTTGAATATTTGCAGTAAATTCTCTCCCTTTCGAGAAGTTAATGGTTGGTCCTGGAGCACCCACAGGTGATGTTCTAAGGGTGTTGTGATTGGTAGAGGAAGTGTGACTCATAATTTTGTATTAAATGATTAGAAAATATGAGGTGGCATGTGTAATGCCCAAAAAAAGAAAAAAGAAAAAATAGCACAATGGATATAATAATAACCATGGCTCTTAAGAGATACCGGAATTATCCCCCAACGCTTTCCATTACATGATCTTAATGTTTATACAAAATAGTCCTGCATGCGGTTATACATTCAATGAATTCTAGTACATGAATATATAGCATATAGAACATTCAATCAAAAATAAATAAATGTCCTCAAGGGCTTACAAGTTCCAAGGCTTAAGTCCAGTTACACAAAACAGGGATTCTCGAACCCACACATATATAGCTCTTAGCTTACAAAAATATGGTCACAACAAAATAGAGCCTCGTGCTCTCAATACATACATCCACGCCCTAGTTTGGCAGATTCACCACGTCTTTTCCTGCACCAAAATCCCATAGGATGAGCATAAAGCTCAGTAAGAAATTCTTAACAAAGTATATACGTTTTATACAAGCCTCATAAAAGGGAATGCATATGCCATGTTATGCTTTTGACATGAAAATCACATTACTATCTTTTGAAAATCCTTTATGCTCAATGATATCTTGAAATCTCAACAATGCATAAATTATGAATTTAATTCAAGGGGCGGTAAATACGACTCCGGTAATCCCTAGGTTGGTGTCTGCAAGTAGGCATAACTAGCTCTACCAAAACCCCACTTTACTGGTTGCTAACCGGAAGGGAAGTGGTACCTCTTCCGTGCATGTTTTCGATCTTTCATCCCGGGCACTCAGGCCAACTTAATTAATTCTATCTACACCTCTTATCCGGACTTACCAACGTATTTATCCCAAAACATTTCAATAGTTTCATTTCACCACATTTCTTTCTCAATGTAAATGATTTCAAATCCCAACTCAAAATTTGTAACTATGCAATAACAAAAATGCCAACGCAATATATATATCAAGGCAAAATAATAATCTTTCATTAACAATATTTTCCGCACACTTTCTCCAATTCGATCACAAATCCTATTCTCTTTTCCAATGCAATTTCATCAAATATCACATATGAATATATATATATATATATATATATATCCAAGTGTAGCAACATTTCCACATTTCATGTGTTCTTAACAATTTGCCATGTCACAACTATGTATGTACAAGCATTTAACAATAAATTCAAACAAAATCCCCAAAACCTCATACACCAAGAAAATTACCATTTTTGCAAACAATAATATGAAATTTCCACTCATTCACTCATTTAACACAAGAAAATCCATAGATTCTCAACATCTTCCAAAAACCCCCAAATTTCTAGGTTTTTCATCAAAACTAAACATTGCCTCATCCCTTGGTGGAATCTCACAAAAAATCATCTTTCTTAAATCAATGTGATTCAAATCCTCAAGAAAATATTTTAAAGAAAACAAAAGATGAACCCCTTTTGCAAAACTACCAATTTCTTAAGCCAAAAACCAAATTTTCAAAGCCATCAAAGAGGGAATCTCAAAATTAGCTTAAACTTGCAAATATATATATATATAACTCTAAGAAAGTCCCTACCTCAAGTTTTGATGAAGAGATGAGATGAAACCCCAAAATCAATGGTGTAGAAATTTGATCTCCATCACACAAAGTAAAGCCCTCACTTAGCTCTCCAAAGTTTGTAAAGGATGATGGATCAAAACCCCAATGGATTTGAAGAGATCAAGTGTTTATGGTGTTTGGTGGGTGTTTTTAGAGAGAAGGGAGAGGAAATGATACTTTTAGAGAGAGAGAGAGAGATGTTTAAAAAGTGAAATGTACACAATCCCAAAAGAGAAGAAAAACAGAATTTTCGGACTCAGCCGACTCTTGCACTTGTGGCACCCATTCCCGCACGTGCGGCACTCTCCCGCACCTCCCTTCCGTACCTGCCTTTATTGCAGTAGCCAACCCTGGACCACACCTGCTTCCCGCACGTGCGGCCTTACCTCCCGCACCAAGGCCCCGCACATGTGACTCTGCCCTCTAGTCCAGAAAATTTCTAGCTCAACACCTGCCACTCTAGGTCCAACCCCGCACCTTTCAAAACAGGAGGAACTTGACACAAAAATAAATAAAAGCAAGGATTGTCATGCCCCAAATTTTAATTACTTGAAAACACTACCAAGGGCCTGAAATTTAGGTCCATTTTTTTTTAATATCTATTACCCTTGAGTAATAGAAACACAATAATACATGTTCTCTCTCATGATGAGTACAACAATAATAATAATACATGCCAAGCTCCTGCTACGGAGTTGCAAATAAATAATTACAAACATCAAAATACAAAGAAATTGCACACAAGATCTACATGAACTTCCTAATCCTTCAGCCAATCAATCCGAATTCTCTTCCTATAAAAAAATGAAACAACAAAGGGGTGAGCACAATCACTCAGTAGAAATCTCACAGTTCTAAAACAATAACCATCCTATAGATAGAAATAATCATGCATGCAGGGTGATACCATATAGTAGAGTAATGTTTTGTAATTTCAAAATATCATACGTAGAGTACCTTTTTCTCAAAGTTTATTTGAAACATTGTAAAGAAAACCTTCAACCATCATAACTATCCTTTTTTATCGGGAAAAAAAATATAAAATCCTTTTTGAAAACAAATATATTTAAGGAACAACATCATTTTAATTTTAGTAACCCATTCCATAATATTCCTCATTTAATTTCCATCTTAACATTCTTCTTTTTCTAGTTACATTTATTATAACGCCATAACCTCAAGTTCAAGTTCCCTTAACACTCCAAACATCCCACATACATGCTATTTTCATCAATCTATTCATATTTGCTGTAACTCCTCAATGTAAAAATCCAAATCTCTTTTATAGTCAATAATTGTTATCCTACATCCAACTCCTACTTATCTAACAACTACATCACATCCACACTTGCATTATTAACTACAATTCAACATATCACAAATACATCATATCCACATATGTGTTATCAATCATAATTCAACATATCACAAGGATAATAAACCCTTTTTAAATCAATTTCTCAATTAATCACAAAACAAAACTCTTAATTTTTCCTTATAGATGCAAACAATCCGATGAGTTCTTTATCACTAACCCCTCATCCAATTACCATTTCATTATCTATTATTTTCAAATAATTCCCATAAGCATTTCCATTCCATACTGATTTACACATCAAATGGTAATTTCACAAGTTCATCACAAGTTACATATATCATCATTGACCTCAACCCACGTCACAACACATTTCACCTTTTGCCGACTTGATACGGTAGGATAGCGGGCACCCAATTTATAGCACATTCCACCTTTTGTCGGCTATTATACGGCGGGAAGTGAACTCCCAAAAATCATTTTCTCAAAAATCATATCTTTCTCCGAAAACCATTTTCAACTTTTTAAAACCACCCCCACATTTGTTGGCTATTATACGGCAGGACGTGGGTACCCAAAACATTTTCGAAAACCATCCGTTTTTTCACTTTTGCCGGCTACAATACGGCAAGACTGTGTGGACACCCAAAAACATTTTTTCCATATTCGTCCAGCGATAAGCCTAGACAGGGCAATTGGGTACCTTGAATTCAAACCACCCCCACATTTACCGGCTACTATACAGACGGTTGTAGGCATCGAAAAACCATTTTTCAATTTTTAAAACAATCCCCCACATTTACCGGCTATGATACGAACGGTCATGGGCATCGAAAAACTATTTTTCAACTCCCCACGCGGGTACCAACACAACACCACCCAACACAACTCAACCCAAACCAACACAACCCAACACAACACAATTCAACACGACTCACCATGATTCAACACAATTCAACATAGTCAACTCACTTCAACATAATCACAATTCTACATAACTCAACATAATTCAACATAATCAACACAATTCAACATAATTCAAGGTGAACTCTTAAACTTTCATTTCATTATTTCACCCCAAGGCTCATGTCATCCATATCATTAATAAATCATTTTCCCCAATCTTCATTTCACATTATGGCATGATTTACAATGTCCATAATAAGGGTTCATTCGCTAATTTTTAACATAATTTTCAAATACTTCCAAAATTCAATTAAACTTGTATATATATAATTCAATACCTCAATTTCATGATTCTACTTTCAATTTGGGCAAAATCATTAATTATCATTATAAATCAACTTAGGGTTTTTAAGAGAAATTAAAACTTTTCACAAAACACCTTTTATTCCAACCATTCTATTACTTTTGCACCTAAACTCATGACCGAAGATCATAACCTAACAAATAAACCCAACTCTTTTCAAGCCCTAACCCCCAATCTCGTGATTCATCACAATATGCATAAAAATATAAACTTTTGTGTTTATATAAGGAAAATACCACAAATCTATCCATAAATGAGGGTATTGAAAGAGAACTAGAGACCCCTATCTCTTGAAGCCAAGAGATGATGACTCAAACATCAATGGTGACGAAACCACGAACTCTTCAGACCAAAAGGATGCCCTTGACGAGATCTACACTTTTTCTCAAGGGACCATGGTGAAAAGATCACTCTAGGTGAGTAGATCTAGGGATCTTAGTGCCAAAAGCTTGAGTTTAGAGAGAGAGAGAAGAGAACTCACGGTTTGAGAGAGAGGAAAGAGAACAAAAAGTGAAATGAAATATGTTTGGAGCCTATTTATAGTAGCAAGGTAATAATAGAATAATAGCCCCAAAGTCAAATGAAAGAAACAAGTCAAAACTCCTAAAATGTAGGGCCCAAACTAGCCCGAAAATTTGAAAAAAACACGCAAGGGTTGATGTAGACGTCCCCGAATGTCCCAGGAGAAATCCCCGTTTTGTTCATTTGGGCTTACTACAGTTCGGACTCAAATGTTACGGTTCTGAATCTAATCCCGCAAAGTGCAATACGAGACCGATAAATCACCAAAGAGTCCAAATCTGACATATCGTTTTGAAAAATAGATTTTTAGAAAGAAGTGCCAAACGTGGACTGCTTTGCCAGATACAGAGTCGCCACCTAAATATTTTATTTTGAGAGAATTTAGGAAACCCTGACTCGTGCCTAAGGCCATGTGTCTGTCATCACCAAAGTTACCTCGGCTCGGGAACTTGGGTACGATTGGGGAAGGTCAGCTATGAGCACCCCCGCTTGCCTGATCAAAGATCGGCCACTACTAAACATGATATCGAGTTTTGAAAACATTGTGTGCTCTTATTCCGGTTATTAGCCTAGAATTACTATGTGATGCACACAACATACAAGTATAGACTGGATCGTTTGAGTTGGAACAAAACATTTCATGTTTGTTTATTTGAAAGATGGTTTGATGGTGTTACTCGCAAGTAGGCTAAGACGTGGATTTGCCATCCTCAAGTGGGCTTTAAGAAAACATGATTTTGCCACTCTCAAGTGGGCTTAAAACTCTCAATTGGTGAATTGTTCCAATTCAAATAGCCCAACCTTCACCCACAGGCATTCAGGCAGTTATATCACATAAGCAAATAGCCTCATGGTAAGCATGCTATCATGGCAGTCGCTCATACGCATGCAAGGATACTAAAGCATAAACACTTACCGAGTACTCTGAGCCAAAGAAAGAAGCTAATTAGAAAACATTCATGAATCCTAACTATGCTGAGATGGCTAATGCGACACATGCAAAAATGCAACTACAATAGGCTCGGCTATTCTAAGATGGCATATGAGATGCAACAATCGATACATGTATTCAACTTGGAATTGAAATACAATGCAGTTAGCATGATGCGCCGAGCCCAGTGCATGCAATACAGATGAATGAATGCAAGCATGCGAACATATAGATGCTAATTTAAACATGCCCTAAAACTAACCATCATAAGCTGGTAAATAAAAGGGAGAAAGATGTGGGGTTGGAAGACATGCATCACACACACACACACACTTATTATAACATTGCCCTCCTCAGAGGGTCCGAATGAATAGTACAGAATAAACTAGCTAATCTAAGCTAATTAAACTAATTATTACACAACATTAATTAATTAACAAATTAACTAAGTAAGTAAGGAAACTAGCATGCAAATTAAACAAAATGGACTGCCTCAGCTTTGTTCCGAATGATAGGGATGCATGCATGCTCAAGTCGCCTTGTCGGGAAATCCATCGCGATGCCCCAATTTGCCTCTGTTTGCAACTGGTCCCAGAACACTGTACAAAGTTCTAGAAGACTGCTGACCAGTTTTTGCTGCTGGTTTTCGATTTGCTACAACAGAGAGCGAGAAAGGGGCATGGCAAAGTATTGTCAACATATGTATGCATGACCACTCTCCCCATCATTGCACAAGCTCCAGGGAGTGTAGTCCTCGATCCTCGTGTCACCAATCACGCATATCGATGCATGATGGCCGAGGAGTCGGATTGCATGACTCGATGTAAAATGAATGCACATATAAACACAACAAGGCCTAAACTCCATCATGGGTAATCCGGAGTGTCGGCGACCAAGAATCGAGGCACATTTCGTCACTTGGAGTACGAAACGTCCCTCGTTTCCCGTGTTTGGACTAAACCCTATTCCAAACACAATGCAATATACATGGCATACACAATATGACTAGCATGCAACCCTAAACGCAATGCAACCTAATCATGCTAGCATGCGAGGGATGATATGCAAACATGCAACTAGCATACACAATGCTATGAACTAAGAATGGCATACTCAATGCACATACGAAACATGGACATGCACGAAGACATGAACAAAGCATACACAATGCGACGATCATGCATGCGACAACATGGATATGACATACATAATGCAAGATGGACTTAAACTAAAATGAATAGGCCTCAGCCACACTCAAATCAGTGGCCATACATGATGAAAATGAAGCAACAACACACATGCAAACATACACAGATGCAAGGGACCAAACCTAAGGCACAAAGTGCAACTCCACCAAAGCATGGTAAGCATGAAATATGGCATACAATCACATATTTTCCAGCTCTGAAATGATATGCAAGATGGTCCCGAATCATGCAAACACCTCACACAATGCATGCTAGATGGCCCAAATACCGAAACTAGTGAAGTGGATTACACTATAGGCATGCAAAGCCATACTCAAATGGCCAAACCAGCCCCAAATAGTCCCTATGCAGGCCAAAATAGTAGCAAATATGGACTAAAATGATGGCTTGACATGCACCAAAATGAAGCTTATGCAATGGCTCACAAATGGAGTATAAAAGCACAACTCTCAAACATATTGAAGGCATGATAAACATGAGAATATGGCACACCTATAAACTCTGAAATATCATATTCAATGATGCCAAAACACTAAAACACTTCAAAATATGCATGCAATAAGCTTCAAAACTCAAAGCTAGGCAAGGTTATTGAACTACAACCATGCATAGAAAACATCATTTGACCATGAGGCCCAAAAAAAGAGCTAAGGCAGTCCAAAACATGCACAAAATCAGTTTAAGGCATGGCTAAAAAGTGCTAGAATCAAAGGCCAAAATAGCATGCAATGTAAGCTAGTAAAGGGGATTTGCACTACAAGCATGTGAGGCAATCAAGAGGCCACTAAACCAGCAAAAGTTAGAGGTATGCCATGCCAAATAAAGCCCAAAAACCCACTGAAACATGGTTAATGCATGCAGGAATGAGATGCTCCTTTGATATGCTATGAAGAGGGTTATTCTACACATGCAAGATGGACATCCAATATGGAAAAACAAGCTCTAGACAGAGCCTATGCAGGTCCTAAAACTCATCAAAAATGGCCTAAAACATGGCTTGAAAGCATGCAAATAAAGGCTACTCTGTAAGGCCAAAAATGCTAGAAAACAAAACAAGGAGAGAGAGGGTCACCCCTCTTTGATTTTGGCACTCAAAATAGCATGCTAGCCACTAAAAATCTGCTGGATTTCAGTGGCTAAAAGGCCAAACGAAGGCCAACACAAATGCTCTAATGCATGGCTCAAAATAAGGTAAAATGAAGTGTGCAATGGGGTAGATGACCCCCAATGGAAAAATGATCTTAAACAAACATGTTAAGGGCCTCAAAATAAGACTTTTTTCAGTTTACACCAAAGCTCAAATATGCTTGTAAGTATGGCTAAAAGATGGAGCAAAATAAAGCTTAAAAGAGGGAATAGTGTGTTACCCTTGTAGCTTCAGCAAAACCAGCAGCTTCTTGACCAAAAACCAGCTCTTTGAGACCTCTCAAGACCCTCCAAGAATCTTAGATTAATGGTGGGGGTGTGTGGCTATGAGGTGTGGTGTTAAAGGCCAAGAACAAACACCCTTTCTAAGCCTAGAATGTAGAGATATAGAGAGATATATGTGCTTTTCCTCAGACAAAATTTTTTTCAACCCCTCTAAAGGAGAGGGAGAAACAAGAGGGTTCAAGCTTCTTGGAGAAGTTAGGGCAAAGGTTCAAGCTTCTTGGAGAAGCTAGAGCAAAGGTTCAAGCTTCCTCAAGGTGCTAGAGCAAAGGTTCAAAAGGTTCAAGCTTTCTCAAAAAGCTAAAACAAAGGTTCAAAAGGTTCAAGCTTCCTTAAGAAGCTAAAACAAGGGTTCAAAAGGTTCAAGCTTCCTCAAGAAGGTAAAACAAGGGTTCAAAAGGTTCAAGCTTCCCCAATAAGCTAAAATAAGGGTTCAAAAGGTTCAAGCTTCCTCAACAAGCTAAAACAAGGGTGCGAATCCTCCATACAGGTGTATGGAGGGCAGGGTCTATGCTTACCAGCTGGCACAGCTAGCATGCATAATGCCTAAAAAAAGGCAAAGAAAAGGTCTCGGCTAGAAAGTGACCGATCGACCAAAATAATGGCCGGCCGACCAAGAACATTGCCGACCGGCCAACACTTTTGGCCGGTAGCAATAAAACAGGGCCGGTGGCAACATGCCAAGGCCGGTGGGGTGTGGGGGTGGCCAACAAGCCATTTCCTACCCTTAGAGGCAAAAACCTAAGTGCTTGGTCCACAACCAAGCACAAAACAAATAAGTCGAGAGGTCTTGAGGCAAGGCGCGCGGCCGAAACCTTCGAGAACTCAATACGAACACGAACATGGATAATCATCGAGTGTTCAAACGATGACGTCCAAGTCTTGAGGACGGTCAAAAATGGAGTGTCTACAGTCGACCCTTAGATAGGAGGGGGTCGACCCTATTTTCCAGCAACTAACACAGAAATTCTACAACATAAGAGGGTCGACCCTCCCCAGACTGGTGTCTACCCTATTTTCCAACGACATCTCCAGAAACTTCACCAACAGGAAAGGGTCGACCCCTAGGAAGGCTGGTGTCTACTCTATTTTCCAATAACACTTCCAGAAACATGACAACATGCAAGGGTTGACCCTTAGGAAGGCTAGTGTCGACCCTAAGGCAAAATTTCTAAGTTTCCAAGGAACTTTTGACAAGAACAAACGCGAACGAACAAACCTAACGAGTTTAAATCGGATTGTACTCCTTCAAAACAAATAGACAATAACTCCAAAGACTCCCAAGATAAAAATAAGGATATTAAACACACTCTCCAGAGGATTAAAGGATGCGGGCGTTACAAACTCCCCACCTTAGGAAATTTCGTCCCCGAAATAGAAGAAGGCCAAACGAACTGTAGTATGAACCTAATAGGAAACACAACCTCTAACTTATAACTAGTTCCACACTTGGGATAGGCTCCCAGATTCGGATTCAATATCGCGACGCCCCAAGGACACCCAAACAAGAAGAATTACAAGGAAGAGATCATGGTCACTCTTTTGACCAACATACTCATCGAAGTCCAAGAGACAAAGAACAACGTCAATTACTAGTACAATTATATATCACAACAATCCCAATTCGCACCAAGCTTAGCAACATTTCCAATTATTTATACATCTCGTCATTCAAAGATAAGACAATAAAAAAAATTGTTTAACACAACTTTGATTAAATTCTTAGCATTAGGTTGACCGTGCCATCCCAGGTCACAACACAAAGAAACAAAACATTCATTTGCCAAATTATTCTCAACATTTACCCACCCAATAATTTTCGTCACACATCCGGTGACTTCACAACACCTTTACCATACATGTTTGTAATAACAACAAACAAAAACAATCCGGTACATCCGAGGAGTAATAAAACATATACGACTCTCCAAAATTTGGGAGTTCTCACCCATTTCAAACATCAGCACAAATAATCATTAACACACATTAACACAAGTGCACTCACAAAGCTTTACATTCAAACACCTTAAGTCCATTAAGGTAATTTCACAAATTCACATCAACCACATACATACACAAACACACTCCATGTCTACCAATACCACTTAAAGCACTATTTGCCTGTACCACCATTTGTTTGAACCATAGCAATTCCCAAATTAACTAAATGTCAATTCACTTCAAATAACATCCATTTGAAACTCATCGCAAATCAAACCAAAACAGACCAAACTAACCTGAATCAATCCTTACGTCCTATCAAAGAAAGCAGCTACAACGGTTCATCTCATCCACGCGACTTAATCTAATTCAACAATCTTCTACTCTCACAATTCAAACATTGACCTACCAACCAACACCAATTGTCCCTATTTGGGATTCAGCACACACCTTTCACATCTTACAATTCATACTCATCGTTACCATTCTTCATTCACATGCGGACTAGACCAAGAAATTAGTGATGTTCCTCCCTCTCAACCTGAGGAATTTCTATCTACGTGAAACAAGCCTCATCCAAGCCTCGCCATTACATATGGGCTATTCCACACTCACGAAACCCTTCCAAGACACTTTTCAAACTTGTTACTCTACTCATGCTTAAGCATTCCAAAGTGACTATTTGTCACCCAAACTCCCATATCAACCAATTCGGTTAACCATTCAATAAAACTTAAACTTGATGCTCAAACATCCACAGGTTGCCCTAAATCAAATACTCTGAGATGGAGTTCTACACACCATTCCCCATACTTCTAGAATTTCACCATACTCCTCAAGTACATGTTGCGCTAGTTCTATTCCCAACAATCCCATCACTCTTGCGCCGATATGGCAACACTAATTCCAAATCACACTAAACATTCATCACCCATACAACACCCATTACAAAAATTATAACCCATATTCCTCCTCAAGAACCACTTCTAGTATTTACTATCAAGTTTCCTTCATACCCACGAACTCTATACAAGCCTTAATCAGGCCACTTACCACTTAAATACCACAAACCCCCTTTCTCACCCTCATCATTAAGAAACACAATTCTTCTACTCCCTTTCCAAACCTTTCATCATATTCTGCATAACTCAAACTAACCTCATACCATTCTAAGACTTCGCCTTATCTCAACTATACTCTTGTACAGTTCTTATTGTCTCAATAACATCTAACATCAATCAACCAAACTCTAATCCTTTTCTGAGGCACCTACTCCTCTTGCCAAAACAAGAAACCAACCTAACGTATAATCACGTAACACATAAACAAATTTCAAGCAACAAACCACACAATCGAGTCAAGTCTACAAGGACAACCACTTGTCCCAGAACTCCCACTAGAAACTACGTTGATTAGACGCGGTTCCAATGAGATTTCAAAGCAAGTTAGCCGGCCATAATGACTATCCAAGGAGCTCAACCCATACTCACATAATGCAACACATAATGTCCTACACCTCCTATTTCCTACATGCAAACATCCTCACCAAGCGAAGCCAACCCATTGTGGTAAAAATCACTTCCCACGAGCTCCAGGTTTTCAAACTCGGTTAGCTCTGATACCAAGTTGTTACGCTCCAAATTTTAATTACTTGAAAACATTACCAAGAGCCTGAAATTTAGGTCCATTTTTTTTTAAATATCTATTACCCTTGAGTAATAGAAACACAATAGTACATGTTCTCTCTCATGATGAGTACAACAATAATAATAATACATGCCAAGCTCCCGCTACGGAGTTGCAAATAAATAATTACAAACATCAAAATACAAAGAGATTGCACACAAGATCTACATGAACTTCCTAATCCTTCAGCTAATCAATCCGAATTCTCTTCCTGTAAAAAAAATTAAACAACAAAGGGGTGAGCACAATCACTCAGTACGAATCTCACAGTTCTAAAACAATAACCATCCTATAGATAGAAATGATCATGCATGCAGGGTGATACCATATAATAAAGTAATATTTTGTAATTTCAAAATATCATACGTAGAGTACCTTTTTCTCAAAGTTTATTTGAAACATTGTAAAGAAAACCTTCAACCATCATAACTATCCCTTTTTATCGGGAAGAAAAAAAAACATAAAATCCTTTTTGAAAACAAATATATTTAAGGAACAACATCATTTTAATTTTAGTAACCCATTCCATAATATTCCTCATTTAATTTCCATCTTAACATTCCTCTTTTTCTAGTTACATTCATTATAACGCCATAACCTCAAGTTCAAGTTCCCTTAACACTCCAAACATCCCACATACATGCTATTTTCATCAATCTATTCATATTTGCTGTAACTCTTCAATGTAAAAATCCAAATCTCTTTTATAGTCAATAATTGTTATCCTACACCCAACTCCTACTTATCTAACAACTACATCACATCCACACTTGCATTATCAACTATAATTCAACATATCACAACTACATCATATCCACATGTGTGTTATCAATCATAATTCAACATATCACAAGGATATTAAACCCTTTTAAAATCAATTTCTCAATTAATCACAAAACAAAACTCTTAATTTTTCCTTATAGATGCAAACAATCCGATGAGTTCTTTATCACTAGCCCTCTTCCAATTACCATTTCATTATCCATTATTTTCAAATAATTCCCATAAGCATTTCCATTCCATACCAATTTACACATCAAATGGTAATTTCACATGTTCATCACAAGTCACATATATCATCACCGACCTCAACAAACGTCATAACACATTCCACCTTTTGCCGACTTGATATGGCGGGATAGCGGGCACCCAATTCATAGCACATTCCACCTTTTGTCGGCTATTATACGGCGGGAAGTGAACTCCCAAAAATTATTTTCTCAAAAACCACATCTTTCTCCAAAAACCATTTTCAACTTTTTAAAACCATCCCCCACATTTGCCGGCTATTATACGGCAGGACATGGGCACGCAAAACATTTTCGAAAACCATCTATTTTTTCACTTTTGCCGGCTACAATATGGCAGGACTATGTGGACACCCAAAAATCATTTTTCCCTTTCGCCGGCTACAATACTGCAGGACTGTGTGGACACCCAAAAACATTTTTCCCACATTCGTCTAGCGATAAACCTAGACAGGGCAATTGGGTACCTTGAATTCAAACCACCCCCACATTTACTGGCTATTATATGGACGGTTGTGGGCACCGAAAAACCATTTTTTAATTTTTAAAACAATCCCTCATATTTATCGGCTATGATACGGACGGTCGTGGGCACCGAAAAGCCATTTTTCAACTCCCCACTTGGGTACCAACACAACACCACCCAACACAACACAACTCAATCCAAACTCAACACAACACAACTCAAACTCAACACAACCCAACACAACACAATTCAAACTCAACACAACCTAACACAACACAACACAATTCAACACAACTCACCATGATTCAACACAACATAGTCAACTCACTTCAACATAATCAACACAATTCTACATAATCAACACAATTCAACATAATTCAAGGTGAACTCTTAAACTTTCATTTCATCATTTCACCCCAAGGCTCATGTCATCCATATCATTAATAAATTATTTTTCCCAATCTTCATTTCACATTATGGCATGATTTACAATGTCCATAATAATGGTTCAATCGCTAATTTTTAACATAATTTTCAAACACTTCCAAAATTCAATTAAACTTGTATATATATAATTCAATACCTCAATTTCATGATTTTACTTTCAATTTGGGCAAAATCATTAATTATCATCATGAATCAACTTAGGGTTTTTAAGAGAAATTAAAGCTTTTCACAAAACACCTTTTATTCCAACCCTTCTATTACTTTAACACCTAAACTCATGACCCAAGATCATAACCCAACAAATAAACCCAACTCTTTTCAAGCCCTAACCCCCAATCTCTTGATTCATCACAATATGCATAAAATATAAACTTTTGTGTTTATATAAGGAAAATACCACAAATCTAGCCATAAACGAGAGTATTGAAAGAGAACTAGAGACCTCTACCTTTTGAAGCCAAGAGATGACGACCCAAACATCAATGGCGACGAAACCACAAACTCTTCAGACCAAAGGATGCCCTTGATGAGATGTACACTTTTTCTCAAGGGACCATGGTGAAAAGATCACTCTAGGTGAGTAGATCTAGGGATCTTAGTGCCAAAAGCTTGAGTTTAGAGAGAGAGAGAGAGAGAGAGAAGAGAACTCACGGTTTGAGAGAGAGGAAAGAGAAGAAAAAGTGAAATAAAATATGTTTGGAGCCTATTTATAGTAGCAACGTAATAATAGAATAATTGCCCCAAAGTCAAATGAAAGAAATAAGTCAAAACTCCCAAAAAGTAGGGTACAAACCAGCCCTAAAATCTGAAAAAAAAAAAAAACACGGAGGGGTCGACCCTTTGGGCAGGGGCGTCGACCCTTTATGAAGAAAAGGCAATCTGGTACAAGCAAGAGGGTCGACCCTTAGACAGGAGGGGTCGACCCTATTTTCCAGCAACTAACACAGAAATTCTAGAACATAAGAGGATCGACCCTCCCTAGACTGGTGTCTACCCTATTTTCCAGCGACACCTCAAGAAACTTCACCAACAGGTAAGGGTCGACCCTTAGGAAGGTTGGTGTCTACCCTATTTTCTAGCAACAGTTCCGGAAACACGACAACATGCAAAGGTCGACCCTTAGGAAGGCTAGTGTCGACCCCAAGGCAAAATTTCTAAGTTTCCAAGGAACTTTTGACAAGAATAAATGTGAAGGAACAAACCCAACGAGTTTAAATCGAATTGTACTCCTTCAAAACCAATAGACAATAACTCCAAAGACTCCCAAGATAAAAATAAGGATATTAAACACACTCTCCAAAGGATTGAAGGATGCGGGCATTTCAAGGATTTTGAAATAAGTTCCCAAAAACAACAAACCCATGGTTAATCATAACCTTGTGTAGACGCGTCCGTGTGGGCCTCAATGCTACAAATTGGACTCGATTTGTGTCGGTTCTTAATCTGATCTCGCAATGTACAATGCAAGACTGATAAATCACCAAAGAGTCCAAATCCGGCAAATCGTTTTGGAAAATAGATTTTTTTGAAAGAAGTGCCAAACATGGACTGCTTTGCTAGATACAGAGTTGCCACCTAAATATTTTATTATAGGGGAATTTAGGAAACCCTGACTCGTTTACCTAAGGCCACGTGTCCGTCATCACCAAAGTTGCCTCGGCTCGGGAACTTAGGTTCGATTGGGGAAGGTCAGCTATGAGCACCCCCTCTCGTCCAATCAAAGATCGGCCTCTACTGACCATGATATCTAGTTTTGAAAACGTTATGTGTTCTTATTCCGGTTAATTAGCTAATCATACTATGTGATGCGCACAAAACAAAAGTATAGACTAGATCGCCTAATTTGGAACAAAGCATTGCATATCCGCTTGTTTAGAAAAACAGTTTGAAATTTGCTACTCGCAAGTAGGCTAAAACACGGATTTCAACGAGTTGTTCCAACTCAAACAATCCAACCTTCACCCACAGGCATTCAGGCAGTTATATCACATAAGCACATAGCCTTATGGTAAGCATGCTATCATGTTAACATTCACACACATGCGAGATGCTAAAGCATAAATGCTCACCTAGTACTCCAAGCCAAAACAGAAACTAGTTAGTAATCATATGCATGATCCTAGTTCATGTGAAGATGGCTAATGCAACACATGCAAGATGCAACTACAATAGGCTCGGCTATTCTAAGATGGCATATAATGATGCTGCAAATAGCACGTATTCAAGTTAGATTTGAAATACTATGCAGTTAGCATGATGCGCCGAGCCTGGTGCATGCAATACAAGTGAATGGATGCAGGTATGCATAGCATAAGGATGCTAAATTAAATATGTCCTAATACTAACCATCCAAAGCAGGTAAGTAAAAGGGAGAAAGAAGTGGGGATTGGAAGACATGCACACACGCACCCACACTTATTACAAATTCGCCCTCGCTCGGAGGGACCAAAAGAATAATACAATTTAATTAACCTACGAGCTAATTAAATAATTTACAAACCACCTAATTAATTAACAAATCAATTAAGCTAAGAAAAGCAGTAAAAGGCCTCGGGAAGAGGGATGCACACATGCTCGGATTGGCTTCGCCCGGAAATCCAATGCCATGCACAAGCTGCCTCTGTTTACCCTGCTCTGCTCCTCTGGAAATTGCACAAGTCCCAAGGAACACTCTATGAACACTGTGGAACACCACCGACCAAGGGAAATCATCACCGGCCATGGCAGGATGGTCACCGACCATTGGTTGAGCTCTCGGCCATCAATATTTGGTCGATCGGCACTCTATGATGTCGACCGGCCATATTTTGACAGCAGTAGAGGGAAAAACATGGCATGGCAATGCATTTTAAGCAATGTTTGCACCGACCACACTCCTTATCATATTCATGACTCAAAGGAGCTTGGTACTCGGTCCTCAAACCATCAATCGCGCATTCCAATACGTGATGGCCAAAGATGTCGAGTTGTGCAGTTTGATATCAAATGTAATGCAAACCGAACAAGCACATAAAGATCCAACCTCTATCATGGTGATTCAAGGCAAAGCATGCGTGCAAGATGCAATGCAACCTAGGCATGCGAGCTAAGTATGCACTATGAACATGAGGGCAAGCAATGCAAACATGCAACATGGACAACACACAAACATGTAACAACATGTTAAGTGGCTAAAAAGAGGGAATACATGCCAAATGCATTACAAACTAATCATGCAACAACATGTCATGTAGCTCAAGCAATGCAACAAGATGCAATTACACATGGCATGCGACAATATGCAAGGCATGCATGCAATAACATGGTGGGATGGACTTACACTAACATGGGTAGCTCTCAAGCATGCCAAAATCAGTGGCCAAATGCCAAGGAAATGAAGGCCAAAACACATACAAACATGCATGCAAACATGGTCCAACATTTAGGCATAAAGAAGCAACTTTTAAGCACACTTAAAAGGGATAAACAAGGGCAAATAGCATGCATATAACGCTCTAAAAATCATGTTAGAAAGGGGTGCCAAACCAACTTAACAAGACAAGCATAGCATGCAATAATGTCCAAAACTCAAGGCAAGCCAAGGGGCTTAAACCATGGCCATACCAACCAAGCCTCAAAGGGCCAAGGGGCCTCAAAACCACCCCAAGGTAGACCAAAACAAGGTCAAGGGCACACTGAGATGACATCTAAATGGCCTAAATCTAAAGGTATGCAAAATGAACCAATCATGGAGCATAACACACAAACCTTTTGAAACATCAAAGGAGCCATAAATACAAGTATACAAGCATGCTATATGGACTGAAATGACATGGTAAGTGGTTCCCAAACCACTGAAACAAAGCAAGTAAAGCATGCTAGAGGGGTCAACACTCAAGGCTCACAAGGGGGATTACATGGTAGCTATACAAAGAAAAACATGGATGACCCAAGCAACCAAAAATAGACCTCAAGCACACTAAAACATGCATAAAAGCTTCACAAAGCTAGGCCAAAACAAGCAAGCATAGTGGTCTAGATGCTAAGTACATGTTAAGGCAAATTCATGGCATTACAAGACAAGTATGCAAAGCAAGCATGGTGTGTATAAACCAATTAAAAACAGGGCTATATTATGACAAAATAAGCACAAATAACACTTAAGACATGGCCAACATGAACTCAAGAATGGTGCTCACACATGAGGCAAAAATGACACATTTTGAAGACAACAAAGAGAGGTGATGGCCCTCTCCTTCTTAGAACCTCAAACCACCATGTAATCCCCCTTGTGAGGAGGCCCAAACAAGGTAGTCCCGGAGCTCACCAAAATAGCACAAAATGGGGGCCAAACAAGGCCTAAGAGGGGTCAAACAACCCCAAACACCAAAACAACTATTTTAAGCAAGTAAAAACAGAACTTTTATATGTTATATACTAAGCTTAAAACAGCAAGCAAAGATGGCTAAAAGCCTATGCAAGAATGGGGAATAAAGGGCAAGGTTCTTACCCTTGAAGACTTTCTTTAAGAACAATGCTCTAACAGCTTCCTCAAGCTTGAATCCACCCAAGGACTCCAAGAACAACCCTCTAATGCCTCAGCAACTAAAGGTATAGTGTAACACTAGGTGTTTGTGCACAAAAGTAAGGACAAACACACACTTATACACAAAGAGAGGAAGATATAGAGATAGAATATATACACTGTGCTAACCCTAAAACCAGACCTCTGGAGCTTTTTTGTAACCCTGGAGGAGGGAGGAGAGGCCCTCCCTTTATAGAGGATCACTCTTGCAAAGCTTACAAAACAAGCTAAGCAAGAGTGAAATCCCTCCATACACGTGTATGGAGGGGGTACAAAGTGTATGCCAGCTAGCACAGCTGGCATAAAAATATCTGCAAAAGCAGATGTATAGTGGTCGGCCAGCCAAAGATGCCAAATTGAGCAAATACATGGTCGACCGACCAAAAATAGTGCCGGCCGGCCAAACATTTGGCCGATGGCAACAAAACAGTGGCCGGTGGCCTTAAGCCATGGCCGGTGGAGTGTGGGGATGGCCAACAAGCCATTCCCTGTCCCTTAGAAGCAAAACACAAGTGTTTGGTGCAAAACCAGACACAAAACAGGTAAGTCGAGAGGTCTTGAGGCAAGGCGCATGGCCGAGGCCTCCGGGAACTAAAGACGAACACAAACATGGATAATCGCCGAGTGTTCAAACGATGACATCCAAGTCTTGAGGACGGTCAAAAATGGAGTGTCTACAGTTGCCCCTCTTTGACAGAACTCGAAAGTCATAACAATAACGGGAGTGAATGTCAAAGCCCAGAGACGACCCATTTTTGACAAGGCCGAAGACTTAGACAAAGCATACAAACTACAGATAAGATATGTGCCCGAAGGCAAGGGCAAAATGCAACTGACAATGCACAAAGCCGAGCATAACTTATGATCATGCAAAGAAAGCTGTAATGAAGCATAACATGCGACAGTTTTAAGCAATCAAACACAAATCCAACTACATTACAATGCAGAAAGGATGTAAGAGAATTATGTAATTCTTGCTACGTTTCACATGGAGAATACGATACTTGTCCGGTTCGTCTGGTTGCGCCAGCCTCAAATGAACCGTACATACAATATCGCGCCTGTAAAAGAGAGAAACTTAACAGGTACAATATTGTTAGCAACATACATGACAATGCAAGTTAAGACCACGTAACAACGCAAATGAAGGAGTGCATGACAATGTAACCTATGTGTGACAACGCAGAACAACGCGGAATGGATGCAAAATGATATGCAACATTTACAAGTCTACGTATAAACAATGCAAATGATATGCAATGCAATTGAATCATGATCAAATCATGAGCGATTCAAGAACCACACAAATGTCATAAAGATGATGGAGATGCAAAGTCCGTCTACCATAGAAAAGGTGCCGCAACCCTCAAACCACAATACCAGCAGTGGAATAGGCGCGTACACATGCATAACTATGAGTGATGTAGACGGAACACAAGAACAAGTAATTGGGTGGAATGACATAAGTGAGGCATGCTTTGCTCAGAAAAGCTCATGATCCTAAATGCTGGATGCAATCGAACTACACTACAATGCAGTATATACAGTGGATATGGCGTGCGACCAAAACATATCTTGCCTAGGAAAAGCATGGACATATACAAACCGTGTTTAACATAGAAACGGTGCCGTCACCCACAACCCTAGGTGCGTACACATAATATTATAACTGTGCTTCAACACAAGAAGTATGGGCACATACCAGACCAAGCTCAACATGGAAAGGCGCAAGCCATTGATGGATGATGCAGCAAATGCATGCAAACTACGATGCAATATATACAATATGCATGTAAACTACGATGCAATATATACAATGTGCATGTAATGGATATTTACAATGGATAAGGCCTGCGGACGAACCGTGTCTTGCCTAGGAAAGGCACGGACACATACAAACCACGTTTAACACAGAAACGGTGCCGTCACCCACAACACTAGGTGCGTACACAAAATTCTCAGAACCGTGCTTCAACGCAAAAAGTACAGGTACATACCAAACCAAGCTCAGCATGGAAAGGCGCAAGTCATAGATGGAGGTGATGCAGTGAATGCATGCAAGCTATAATGCAATATATACAATGTGCAATGGATATGTACAATGCGATCTGCTGGGGAGAATGCAATGGATGCAGTGGAAGAGGCATGCGGCCAAAACACATTTTGCCTAGGAAAGGCATGGACACATACCAACCATGTTTAACACGGAAACGGTGCCGTCACCCTCAACACTGGGTGCGTACACAAAATTCTCAGAACCATGCTTCAACGCGAGAAGTATGGGCACATACCAGACCAAGCTCAACATAGAAAGGCGCAAGTCGTAGATGGAGGTGATGTAGTGAATGCATGCAAGCTACAATGCAATATATACAATGTACAATGGATATGTACAATGCTATGTACAATAAATGTATGTAAATGCCATATTTACAGTGACGCATGACATATGCACTATTTACAATGTATGCATGACATATGCAATATATCTACAATGGAATGCATGACATATGCATGTTTTTGTTGTTTTTGTTTTTTTGAAATGCATGACAATGCAAAAGGAAGAAAAATGCATGACAATGCATGTTTTTTTTTTTTTTTTTTTTGAAATGCATGAAAAGTGCATGATGATGTATGTTTTTTATTTTTTGAAATGCATGCAAAGTGTGAATGATGCATGTTTTTTTTTTTGTTTTTTGAAATGCATGCAAAGTGCATGATGATGTATGTTTTTTGTTTTTTTGAAATGTATGTAAAGTGAGAATGATGCATGTTTTTTTTTGTTTTTTGAAATGCATGCAAAGTGCGAATGATGCATGACAATGCGCATGAGGTTGAATGCGTGACAACGCATGTCTTTCGAAATGCATGACAATGCATGTGATCTTAAATACGCGACAACGCATGTCGCTTGGAATGCATGACGATGCATGTGAACTCGAATGCGCGATAATGCATGTCGCTTGATATGCATGACAATGCATGTGAGGTGCGCATGACGATGCGACCTAAAGAATGTGCATACTAATGCAAGTATGACATGCGCATGACAATGCGAGATGTGTGCATAACGATGCGAGTGAAATGACGTATAACCAACGCACGTTTCACGAGAAAATGTTGTAACGTTGCATGTGGGGAAACTTTCGAATCTCGCAAGAAACAAAAAGGATACAAAAAGGATACACCTCGCACGTATTCGAGTGCTACACACAGAAGACACGGCACAGAGACCGGTTAAGCTTTGAAAATGCATTTTCTTGCACTGTTTTGAGCAATGGAGGCACTATCTTGAGCAATGAAGGCCCCAAACCATATCAAAGACCCAAACAAAGGTGTAGGAGGTTCACCGGCCATCGGGGGAGGTCACCGGCCATCCACCGGCCACCAAAAAAGTCCACCGGCCAACAATGTGGCCGACCGGCCAAATATGCCTGAATCAGGGCAGTTTTGACATTTCGGCCGTGGGTCTTTATATAGGGCTTGAAGCCCTATTTTTCCACTTTCCACAAACTCGAAAACTCTTGCCCTCTCTCCTTAGGTGATTTTTCAACCCTCGATCCATGCTTTTGTCACGTTTTAGAGCCCGTTTCGTCGTTCGATTCGCGATCTCCTTCGCATTTCGAACATTTTGAATCGAACAAATCTTTGTTTTGGTGTCTTTTTCTTGATTTCCATTACTCGGGGTTTGTTTCCCTCGAGTTTGCCTCGATTTCTATGCCTTTTTTGCACCTCAACCTTTTCGGCCATTTTTCACCCTCCCAGGGTTGACTTTCCACATTCTCGTCCGGTTTTCACTCTTCTGGCCATTTTCGCACCATTCTCGAGATGGCGGACGATATTCCACGAGGCGGCACTCCTCCAGAGCAGGAGATGGACCCCGAGGCTGAGCTCTTGCCTCTCAACGTCCGTCCATTCGATCCGGCGACCTACAGGCCAGCGATTCACGAGCTGCCTCTTGACGGACTTCGCCAGTTCAGGAGTTTTGACAGGAGGGTGCCACCAGCTCTGCTTCTGTGTGAGCCAGAGACGCACCTTTCATGTGGCGCTTCTGAGGTATATTCTTCCTTGTTTCATTTTTTGCAAAGTAGAACACTTAACTGCAATAGTCGACTCTGTCTTTAACTGTTTGATCCGGATACACCGATACCCCATATGCTGTAGTTGACTGTGAACACACCTGCATTCGGTATCTGTTTGAATTGGAACATGCGCACACACATTGTATTTGCCCTGAACCACTCAAACACCTTAACACATAATACATTGTAGTTCACTGCAAGCACACCGGCACCTAATGTATGTTTGAATCTGAACATGTGTAGACATGCTGTATCTGTACTGAACCACTCAAACACACTGACACATCATACGCGAGCACACCGGTACCCGATGTTTGTTTGAATCTGAACACGTGCACACACGCTGTATTGTTACGAATTCTGAATGCTCTTCAAAATTGTACATTGAATATTGCTTCACAACTGTTTGCTTTTGAATACAGGGGGATTCCCATGCCTTCCGGGGGTATGGGAATGTTGCTGCCCGCAGATGGTACATGGAGCTACTGGACGCAGTCCATCACATTGTCAACCAGGCCGGCTTCGGCGCCTTCTGCAGGGGACTCTCACGCCTTACGGCGAGTAGGCCTCTTCTTGCCGCTCTGGTGGAGAGGTAGTGGGACACCACCGACTCCTTCCACTTCTCTGCCATGGGAGACACGACGATGACTCCCTATGACTTCTCGATGCTCACCGGCATCGGGGTAGGGGGTGATCCGATCCCTTTCGACACAGACATAGATCAGTGGGAGGCCGCTCAGATATATTTTCTCGGCGTGCTGCCACCTCTCGCTCATCAAGGCTTCGTCAGATACTCGTGGTTCGAGGACCACTTCCGGATTCAGCCAGCTTTAGCTGAGGAGGCACCGATGGCTTAGAAGGAGGTGAAGTAGTATCCACGCGGCATCCTCATGTTCTTACTGGGGATGACCATCTTCGCCAGCCGGGGGAACACCGTGCCCCTCTGTTTGCTGAGCGCTCTGGTGGATGTCACACAGATCCTGCGCTACGACTGGGGTGGGGCAGCCTTGGCCACACTCTACGGATACATGAGCTCGTCCTCCCGTTGCAGCGGGCAATTACTCGGAGGCAACTGGCGAGCTTGGGAGGTACATCTTCTTTTCTATTTTACATTTCTGCTTTACATTATCTGTACTCAGACACCTGCATTAATGCGCTTCACGCCGATCAGATATCGCATACACAAAGACACTCTGCACAACACACTGCACAACACACGGTTCTGTCATTTCTGCTTTATTTTGCATTCTGCTTTATCTGATAAGCATACTGATATCTGCTCTGCAGTTGTGGGTCTACGCCTACTTCCCGAGGCTTGCGCCAGTACCCGACGAGGAGACCCCTTTCGGCGTTCCTTTCTCTCGCCGCTTCAATGTGAGGTGTGTGCGGAGACCCCGGGAGTCTTTTATCTTCTTCCGCCGTTATTTCGACACCATCACCGCCGCAGAGGTATGTTCAACTTTAGAGTTAATTTCAAGCTTCGCTTTGCACTGTATTTTTAATAACAATAGATAACTAACTGCATATCATTTTCAGATCACTGGCGGCCACTGGTGCATTGCAATGCGATTCGGGAGGCGGTTGCGGCCGAGGAGACCGCGCTGGTTCAGATCTTCTTTGGAGGGCCCGTCTGTGGGCTTGGTACTGGTGAGCGCTTCCCGACATTTGGGTTTACCAGAGTAGATAGTTCTAGGTCCACCTCCTACCCACATGAGGGACACAGAGAGGTTCACTCCCGAGCAGATGGCTGATTACACGATCGGCTGGGACGCGGAGGGCTTCAGGGGCGAGGGCGACTACGCAGAGTACGTCCAGACCTACATCATGCGGCCTTTGAGTAGTGGCTGTCAGGTTGAGAGAGAGAGGCCCGCTGTGCTAGCGGCTAGGGCAGGAGCGGGAGCAGGAGCATCGAGGACGGCTCAGGTTCGTGGCAAGAGTGGGGCCTAGAGAGGGCGAGGGCTTAGAGAGGGCGAGGGGGTAGTTGGTCAGCACTGCCCACGACGATGACATGCCGAGGGCAAGGTGGGGAGACCTATCAGATCCCCTTCGCTCCCCCTCCGGCTGATCACGAGTTAGTTGGGTTCTACGACTTGCCCCCGGTATGTACTACTGCATTTTACATCTTGCATTGTCATTCCATTTCATTTGATATTCCGCAGAATACTGATGCTTCTAACATTTTTGCATGCTTCCTCCGAGTACACTCATCAGTCCCTGGAGCTGACCGCCTCTGTGATAGGGATGCTCTAGCGGAGCCTCGATCTTCTAGCCATTTACAGTATTCCGGTATGTTCTTCTGACCACAGTCTCAAACCATACATAGACTGTTTCGTATGATCTGATGCATTGCACTGTCAACACAACACTTGACACACGGCCCTCACGGCATTTGATACACTGTATCCTATAGACTGTTCACAGCATTACTCATGGCATTCATACACTGCACTCAGTTACTGTATTCTGTACTGACACACTGCTCACAACATTCATACTCTGTACTCAAACACTGTATTCTGTACTAACACACTGCTCACAACATTCATACTCTGTACTCAAACATTGTATTCTTTACTGATACACGGTTCATAGTATTCACACACTGTACTCATACACTGTATTCGACATTCATACCCTGCTTTGCGTAGTATACTGATGCGTTTACCATTCGTGCTTTTCAGCCTCCATTCCAGATTCCTACTGCAAGAGGTGCTCCAGCTGGGCCTTCTGTTCCTACTTGAGGAGGAGGGCGAGATGGCAGAATATATCCCCGCACCAAAGAGGGGCGCACTCATGTTGGGAGTAGCTCACGAGCACCAGTTCCCGATGATGATGAGTCCGAGGCCGAGGCAGAGACGGAGGCAGAGTCGTCCGAGGAGGAGATCGGAGATGGCTCAAGTTCAGATGACGGTGCTGATGATGATTCTCCTGGACCTTCTTCCAGGAAGAGGACGAGGACAGACCCGTAGGCCCGAGACCACTGAGGCTGATCTAGATTTTTGCTGCTTTTCTTCTTTTTGTTTTGCTTTTCTTTTGTTGGTAGCTTGAGTACCTTGTACTGCCGCAGGCAGGTTTTGTTTTCTCCAAAACTTTGTACTTGAAAAGATGATGAAATGAAACAAACTTTTTATCTGAAAAAGTGTTACATTGATACATTTCATACACTGCATCGCATTGCTTCATATTACACCTCAATGTAAATGAGATTGACCTCCTGTTTGAAAATCAAACACTTGTATTGTAATAACCAGATAATGAACCGGTCAACAGCAAAACAACTCAAACAAACCACTGCTTATTCTGAACTCTCGGCTCGTAACACAGTGCTTGGTTTAATCTGCATACAGCCTACACAGCTTACAACTGATTCTGAACACTACTCATTCTGAACTCATGGCCCACAACAACATATTGCTCATTCTGAATACACGGTTCATTATGAACTTGTAGAAGTTGAAGCACACTCAGATGCTCCAAAATTTCTTACTTCGCAATCCGGAACCCAAAAGCTTCAGATAGGTCCAGGTTTTTTTGTTCACACTTTATCGGGGGTGGACCCTGCAGTTTTATGAAAGAACCAAATCATGCTTCGCATAAATGTGGAGAATAACACAGCACTCTGAGCACAAAACGATTTGAGAAAAGGGTTTTCAACCGGGTATTGAGCCTACGACTGAACACAACAAAAATGACTCAACAACGGAAAACAAAAGGTAAACAACCTAAACACGACAAGACACGCTCGGAACAACTCCAAATAAAAATCGAGACAAAACAAAAGACACGACACACAGACGTGTTACAAGGACGAGAGACCTCAGATCACAAGGAGCCAGTTTCTTCGGGTATTATTCCCATCCTTTCTTATTTGTGATTCTCACATCACTCGGCCCTCAGGCTCGGTTTTTTCACTCAAAACCCTTTTGCTCACTTTTCTCTCAACTTACATCTCTCTATTCTTTAATCTCTCATTTTATATCCCTCCCCTGGATGGCTGATGGATAAATTGAAGGTCGTAGGTTCATGCCCAACACTGTTAGCTCACGGCTATTTCTTATGGTGACATTTAGTCGATGCCCTGGATGAGGGAGTGAAGTGTCTTGATCCACCCCAATTTTGTGCTTCGCACTCGTCTTGTTACCTTGTTGCTTGGAGGATGTTGAGAGCTTTCAACCCTTTACAGACAGCTCCAGTTGTGCCCTTGTTGACAGGTAGAGTGCCTTACTGGCAAGTATGTTGACGATGGGGGAAAAGGCAGGAAGCCTGACTCAACTGTGTCCCTAGTTCATCATTTTGACCATTTTTTTGTTTTGGTTTTCTACTAAAACAATTTTAACCAAAATGAGAGTTAGATTAACATACTTGTTCGACTTTCTGATTTGAAATTATGCAAGTCAGGCTATGAGCACTGAAAATTTTCCTTTTTGGGTCCAAGTAAATGGTCTAGTTTTGGAAAATGAAATAATTTTCGAGAAAATGGTCAACCTCAGTAAAAATTCTCAAAAACTATTTTTTTCGCAAACGGTCACTGCTCAACGCATGCAGAACTTACTCTTGAGATGCACAACCTCAGATCGGAGGCAATAAAAATTGCCCCTTGTCTGGATGGCACTGCACAGCAACGGAAAGTTGCCCCTGGTTTGAATGGCAACTCATGGCAACGGAAAGTTGCCCCTTGTCTAAATAACGCCGCAGCATATTGTAAAGAGTCCTCCTTAGTGATTATCACAACCGAACTCTCGGATACAGAGAAGATTAAGATGGTCAAAACCGATACATGGACACAGTCGCTTTGAAAGTGCGTGTGGCTGGACTTTAGGATGAAGTTGCCTACGTATCCCAAACATGGGAATCAAGCCTTACGTAGTTCCGGTTGTCACAACCGGACTATCGGGTTCAGAAAAGGCAAGGATGATCAAAACCATTACATGGACGCACTCGATTTGGAAGTGTTTGTGGCTGGACTTCAGGATAAAGTTGCCTACGTATCCCAAACATGGCAATCAAGCCTTACGTAGTTTCGGTTAAGGTACACTCGTGTATTAACCCTCACCACGCTCTAACTTTTGCCAAGGTCGCCCTTCTAGGTTTTCAACCTCACGAGCTATGTTTTTCTTTTTTTTTTTTCATTTCTTTTCTTCTTTTTTTTTAATCTTTTCTTTTTTGCATTTTTCTCTTTTTTGTATTTTTCTTTTTTTTTCTCTTTTTTTTTCTTTTCTTTTTTGCATTTTTTCTTGCTCTAACTTTTGCCTGGGTCGCCCTTCCGGATTTTCGGCCCAGCGAGCCTCTCAAGGGTAAAAGTGTAGCTGTGTCCATGCCAAATGGTTTTTTGTGATCCTGAAGTCATTTGAATCTAGGAGAATGACTGTTGTATTGATTTGTAGAAAGATCCATCTTCGACATTTTTGCCCCTAGTTTGAGGGGTGCTTCTGATTTAGCTTTGCAAGCTTCTTTGGTGACATCTAATCTTCTTGATCTGACTTTGGTGCCTCTTGTTCGAGGCCTACTTCAAATCTGGCCACACAGGCCTTATATTGCGGTTGACTGTTGATCATTCTGAATTCAAGGTCAAGGCTTTGAGAGCAAAGGGATTGAATCTTGAGGCTGAGAGCAATCCTAAGCCGCACAATCTCAAGAGCAATTCCACACAGGTCTCTGCAGGACTGCGCAAAATATTTTGTTTTTGAAAGGTTTTAAGAAAGTGACAAATCGCTCGTGCTGAAGATAGTGTGGAACCAATCTGGATCAAGCCAGGGTCCTTCTCAGTACTCATGTTAACAAACATGATTTCATTCATTAAGGGCTTAGCACGCCTCTCTTTCTGTCAATTAGTCAAATTTTGCAAAACTCGAGGAATTCCTTCCTCTTCGTTTTCACCGCAGTGTTCAAAAAGTTTTTAAAAAACTTTGGTCAATGTAATGATTTCGAGGTACAGAAGAGTGAGTGAGATGCTCCGCCACTTTATTCAAATCCTCTGGCACAACTAGCTCAAAGTAGCAGTAAGCACGGAAACATGATAGCCGCAGCTGTTTCATTCAAAACCTCTGGTTGCAATTGGCTTGATAGCAGAGACAGACTCAAAAGAAAACAAAAGGATAATTACAAAACAAAACAATGATATCCGAGGCAACAACCCTGGAATCACCTGATTTCTATACAATGGGACCAACTCCATACAACAAGACAGACCCTTAAGCAAAAAGACTGACTCAAGACAGTGCGACAGACTCGAAACAAAACCAAAGAACTGGCTCAACACCCAAGCCAGAAATTACAAAAAACAGCATTCACAAATGCTCAAAACGGTGCGTGCCAGACGCCACATCTGAAATACACTGAGCGCCACGCGCAGGTGGTCCAACCTTCAATCACATACTCGCAGTATCCTCGAAATCTAACAACTCAGCAGTGACAGACTTCGCTGAGGTAGGTGGGAGGATGACCTCATTGTCGATCAAATCCTATACTTCATGATGAAGACGGAAACAGTTGTCGGTGCAATGACTGGTTTGCTGGTGGTACGTGTAGTACAAGGTAGCATCATGTGAGGGACGGAGATTCTTCGGGAGAGGCCGAGGCTCGAGGGTTTAAGGTACCCCCTTTCAGCAAGGATCTGGAGCGCCCTAGACAAAGGCATGTAGAGAGCGTGGAAGACTCTGCGCCCTCGGGGCAGATACTTTGAAGTTTGCTGACTTTTGCCAGACGCACTGGCAAAAGGATCGGCAGGTGCCGCCTTGACTTTCTGATCCTTCCCCGGTGCAGAGTTGGGATTGAAGGGAACTGTTCTGGCATGACAGGGCCTATCCCGATTTTCTGCCTGGTTGGAACTCCCCTCGGTTGAAGTGGGGAAAGAATCATCAACAGTTTTAGCCACCACTGTGAATATTTGCGATTTACTCAATCCTCCGGCTTTTAAAGCCTCGACTGCCCACAACAGTTGTTCAACGGGATCAGCACCTGTTTCCACTTTGTTCTTACCTCTGGCCTCAGCTTGATCGAGGGTTTGGGTTGCTATATCAGAGCGAAACCCGGTTGTTGTTGACATGTCATGGCCATAGTTTGAGGCAACCTCAGGTTGGCTGAGCTCGATCACAATTCGCCCCAATAGCGGGGGCTCCTGTGGTACAAAATTCCCAGCGTAGGAAGTGGTTGGTGGCGAAGCTGACATTCCGTAGGCGAGATCATCCACAGATCGCTGAAGATCGCCGATCATTCCCATTAACTCGAACGTGGTGGGCTCACGAGCCTGATACAATTGGGGTTCCCAGATCGGGCGCGCGGCAGGCGACCTGGGCGGATGTGGTACATCAACATTGGTTTCATCCCGCAAGATGTTCCCTTGATCCAATGCAGCTGTCATAACCACTATTTCTGTGAGAACCCGAATATAAAAATTAAATAAATAATTAGATAATAATAAAATTACAATCTCAAATATTTTGGAGGTGAATTCTAAGGTGCAAATTAAATATTATTGGAGGATCTTTTAATTAATTTTAAACTTAAAACAAATTTGTGGTGGAAGTATTTAATTTAGAGGCAAGATTTATTTATTTTTTTAAAAATATTGAGGGCAAGTTAGTAAGTATATTTTGTTATAATAATAGTTATATTTTATTTAATTAATGTGTTAGAAAATAAAGTAATACAAAAGATAATAAACTAGAGCCTTTTTGGTTAGATATATATATAGGAACCCTAGGTTGCCCAACACTTATATAGCAGCAGCCCCTTAGGGTTCATAGCAGCAGCAGGAGGCAACCACGGGAGAGAGCAAAGTTGAGAGAAAAGAAGAAAAAAAAAAAAAAGGGGGTTTGCAAACAATGAAGGATTTTTTTTTGGGTGAGTTCTCTAGCTTTCTTCTTCCTTTTGCTTTTGTTTTTTTATCCTTACTCTATTACTATTTAATTCATTGATGGAGAGGTTGTGGGTTTATGTATTTTGTATATATATATTGCTAAGAAATTTGAGGTGAATGAATTGTGTGTAAAGAATGGGTGTAATTCTGAGTTTAAAAATTCTGCACAGAATCACAAACTTTAAAAATCAATAAACTATATCAGAAGAATGAATTTTGAACTGAAAATTTTACAGAAGATTAATTACATATTGAATTGTATACCAGAATTTTCTTATAATTTTTGGGAGTCAAAATCCATAAGAACTGATGCGTTGATCAAATCTGTCCAGAAAACCAGTACAAAACAGTAATTTCGGGAGTGTTATTCTATTTGGGTATAAATCCGAAAATTCTCAAATTAGCGTCATTAGAACCGGTTACGAGTCTAGTTTCGTACGTTTTTGGCCTTGCATTGATTGCTCGTGTATATTAAGAGAACCGTCAATTTCTTTAAAGTGCTGCAGAAAACAACCTGTTTGGATATAATAAATTGTAGATAATTATTTTGATAAGAAAATCAAGTGAAACCAATTGGGTTTGAAATTTAGGATATATTAGATCATATCTGGAGGTTATTGGAATTTTTTGAATAGCGTGGAGTGGGTTTTGTAATTTTCAAAGTTAGCAAATAGGTTGGGAAGGCTTGTTTGAAATTCTGTTTTATCTTAAAGTCACAATTAATTAAGTTTTGACCGGAACCCATGTCTTGGGTGATTTTAAACAATGAAGAACATGAACTTAGGTAATATTTAAGAGTAACCGTGAGTTGGGTTGAGCCGTGTTAGTGCGCTTTAGTTGAGGTTACTTAGTTCCTATTTTTTTAGTATTTTTAAATTAGTAGTGACGTGTAGTTTTCATATTGGTTCAAGGCACTAGTTGGACTTTCATACTCTATTCAAGGATTATATTATTTCGTTTCAGGTGAGTAGTTTCATGCTACATATTTTTATAAATGTTCCCCTACCCTGAACTATTGGAAAATTAAATTGTTGTTTCATGACTAAACTGTTTTGATAAATTATTATATTATCAATGGAATCAAATTATTTCTGAAACATGTGTGAATTTGGCATACTGTAAACTAATTGTTTTGGTCTCATGTTTATAATGATGAACTACCATGTTTTTGCGAAACTGATGTGTATTGATTATTGGGACCATATGTGTATTTAGTCCAGGGAACTTATTCCACTGTGTGTGGTGACTCTGGCCACTAGGGAACAGATCCGGGTTGGGCCGTGATAACTCTAGTGCTCAACGATTGTAAGGAAAAGACCTTTAAAAATAACTAGGTGACCTTCAATCGGGTCGTCTTTGAGAAAAGGCCCAGGTGCCACCCTGAGGATGACTCTTAGTTCGGTATTGGATCCAACGGGGCTTATAGCCTTGAAGACTGTGTGGCAGATTATTTGATTTTATTGGTACCCATAAAATTATTGGTGTTCATGTTATAATCTGTTTTAAGTGGAAAATGTCGTTTATCATGTTCTTGCGGGACATGAGTATTTTAAGTGTTGAACTGTGGAACCTTCTTTTGAAACAGATTGTATTTACCAGACTGTATGCCAATCTAGTTTCTGTGATATGTATATCTTATTTTGGAATTTATCCCTGTTTTCAAAACTGTATTTACTATCCATGTTGCTACTCACTGAGCTATCAGCTGACTTAGTTGTTTACCATTTCCAGGTGTTAGAAGGACTTAGAGTGGACTCATGGCGTAGTAGGGACTCTATTTCATGGACCTCTAGGGCATTTATTTAATTTGTTTTAGGTTGCTAGTCGAGTTTGTGCATATTTATATTTATTTTTTTACATATTGAAATTCATTTAGGATTATTTTTGATATGTGGGTTATTTATATCCCATAAGTTTGGATGGGTTTGATTACGGTTGATTTTGCCGTTTACAATTGTGGCATGTATGGATTGAGTTTTGGTTATTTATTATTGGACTATTGTTTAGTTGTTCAATGTGATTATGGATTCGTGTTTTAGGCTTACGTGTGCCTTGGGCTAAGGCCCTGTGGGCCACGGCCGGTCATACCCGAGTTTGGGGTGTGACAATTTCCTTTGAACTTTGCGTCATCATAATTCCTCTTGAACTGAACGGAGATGATGGATCAGATGTCTGTCTTGCCTCAGCAAATGAGACCATTGGCTATTTTGTACTAACTCTCTGAACTGAAAGAGAAAACACGCAGCATTTCGGCCCAATCAGAACATACATGAGCATAACTGAATAACTATACTCTACTACTGATCACTGTTCCCCAAAATCACTGCCCCCAAAAACTGAATCCGATAGCCACAGATATAACTGATTTTCAAATTCCGGTACTGATGCCCTCAGGCCTGATACTCAGACTTGCAAACTGATATATGCATTCCTTGTAGAGGTCAACTCAAAAAACACATAACAAGCAAGTGTAGACACCCCATTTTTGACTGACCTTAAGACTTAGACGTCATCAATTGAGCGCTTGGTGATGTTGCATATTGTGCTCGTTCTGAGGTTGCGGAGTCCCGGCTACGAGCCTTGCCTCCGGACTTCCGGACTCTTTTATGCTTTGCCTCGGTTTGCAAACCAGGCTCCGTTTTCTCTGTTTTCTCTTTGAGAAGGGAGGGAGAGGTCTCGTAGACCATCTCTCAGTGGCCGTAGGCTACGTTTTGTGGTCGCAGGCCATTTTTCCCATTTCGGAGCCCGGTTCCCGGTTTTCGGAGCCGTCAGGCCGTGTGCCTCGGTTCGGGACCGCCCAACCATCTCCGATTTCTCCGGCTTTTGGCAAGTGCCTCTGTTTTATCATTCAGGGACACTGGGCCTTTGATACCCACCGTGGCGTCGCCACTTTCGTTTCTGACCCATTTTCGGGACCTCAATCGCGCAGCTTTAGGCCCCGAGCATTCATTTCAAGATCGGTTTTTGTTCATTTTCGGAGGAACCTCTGTTTTATCATTACAAGGAACCACTGGGGCCTTTGATACCCGCCATTGGCCGTATGCCCTTCTTGGTGCCTAATGACCCACTTCGAGACCCCAACTGCGTGTTTCAGCTCCGAACCCTCATCTTGCATTTTTGGGCCCACCGAACTTGAGATAGTCATATTTTGAGGTCCTTTTCATGTTTGATTAAGGACCTTTTACTTTGACATCTCCATTTGTCACTTGCCTTTTTACCTCTTTTGGGCCTTTTTGCACGGTATTTTAGGCGTACTTGTGGGCTGCGTTGGACTTGGTAAACTACACAGCATCATATTTTGAGCCCCTCTTCGACTTTGTTGAAGGGCTCGGGGGCATTTGAAACCCGTAGCTACCACTTTCCCTTTTGGCCATTTTTGGAGGGAAACTTGAAATGTTTCCCCCCCTTTTTTCACCCCTCTCTTTCCCCCTCTTTTCTTTACGTTTTTGCCTATCATTACAGCCCTCCAGATCTGTTTTAAGGGTTAGAAAATCTGGTTTGAGAGCTCATATATTGTATCTCTCTCTCTCTATAATTCCAAGCTCCAAAACTCTCAAAAATCTTCCAAGTTTGGCACCATTCCTTCACCACCACCTAGCACCACCATCACCACTCCATTTCCGGCAGCAAGGAGGGATTTTCAGAGGCTAGGAGGCTCTGTTTTTTCAGTTCAAAAGGCAGCCAAGATTGGTCTACAAGGGTGAGTCTCGTTTTCCCTTTTTTGCTCTTTTCTTGGTCTATTTCTTAGCCCTCTTTTCCCACTGTCTTGAGCTCCGGACCTAACTGAAAGGGGCCTTATTTTGAGCTATTCTACATGTTTGTTTAAGGGCTCAACCCTGTTTGAGCCCTCTATGATGCACTTGTTTCAATATCACTCTTTATGCCATTATTTTGCATGCTTTGTTTGGCTCACGAGTAATCTGATTTTGAGCATGACATCTACTGTAAATATGAATATTTTGGGCTCCTCTTCAATGTTGTAGAAGGAAATTTTGCTGTTTGAATTTTCTATATACTACTTGTCTCAAGACCTCTCTTTGGTTCATTATTTTGCATGCCTTTTTAAGCTCACCATGCTTCGGATTTCAGCCTTCATCAGGCCTAGAGAGAGACTTATTTTTGTCTCCTTGTCATGTTTTGTTTAGGGTCTTAAGACATTTGGTGTATATTTTTGGTACTTCCTTTGAAATCCTTTCATTTTACCGTAAATTTGCATGCTTTGTTAGACTTGTTTATCTACTGTTTTGAGCCTCCATCAGGCTTAGGGAGTGCCTTTTTTTGGTCTATTCTACACTTTTGTCAAGGGTATTAAGTGGTTTGGTGCATCCATTTGGTACCTCTCTTTATAACCCTCTTTTGGCCCTTATTTTGCATGCTATGTTTAGCATATATACATACTGATTTAGAGGTTGTCATCTCTTGAATTTGTGCATATTTTTGTTCCATCTTCAATGTTGTAGAACTGAGTTTTTGGGTTTGAGCATTGTACATATCACTTGCTTTGTAATTCCCCTCTTTTACCGTATTTTTGCAAGCTTTTGTTTCCATACTTGTGAGCATTATTTGGCCTTGCTTTGTGCTAATAAAATGCTATTTTTGGGGCTGCCTTGCTACTGTTTTTTCTGTCATGTGCCAATTTTGCATGTTTAGCATAGCCGTAGGCCATTTGAACATTTAGAATTGTATTTGATGATTTCATGCATTGATTGTCATTTCGTATCATTTCGGGCTGTTTTCCTTTATTTAGTGGCTGAAATTTGGTTTGCATGCTTGCATATCATTTCCCATGTCATTTTATGCCTTAATGCATTGCCTCGGTTTGCGTGCCCGTGGGCACGCACTTCGAGGCACTCCGTTTTCATTCATCGGCATCCCATGTGAGTGCGGCCGAGGCCCTCTCATGTTGGTATAAGCCCAATTTGCATTTCGCATGCCATTCTGCATCGCCTCGGTTTGCGTGCCCGTGTGCACGCATTTCGAGGCAGCTTCTCTTTTATCCGACGGCAGCTTATGTGAGTGTGGCTGAGGCCCTCTCATGTTGGCGTAAGCCCATCATTGCATTCCGTATGCCATTTTATGCAATCTTCGGTTTGCGTGCCTGTGTGCGCGCATTTCGAGGCACTTCGGTTTTATCCGATTTGCATTTTTGTCATCGCCTCGGTTTGCGTGCCTGTGTGCGCGCATTTCGAGGCACTTCGGTTGTATCCGATTTTCTCATTTCATCATCGCCTCGGTATGCGTGCCCGTGGGCACGCATTTCGAGGTATCTCATTTTAGTCCCATTGTACATCATTTTTCCTGTTATTTCATGTTTTTATGCTATCACCTCGGTTTGCGTGCCCGTAGACACGCATTTCGAGATATCTCATTTGCATAGCATTGTGCATGCTAGGATATATGTTAGCTGCATTTCATGCATACCATGCATATTGCATCGTGTTCGGGAAGGAGTTAGCCCGGGCACGGGAAACGAGGCGCGTTTCGTACTTCGAGTGACGGAACGGGTTTCAATTCCCAAGTCACCGACACTCCGGATTACCCATGATGGAGTTAGGTTTTGCATTCATCTGCATTCATCCCATATTGAGCTGTGCAATCCGATCCCTCGGCCATCATGCATCGATATGCGTGATTGGTGGCACGAGGATCGAGGCATGCATATATTTGTGAAATACATTGCCATGCCCTTTTCCTGCTCTCTGTTGCAGCAAATTCAAGAATCAGCAGTCTTTCGGGACTCGGCACGCCTTTCGAGAAAAATTGCGAACAGAGGCTAATTGGGGCATCCCAATGGATTTCTGCAGAGCGACCCAGATACATCATTCATCGAAGCAAAGCGTACCCAGCTTGCATGCATTTCTGACTTTCTTAGTATAATCTGTACATTAATTAGAAATCTGTAATATTCTTTTATTCGGGTCAGATATTATTTTATTAGGACCCTCTGCTGAGGGCAATGTTGTAATAAGGGTGTGTGAGTGTGATGTATGTCTTCCAACCCCACTTCTTTCTTCCATTTTATTTACCTTTGATGGTTAGATATAGGGCATATTTCAATTAGCATACTGACATGACAACATGTTTGCATCATTCATCATTTTGCACGCACGGACTCAGCGCATACAAACCGTGTATTTCAATTCCAAGTTGAATATATGATAGTTGCATCTCACATGCCATCTTTAGAATAGCCGAGCCTGCTATAGTTGCATTTTGCATGTGTTGCATTAGGCATTTCAGTATACTTAGGATCATGCATGATTTCTAATCGGTTTTCTGTGTTGGCTTGGAGTACTCGGTAAGTTTTATGCTTTAGCATCCTTGCATGCGTGTGAGTGTTGCCATGATAGCATGCTTGCCATGAGGCTATGTGCTTATGTGATATAACTGCCTTGAATGCCTGTGGGTGAAAGTTGAGTTATCTGAATTGGGACAATTCATCAAATGTTTGTTTTAAGCCCACTAGATTGTGGCAAAATCAACATTTTCTAAGCCCACCGAGGGTGGCAAATCCAGATTTTAGCTTTGCTGTGCAAGCTTACCTTCACACCATTTTCAAACAAACAAACATGAGATGTTTATTTCCAATTCAGCGATTCGGTCTATACTTGTTTCTCATGAGCATCACATAGTAACCTAGGCTAATAATCGAATAAGAGCATACAATGTTTTCAAAACAGATATCATGGTTAGTAGAGGCGGTCTTTGGCCGGCGAGAGGGTGCTCACGATGTGACCTTCCCTAATCGTACCCAAGTTCCCGAGCCAACTTTGGTGATGACGGACACGTGGCCTTTGGCACGAGTCGGGGTTTCCTAAATTTCCCATTTTAAAATATTTAGGTGGCGACTACGTTATCCGCAAAGCATCCATGTTTGGCACTTCTTTCAAAAATCTTTTTCCTCAAAAGCGATTTGCGGATTTGGACTCTTTGGTTCAAGATTTGGAACCTAACAAAATCGAGTCCGAATCAGTAGCGAGGTCCCATGAGGCGTTATTCTGATTCTGGCGACTCCACTGGGGAGTTAGAGAACTTGACTCGAACTCATGATATCTGGTTTTGACTACACTTGTGTGTTTCTTTGCATTGCATTTGCATTGGTGCGCCTAGGACACCGTGTTTGCCATCTGCTATTCTGGCGGTTTCTTGGGAGGCTTGTCTTGTCAAGGCATGTCCATAAGGTGATCGATTTCACGGCTCTGCCGATATAGAACACAAACCCCGGTTTCTGGGGCACCCTTTGACCATTCGACCTAGTGCATATTCGGATCCATAGTGACCATTCCAAACTAGGACAAAGTTGCTTACCCGATCATAGGTTGTTTGAAACATTGCGTCGTAGTGAAACCCTAGCTCTGAAAAAATAGGGCGAAACCCTACCCCAACATAGGGGTGTTTTGGCTCTCTTTACTTGCTATGTGCTTTTAGAGTGTATCACTACAGGGAATGCGTATACCAGTTTGCAAGACTGGGTGTCCGGCCTGCGGGCACCAGTATCAGTATTTTGAGAATCAGTTATATCTGCGGGTATCAGATTGATTTTAGGCGATGATTTGAGAACGATGATCGATAATAGAATCTGATCGTTCATCTGCTCATATCCGTTCGGTGAAATTGAGAGATCTCGTCTGCTTTTCTCTTTTGCTAGGTAGTCCTGGAACTATAGCTTGAAGGCTCCACTATCCCCAGGTACCTTGGATTTGTGTTGGTAGACTTTGTCGGTCGAGACTTCGATTCAAGGGTAATCACGGCAGAGAGGGCGGTCGGACATAGACCACCAAGACAATGCCTAACGGATCGGTGATCCTTGAGAGTCGAGGTTGAGATTTCGATCCCATCACAGAAACAGATATACGGTTGCTCAGTTAGACCGGGGCAATATGTCGAGTTTGGAAGAGATGGTGCGCCAACTCCAGGATAGTATGAAAGCCATGCAGCAAGACGCTGTTCATCAAGCAGAATTCGCCAAGCAACAAGCTGTGGTCATAGCCCAACAGACAGAGACAATTGCTAGGCTAGAGCAGCAAGCCGGGGCATCTGCTCCGCATCAGGCTCCTCCCCCACCAAGGGTTCCGATACCCGAGGGGACGCCAAATGTCCAAAATGTCCAAGAGGATACAGCCCTCCCAACGGGGCCAGCTCCACCCCCAATTCTACCGCAACTATCCAAGGCGCTTACGCCTATCAATGTACCGGACTCTCCCTTTGAGTTCGAAGCGGACCCCACAGCGCTGAAGCTGAGTAAGTTGGAAAAAATGTTTAGGAAATCCCAAGGAGTCAGGTCTATTCCCGACATCGAGGATGGGTATACGGACGCTGACGCCTTGATTGGTTAGTTCAAGATGCCTCAAATTGACCGATTTGATGGGTCCAGGGACCCCATGGTGCACCTGAGATTGTTTTCAGATATCTTAAGGCCAATGGGCCTCACCAGACTGCAGAAACTGTCTTTGTTCGGCAGGACCCTGTCGGGTATTGCAGTCATCTGGTACGCCAAGTTGGAGAATTCAGTGAAACGAAGCTGGGAGGAGATGGCTGAGGCCTTCATCACGCAGTACTCATACAACACACAGATTGAGATTACGACCCGTGATCTCGAGACAACTAGGCAAGAGCCTAAGGAGAGTTTTGAGAATTTGTAACGGATGGAGGGCCAAGGCTTCGATGATGACCTTGAGGCCTCTGAGACAAGGACCAAATTCGGATGATTATCGCAATCTTCACCGAAGTTGATGCAAAAGATGATAGTAGTTCCTTCCCCACCTTTTCGGACTTACATGAGATGGGAGTCAGATCGAAGATGCTATGAAACAAGGCCTTATTGATCGAGAAGGAGCGGCCAGAAGGACGTTCACCCAGTTGAATGTGACCACCGTGGTGATGCAATTGCTAGAACTTGAGATGAGGGCATGGTCGCCACCGCCACACCAAGAGACCACCCCTTTGTTGGTGCACCCACTTCAAACCCCGAACTTCGGACTATCTACCCCGAGGCAAGAGGGTCTTCACTCACTCTATATGTCTTTGTCTAAGGCCACAGGGGTCCTACTCAGAAAGGACATCTGAAACCGTTAGAGCAACGGCCTCTACCCGATCCTCTCCTCCAAATCACGACGGCTAAATCTTGTGCTTTCCATCAACAAACCGGTCATGACACCGAGCAGTTGTGTTAAATCTCGCCACGAGATACAAAATTTGATTGACAACAAGGTCATCGTCGCACCAGCTCAGTAAAGTCTATCATCACTAGATCAGTGAACTTGGGGGATAGTACGAGTATGTGATCGGGGGATGAACTACCTGCGGGCAGCACTCAGTTTACTTCAGATGTGGGAATGGCACACACTGTCTTGAGCATTCGCGAATGCTAGTTTTGTAGTTTCTGACTTGGGTGTTGAGTCAATTCTGTAGTTTTGTTTTGAGTCTGTCTCTTTGTCTTAAGTCAGTCTTTTTGATTAAGGGTCTGTCTTGTTGTATCGAGTCAGTCCTATTGTACAAAGGTCGGGTGATTCCAGGGGTGTCACCTCGGGCGTCACCATTTTGTTTCACGTTTGTCTTTTCGTTTTGTTTTGAGTCTGTTTCTGCCAGGGAGCCAGTTAGCCGTGATTCTGAATGGAGAAGAGTGATTTTCACACTCTTGTGCTTGCTTCTGCCGTGTGCCAGTTGTGCCAGAAGTTTTGAATGAGATGACAGTATTGACTAGAAGCTGTGACTTTTCTGTGCCTTGAATCATTGCATTGACCTAAGTTTTTCAAAACTTTTTCAAACACATGGTGAAAACAAAGGAAGGAATTCCTCGGGATTTGCAAAAGTTTGATCAAGAGAGAAAGAGAGTGCTAAGCCCTTAATGAATGAAATCATGCTTGTTAGTGTAGTCTTGAGAAGGACCCTAGCTTTGATCAAGATTGGTCCTACATCGTCTTCAGCCATGGCGATTTGTCGCTTTCTTAAAACTTTCAAAAATGTTTCTTGGGTCCTGCGACTTGTGTGGAGTCGTTCTTGAGATTGTGCAGCCTAGGATCGCTCTCAGCCTCGAGACTCGACCCCTCATTTTTAAACCTTGGACTCAAACTCAGAATGTTCAACGGTTAACTACAACGTGAGGCCTGCGTGGCCAAATTCAAAGCAACCCTCGAACTAGGGGCAAGAGTCAGATCAAGAAGTTCAAGTGTTTTCAAAAGAAGCTTGCAAAGCTAGATCAGAAGCACCCCTCGAACTAGGGGCAAAAAATATCCGATGTGCTCGAAGAGCCAAAGAGGGATCCTTCTGCAAATCGATACAACAGCCACTCTCCGGGATACAGAGGGCTTCAATCTCAAAAAACCATTTGGCATGGACTTGTTACACTTTTTACCCTTTGAGAGGCTCGCTGGGCCGAAAACCCGGAAGGGCGACCTAGGCAAAAGTTAGAGCAAGCAAAAAATACATACAAAAGGAAAAGAAAAAAAATACAGAAAAAAAAGAAAAAGAAAAAGAAGCTCGCAAGGTCGAAAACCCGGAAGGGCGACCTAGGCAAAAGTTAGAGCCTAAAAGAAAAAAAGAAAAAAAAAAAAATGAAAAAGAATTGAAAAGAAAGAAAAAGAAGCTCGCAAGGTCGAAAACACTGCATCGGCGCCTTTGGCAAAAGTTAGAGCATAAAAGGAGAGGTTAAATACGAGTGTACCTTAACCGAACTCGTAAGGCTTGATTCCCATGTTTGGGATACGAGGCAACTTCATTCGAAGTCGGTAGTAAACACTTCAAATTGTTGTGTCCATGCAATGTTTTGACCATCTTTGCCTTCTCTGTATCCGAGGGTTTGGTTGTGTTCATCACTCTGAGGACTGTCTACGATGCGCTGTAGTGCCATTCAAACAAGGGGCAACTTTCCGTTGCCATTCAATGCACTGTGGTGCCATTCAAACAAGGGGCAACTTTCTGTTGCCATGCGGTATCCTTCAGACAAGGGGCAATTTTCCATTGGTATGGATTCGAGGTTGCGCATCTCAACGGTAGGTTCCAGACTTGTTGAGCGTTGGCGCTTGCCAAAAACAGCTTTTTGAGAATTTTCTTGAGGTTGACTATTCTCTCACTGACCACTCCATTTTTCCAAAACTGGACCATTTCTTGGACCCAAAAAAGGAAAATTTTCAGTGCTCATAGCCTGACTTACATGATTTCAAATCAAAAATCGAACAAGCATGTTAATCTAACTCTCATGTTGGTCAAAACTGTTTTTAGTAGAAAGTAAAAACAAAAAATGGTCAAAATGATGAACTAGGGGCACAGTTGAGTCAGGCTTCCTGTCTTTTCCCCATCATCAACATACTTGCCAGAAAGGCACTCTACCTGCCAGAAGAGGGCACAACTGAAGTCAACAGCAAAGGGCTGAAAGCTCTCAACATCCTCCAAGCAACGAGGTATCAAGCCAAATGCGAAGCACCTGGAATGGATCAAGATGTTCCACTTCCTCATTTGGGATGATCTAACCACGTCCAAACTCCCAGCAGGACATCATCAACCGATGTTAGGCTGCGTGTCTGAAGAAAAAGAATCTAGCAGAATGCTAGGCACGAGCCCACAACTTGCGCTTATCCATCAACCATCCGGGAGGATTGAAAATGAGAGATTGAAGAATAGAGATGTGCGATGAGAGAAAAAAATGAGAAAAGGGCTTTTTCGAGGAAAACAAGAGATTGAATGCCGAGTGATGTGAGAACCACAAATAAGAAAAGGGTGGGAAATAATACCTGATGAAATAGGCTCCCTGCGCACATTTGAGTCTTTCGTTGTGTTTTGATTGTCTCGATTCTTGTTTTGAGTCATTTCAAGTGTCACTAGATGTGTTTAGGTTGTTTACCTTTATTTTCCGTTGTTGGGTCGTCTTTGCTGTGTTCAGTTGTAGGCTCAATACCCGGTCGAGAACTCATTTTCTCAATTTCAAAAACGATTTGTTGTGTGCTCAGAGTGCTGTGCCATTCTCCACATTTGTGCAAAAAAAAAAAAGGAATTTGTTCTTTCGAAAACTGCAGGGTCCATCCCCGATAAGTGTGAACAGTAGAACCAGGACCTATCTGAAGCTATAATGGTTCCGGACTGCAAAGCAAAAGCGAAAGAGGAAAATGTCGGGCATTTGAGTTTGTTCCAACTTCGGTAAGCTCCGAGATCGCATTCCGTATGTACCTCTTCAGACCTTGTCAGTGTTCCGAAGAATGAGCGTGCCTCTATCCCAAGTGTAAGCCTGTTTCAAGTCAGAATGGCGATTAAAGCAGCAGCAGATGTTATCTCTCTCTAATATGAACAGGGTGTGCCCGTTCTTGGCGAATGTGTTGCAAACCCCTCCGAAAGGTAAATCGGAGGTCGCGTTTTTATCTGGTCTCATTAAGGCTTGTATTTCCTTATTCGGCATTTTGTTTCAACTATGCGTTGTCACGCACATTCCACTTGCATTGTTATGCATCCTTCCACCTGCATTGTTATGCACTTCTTATGCTTGCATTGTGATGCCACCCACTTCACTAGCATTGTTATGCTCATTCATTGCATTGATTATGCACATCTATCTTGCATTATTATGCACACTTCGTCTTCGGAACACCGGGATACGTCCCTACGTTTCTCTCTCTCTTCGAAACACCGGGATACGTCCCTACGCTTCTCTTCTCTTTTTGAAACACCGGGATACGTCCCTACGTCTCTTCTCTTTTCGAAACACCGGGATACGTCCCTACGTTTCTTCTCCCTTTCCGAAACACCGGGATACGTCCCTACGTTTCTCTCTCTCTTCGAAACACCGGGATACGTCCCTACGTTTCTCTTCTCTTTTCGAAACACCGGGATACGTCCCTACGTTTCTCTCCCTTTCCGAAACACCGGGATACGTCCCTACATTTCTCCTTTCCTTACGGAACACCGGGATACGTCCCTATGTTTCTCATTCCTTAGAACATCGGGATGCGTCCCAACGTTTCTTTCTCTTTTTCAAACAGGATACGTCCCTCGTTTCTCCTCTCTTTCTAAACTCCGGGATACGTCCCTCGTTTCTCCTTCTTCCGAACAGGATACGTCCCTACGTTTCTCTCTCTTTTCGAAACACCGGGATACGTCCCTACGTTTCTCCTCTCTTTGCGGAACACCGGGATACGTCCCTATGTTTCTCATTCCTTGCAGAACACTGGGATACGTCCCTACATTTCTCCTCTCTTTGCGGAACACCGGGATACGTCCCTATGTTTCACATTCCTTGCGGAACACCGGGATATGTCCCTATGTTTCTCATTCCTTGCAGAGCACCGGGATATGTCCCTATGTTTCCCCTTCTTTTCTAATCCTTGGGATACGTCCCTAACCCTTGGGATACGTCCCTAACCTTTGGGATACGTCCCTAATCCTGGGATACGTCCCTAATCTCTGGGATACGTCCCTAATCCTTGGGATACGTCCCTAATCTCTGGGATACGTCCCTAACCTCTGGGATACGTCCCTAACCTTTGGGATACGTCCCTAATCTGTGGGATACGTCCCTAATCTTTGGGATACGTCCCTAATCTCTGGGATATGTCCCTAACCTTTGGGATACGTCCCTAAGCCTTGGGATACGTCCCTAACCTTTGGGATACGTCCCTAATCTGTGGGATACGTCCCTAACCTTTGGGATACGTCCCTAACCTTTGGGATACGTCCCTAACCTTTGGGATACGTCCCTAAACCTTGGGATACGTCCCTAAAACACTGGGATACGTCCCTAACTTTTGGGATACGTCCCTAAACACCGGGATACGTCCCCATGTGTCTCCATCTTTGGTTAAGAGCATCCGGAATACGTTCCAATGCTTATACATTTCCGAAACACCGGGATACGTCCCTATGTTTCTTTGCATGATCATAAGTTATGTTCGGCTTCTTGCATTGTCAGTTGCATTTTGCCCCCGCCTTCGGGCGCATATCTTCATCTGTAGCTTGTATTGCTTTGTCTAAGTCTTCGGCCTTGTCAAAAATGGGACGTCTCTGGGCTTTGACACTCACTCCCGTCATTGTTATGACTTCCGAGTTCTGTCAAAGAGGGGCAACTGTAGACACCCCATTTTTGACCGACCTTAAGACTTAGACGTCATCAATTGAGCGCTTGGTGATGTTGCATATTGTGCTCGTTCTGAGGTTGCGGAGTCCCGGCTACGAGCCTTGCCTCCGGACTTCCGGACTCTTTTATGCTTTGCCTCGGTTTGCAAACCAGGCTCCGTTTTCTCTGTTTTCTCTTTGAGAAGGGAGGGAGAGGTCTCGTAGACCATCTCTCAGTGGCCGTAGGCTACGTTTTGTGGTCGCAGGCCATTTTTCCCATTTCGGAGCCCGGTTCCCGGTTTTCGGAGCCGTCAGGCCGTGTGCCTCGGTTCGGGACCGCCCAACCATCTCCGATTTCTCCGGCTTTTGGAAAGTGCCTCTGTTTTATCATTCCGAGGGACACTGGGGCCTTTGATACCCACTTCGTGGCCGTACGCCACTTTTTACTGCGGCCCATTTTGGGACCTTGAATCGTAGTTTAGGCCCCGAGCATTCATTCGCATCGGTTTTTGTTCATTTTCGGAGGGAACCTCTGTTTTATCATTACAAGGAACCACAGGGCCTTTGATACCCACTGTGGCCGTATGCCCTTCTTGGGTGCCCTATGACCCACTTTCGAGACCCCTGCGTGTTTCGGCTCCGAACCCTCATCTTGCATTTTGGGCCCGACCGAACTTGAGATAGTCATATTTTGAGGTCCTTTTCATGTTTGATTAAGGACCTTTACTGTTGACATCTCCATTTGTCACTTGCCTTTTTACCTCTTTTTGGGCCTTTTGCACGGTATTTTAGGCGTACTTGTAGGCTGCGTTGGACTTGGTCGTAAACTACAAAGCGTCTTATTTTGAGCCCCTCTTCGACTTTGTTGAAGGGCTCTCGGCCATTTGAAACCTGTAGCTACCACTTTCCCTTTTGGCCATTTTGGAGGAAACTTGAAATGTTTCCTTTTTCCCCCCTCTTTTTCCCCCTCTTTTCTAAACGTTTTTGCCTATTAATACAGCCCTCCAGATCTGTTTTAAGGGTTAGAAAATCTGGTTTGAGAGCTCATATATTGTATCTCTCTCTCTCTATAATTCCAAGCTCCAAAACTCTCAAAAATCTTCCAAGTTTGGCACCATTCCTTCACCACCACCTAGCACCACCATCACCACTCCATTTCCGGCAGCAAGGAGGGATTTTCAGAGGCTAGGAGGCTCTGTTTTTTCAGTTCAAAAGGCAGCCAAGATTGGTCTACAAGGGTGAGTCTCGTTTTTCCCCTTTTTTGCTCTTTTCTTGGTCTATTTCTTAGCCCTCTTTTCCCACTGTCTTGAGCTCCGGACCTAACTGAAAGGGGCCTTATTTTGAGCTATTCTACATGTTTGTTTAAGGGCTCAACCCTGTTTGAGCCCTCTATGATGCACTTGTTTCAATATCACTCTTTATGCCATTATTTTGCATGCTTTGTTTGGCTCACGAGTAATCTGATTTTGAGCATGACATCTACTGTAAATATGAATATTTTGGGCTCCTCTTCAATGTTGTAGAAGGAAATTTTGCTGTTTGAATTTTCTATATACTACTTGTCTCAAGACCTCTCTTTGGTTCATTATTTTGCATGCCTTTTTAAGCTCACCATGCTTCGGATTTCAGCCTTCATCAGGCCTAGAGAGAGACTTATTTTTGTCTCCTTGTCATGTTTTGTTTAGGGTCTTAAGACATTTGGTGTATATTTTTGGTACTTCCTTTGAAATCCTTTCATTTTACCGTAAATTTGCATGCTTTGTTAGACTTGTTTATCTACTGTTTTGAGCCTCCATCAGGCTTAGGGAGTGCCTTTTTTTGGTCTATTCTACACTTTTTGTCAAGGGTATTAAGTGGTTTGGTGCATCCATTTGGTACCTCTCTTTATAACCCTCTTTTGGCCCTTATTTTGCATGCTATGTTTAGCATATATACATACTGATTTAGAGGTTGTCATCTCTTGAATTTGTGCATATTTTTGTTCCATCTTCAATGTTGTAGAACTGAGTTTTTGGGTTTGAGCATTGTACATATCACTTGCTTTGTAATTCCCCTCTTTTACCGTATTTTTGCAAGCTTTTGTTTCCATACTTGTGAGCATTATTTGGCCTTGCTTTGTGCTAATAAAATGCTATTTTTGGGGCTGCCTTGCTACTGTTTTTTCTGTCATGTGCCAATTTTGCATGTTTAGCATAGTCGTAGGCCATTTCGGGCATTTAGAATTGTATTTCGGGATGATTTCATGCATTGATTGTCATTTCGTATCATTTCGGGGCTGTTTTCCCCTTTATTTAGTGGCTGAAATTTGGTTTGCATGCTTGCATATCATTTCCCATGTCATTTTATGCCTTAATGCATTGCCTCGGTTTGCGTGCCCGTGGGCACGCACTTCGAGGCACTCCGTTTTCATTCATCGGCATCCCATGTGAGTGCGGCCGAGGCCCTCTCATGTTGGTATAAGCCCAATTTGCATTTCGCATGCCATTCTGCATCGCCTCGGTTTGCGTGCCCGTGTGCACGCATTTCGAGGACTTTCTTTATCCGGCGGCTTTTGTGAGTGTGGGTGAGGCCCTCTCATGTTGGCGTAAGCCCATCATTGCATTCCGTATGCCATTTTATGCAATCTTCGGTTTGCGTGCCTGTGTGCGCGCATTTCGAGGCACTTCGGTTTTATCCGATTTGCATTTTTGTCATCGCCTCGGTTTGCGTGCCTGTGTGCGCGCATTTCGAGGCACTTCGGTTGTATCCGATTTTCTCATTTCATCATCGCCTCGGTATGCGTGCCCGTGGGCACGCATTTCGAGGTATCTCATTTTAGTCCCATTGTACATCATTTTTCCTGTTATTTCATGTTTTTATGCTATCACCTCGGTTTGCGTGCCCGTAGACACGCATTTCGAGATATCTCATTTTCATAGCGTTGTGTATGTTAGGATTGCATATTAGCTACATTTCATGCATACCATGCATATTGCATCGTGTTCGGGAAGGAGTTAGCGCACGAAACGAGGCGCGTGCTACTTGAGTGACAGCGGGTTTCAATTCCCAAGTCACCGAAACACTCGGATTACCCATGATGGAGTTAGGTTTTGCATTCATCTGCATTCATCCCATATTGAGTCATGCAATCCGATCCTCTACCATCATGCATCGATATGCGTGATTGGTGGCCGAGGATCGAGGCATGCATATATTTGTGAAATACATTGCCATGCCCTTTTCACCGCTCTCTGTTGCGGCAAATTCAAGAATCGTGATCTTCGGGACTCGGCACGCCTTTCGAGAAAAATTGCGAACAGAGGCTAATTGGGGCATCCCAATGGATTTCCGCGCAGCGACCCAAAGATACATCATTCATCGAAGCAAGGCACTGCTTGCATGCGCTTCTGACTTTCTTAGTTTAATCTGTACATTAATTAGAAATCTGTAATATTCTTTTATTCGGGTCTGTATTATTATTTTATTCGGACCCTCTGCGCGAGGGCAATGTTGTAATAAGGGTGTGTGAGTGTGATGTATGTCTTCCAACCCCCACTTCTTTCTTCCCTTTTATTTACCTGCTTTGATGGTTAGATATAGGGCATATTTCAATTAGCATACAGCATGACAGCATGTTTGCATCATTCATCTGTTTTGCACGCACCGGGCTCGGCGCATCATACAAACTGCATCTGTATTTCAATTCCAAGTTGAATATATGATAGCTGTTGCATCTCACATGCCATCTTTAGAATAGCCGAGCCTGCTATAGTTGCATTTTGCATGTGTTGCATTAGGCATTTCAGTATACTTAGGATCATGCATGATTTCTAATCGGTTTTCTGTGTTGGCTTGGAGTACTCGGTAAGTTTTATGCTTTAGCATCCTTGCATGCGTGTGAGTGTTGCCATGATAGCATGCTTGCCATGAGGCTATGTGCTTATGTGATATAACTGCCTTGAATGCCTGTGGGTGAAGGTTGAGTTATCTGAATTGGGACAATTCATCAAATGTTTGTTTTAAGCCCACTAGATTGTGGCAAAATCACTGTTTTCTAAGCCCACCCGAGGGTGGCAAATCCGCATTTTAGCCTGCCTGCGGGCAGCACCTTCACACCATTTTCAAACAAACAAACATGAGATGTTTATTTCCAATTCAGGCGATTCAGTCTATACTTGTTTGCTGCGAGCATCACATAGTAACCTAGGCTAATAATCGGAATAAGAGCATACAATGTTTTCAAAAACAGATATCATGGTTAGTAGAGGCCGGTCTTTGACCGGGCGAGAGGGGGTGCTCACGATGTGACCTTCCCTAATCGTACCCAAGTTCCCGAGCCAACTTTGGTGATGACGGACACGTGGCCTTTGGCACCGAGTCAGGGTTTCCTAAATTTCCCATTTTAAAATATTTAGGTGGCGACTCTGTTATCTGGCAAAGCAGTCCATGTTTGGCACTTCTTTCAAAAAATCTGTTTTCCTCAAAAACGATTTGCCGGATTTGGACTCTTTGGTTCAAGATTTGGAACCGCAACAAAATCGAGTCCGAACTGTAGCGAGGTCCCCCGCGGGCGTTGTTACAGCAAGCAAGAGCCAAAACACCCCTATTTTGGGATAGGGTTTCCCTGTCCTATTTCGTCAGGAGCTAGGGTTTCACTACGCACGCAGCGGTTTCAAACAACCTATAATCGGGTAAGCAACCTGTCTTAGCTTGGAATGGTCACTATGGATTCCGAATATGCACTAGGTCGAATGGTCAAAAGGGTGCCCCGGTGACAACTGGGGTTTGTGTTCCCATCGTGGTAGAGCCCGTAACCGGTCAGCCTTATGGCACGCTTCTCGAAGCGAGCCTCCGGCAAATCGTTCAGGAATAGTAGACGACAAACACTGTGACTTAAGCGCACCAATGCACATTCAATGCAAAGAAACACATAAGTGAAATCAAAATAGGATATCATGAGTTCGAGTCAAGCTCTCTAATCTCCCCAGCAGAGTCGCCAGAAACTGTAGACGCGCCCGTGTGGGCTTCAATGCTACAGTTCGGACTCGATTTGTGTCGGTTCTTAATCTGATCTCGCAATGTACAATGCAAGACTGATAAATCACCAAAGAGTCCAAATCCGGCAAACCGTTTTGGAAAATAGATTTTTTTGAAAGAAGTGTCAAACATGGACTGCTTTGCCAGATACAGAGTCGCCACCTAAATATTTTATTATAGGGGAATTTAGGAAACCCTGACTCATTCGCCTAAGGGCACGTGTCCGTCATCACCAAAGTTGCCTCGGCTCTAGAACTTAGGTACGATTGGGGAAGGTCAGCTATGAGCACCCCCTCTCGCCCGATCAAAGATCAGCCTCTACTAACCATGATATCTAGTTTTGAAAATGTTATGTATTCTTATTCCGGTTAATTAGCTAATCTTACTATGTGATGCGCACAACACAAAAGTATAAAACAAGGAAACATATTTCAAAGGTTCTAAACTCGTGTTTAAGGCACAAAAACATGGGAAAACATTATAAAATTATGGTATTCAAAGGTTCTAAACTCGTGTTTAAGGCACAAAAACATGGGAAAACATTATAAAACAAGGAAACATAATTCTTTTGAAGCCAATTGCTCAAAACCATGGCAAATTCTCAACCAAAAACTTCAACTTCAAGTTATAAAGCAAGATTGACTCAAATTGAGTTTATATTTCTTTAAAACATGATCAAGTGATATGAGAAGTATGAAAACATGAAGGACTCTTCAAATTGAGGTGTAAAAGTGCCATGCATAGAGAAATTTCATGAATTCTAACTCAAATCATGCATGCATGTACATGATTAACTCTTATCTTCCAAATTCAAGGTGATTCAAGCTTCAACTAAACAATTTCATGCAAATGAACTCAAAACTTAGATGAATCAAATTCCTACATGTTTCATTTTCAAGGATTAAGGTTAGAGATCATACCTACGGCTTGAATTTAAGTATATACTAGTTTAAATCCCTAAGTCCTCCACAATTTCCTTCAAATTGTCCTTTCTCTCTCTCTAAATGTTGAGCTTAGCTTCGTTCTCTCAAAATCTTAGCTCAAGTGTTTGTATAAGTGACTTCAAAACATTTTATATAGAGTGTAATTAACTTAGCCTAATCAAAGTTGATTAAGGTTAATTAATTAAGCTTACTTCTAATTAAGTTCAATCAGTTCATTCTAATTATTTTGATCTGAATCAATTTTCAATTAAAACCGCCATAAGATTCTAAATATTCTAATTAGTCTATTAAGCTAATCAAATTCAGTTTCTGAAGTTGTCTAGGCACTCAATTTCTATCTCGAAGTTACCAATTCGAACAGATATTCCATGTGATGACTGTGTCCTAGTTTTACTTCTTTTCTTTCTTCTCCACTCCACCCTCTTTACTCTCGTTGGGTTTGACGCACTCGGAAGTTAATTTCCAATTAAAACTCTCGTTCTTGTTTTCATCGGTGTTGAACTTCACTTGTTCCGGAAGGTGCACGGCTGGGTGCGGAGTGCCTGGGAGCTGAACAAAATTTTTTGGGTTGGAAACCAAGGGTCGCACATGCGGGAAGGGAGCCACACGTGCGGGGAGTGAGGCCGCACGTGCGGAATTCTAGGACTGTTTGGCTGAGAACACTGCTTAAATTGTAGGTGCGGGAGGACCCTCGCACGTGCGGGGGTAAGGGCCGCACGTGCGGGAAGGGGCGCTCCACATGTGCGGCGCTCTGGCAGTCTGAAGCTCTGTTTTTGTTTGTTTGTTTGTTTTTTTTTTTTTATGTCTTTTGGCCGAATTTGTAACACGTTTGGGGCCTCTCCTTCTCACTCTAAACCTCATATTTCCTCCTTCTTCTCTCTAAAAACCCTCATCTAGCATTCCAAACCCTTGATTTCATGTGATTTCTTGGGTCTAGATCATCCTCGTCCTCCTACAATCTTGAAGATCAAGTTAGAGATTCTCTTGGTGCAGTGGGAGTTGAAGAATCCATCTTTAAAGTTAGGGTTTCATCCTTCTCCATCATCAAGACCTTGAGGTAGGGAAATTTCCTTGAGTCATATATATATTTATGTTTGATTTGGTTGATTTTTAAGGGTTTCATTAATGACATTGGAAGTTTGGGCCTTGTCTCATAAATGCTAAGGTTTTAAAGGTAGGCTTGATCACTCTCTCCTTCTAAACTATTTTCTTGAGAATTTTAACACACATAATAGGAGAGGTAATTTCACGAAAGAAAACCTTTTCAAAAAAATGGAGGTGTTTGTTTTGCTTTGACATAAAACCCTAGAAATTTTTGGGGGATTTCGAAAGGTATGAACATGCTTAGAGGCATCTTGTTGTTTTGTATTAAGAGAGTGAACTTTCATTATATGATTAGCAGAAAAAGGAATTTACATGATGTATGAGAAATGAAATGTGATTTTAACATGATTGTTAAATATTTGAAAGTGTGTTGTGTGAAATAGCTAATGGTTGTGCATCTTGGTTAGTGGAAGTTGTAAACATTGGAGTTGGTGTGTGAAAGACATTACATGTAGTCTTGAGGAGACTAACTTGTTGTGAATTGGGCATAATGAGAGATGGTTATGTTGTGAGGTAATGTGGAGAAAGAGAAATGAAAATGTGGTTAATTAATATACTGTTATAGAGATAGTTGAAATTGGAGTAATGCTATAAGTATGGAAAATCCTTGCATTTGCATATTCATTCAATTATTATTATTTTTGTATTGTGACTTTCAATTGAAGTTATTTATTTCATGAAAGAGGATAATGTTGTAGTAAGAACTATGGAAATGTGTATGGGGTAAATACGGTGGTAAGTCCAGTTAGGGGGTGTAGATGAATTTGATAAGTTGGCCTAAGAGTCCATGGTGAAAGACTGGAAAACCGTGCGGATAGGTGTCGAGCCATCCGGTTAATCCTGATAAAAATGACAGTTTTAGTAGTACTCGTAGAGTCTGCTTGCAGACACCAGCGTAGGGATTACCAGTGTCGTATTTACCGCCCCTTGTTGTTTTAAAATTTGATGTTTTGAGAATTGATAAGATTGCAAAAATGTTAATGAAAGCATGGTGATTTTCAAGGAAGGCATGATATGAGATTATTTTGAAGAAGCATTGCATCGCATTCGTATTTTCATTTAATGGTGGACATTATGCATAAATGTATATACTTTGTTAGGGATTTCTCTACTGGGCTTTATGCTCACCCCTATCGGACTTTGGTGTAGGTAAAGATGTGTTGACCCTGCCGAACTGAGGGCATGGATATTTTGTGAAGAATAAATAGCTTTCTTATTTTTGTTGTGAAATTTGTAAAGCCTAGGGCTAATGTGTATGGGTCCGAGTGACCATTTATTGCAACCGGGCTATTGCCTTGGGACTTGTAAGCCCTTGAGGGCCTTATTCGTTTTGATTTAATGATTTTACATGCTATAGATTCATGTACTAGTTTGTCAATGAATGTATTATCGCATGTGAAATCACTTTTGTAAGACATTTGGAATTATGCAAAGGAATATGATTAATATCTTATTTTGGAAATGGATTGATGTAATAGTTATATGGGATTATTTCGGGGCATTACAACTTGGTATCAGAGCTACCGGGTTTGAATACTTGGGGCTCGCGGGAAGTGGTTGCAACACCACAATGGGTTCATTTCGCATGATTAGGAAATGGTTTGTCTATGTGATTATGTAATAGCATGCTTATGTGACTATGTGGGTATGTGATTAGACTTTTGGGATGTTATTTGCGCCTATTAGATTCCTTGAAGTCTTATTAGAAGGGTACCTGATCAATACTCATTCTACTAAGAATTCTTAGTTTCTCACGGGACAAATCTCATCACTAAAGGATAATTCGTTTGTGTTTATATGACTACGTGCTTATGTGGAGTGAATTGAATTATTTATGTGATAGAATGTATAAATTGATTAGTTTAACGTGTGAGGCAAGTTGCGAGCACATTTAGAATTATGTGCTAAATTATCTATCTTGTTCTTCGATGAGGATGTCGGGAAGGATTCGAACACGAGGTGGTAGGGGTAGAAGGCGAGGTCGAGGTCGCCGGGGTGTATATGAGATACCGGTCCACGAGGTCCCGATACAAGAAGAGGGTTTCGGCCAAGCTAACATGGCCGAACAAGAGGGGCAAGCGGAGGTGCCGGGGCAAGCTGGCTAAGCTGCAATGGGGTTATAGACACCCCATTTTTGACCGTCCTTAAGACTCAGACGTCATCAATTGAGCACTCGGTGATGCTGCATGTTGTGCTCGTTTAGAGGTTTCGGAGTTCTGGCTGAGAGCCTTGCCTCCAGGCCCCTGAACTCTTTGTGTTTCGGCTCGGTTTGTGGACGGAACCTTGTTTTCTCTTCCTGGAGGGAGGGAGAGGTCTCGTAGACCAATTTTGTGGTCGTAGGCCACTTTTCCCGTTTGGAGACTAGTTTTTGATTTTTGGAGCCTTCGGCCGTGCACCTTGTCTCGGGACCGCTTAACGTTCTTCGTTTGGCGTGGTTTTTGAACTATACCTTGTTGCCTCTGCCTAGAGGGACATTGTCATCCGAGAGACCACTTTTGTGGTTGCATACCACTTTTGATGCTCGTCAGCTAGTTTTCGGGACTTTTGGCCGCGTGCTTTGCCTCATGATTTCTCGTCTTGCATCCGTTTTGGTTTGTTTTTGGTACAAACCTTGTTTTCCTTGTTTGGAAGGTGGCACAAGGGTGGGAGACCTGTATTTCTTCTGGCCGACCACTTTTTCCTCGGCCAGGTAATTTTCTAGTTGGGCAACTGGCTTTCTTGGTCTTTAGGACATCTTTTCTGGTTGACCACCACTCCACTTGCTTGTTTTTGGTGCCTGGACTTCTCCCACCTATGGCCGACCAGTTTTTGTCCTTGGAGACCACTTGAAGTGGTCGGCCGACCACTTTAAGTAGCAGGGCGACCACTTCAAGTGGTCGGCTGCTTTTTGACACCTTTTTGGAGATATTTTGTGCCAGGTGGCACAGCTGGAGAGCATTAGAGCCATCCTCCATACACGTGTATGGAGGGATTGGCTTGTTGCTTAGCTTCTCCTAGAAGCTTTGCCTTTCCTCTTAAGAGGAAAGCCCCTCCTCCCTCCTCCAGGTTCAGAAAATCTGTGGGAAGAGGGTAGATATAGTGTTGTATCTATATTGCCTTGTTTGCTTCATTTTTGTGCCTTAAAGTGTAGTTTTGTCTTGCTTTTTCACACAAACACACACTCAAACACCATCCTTTTGCTACTGAGGTGCTTAGGACCTGGTTTTGGTGTTCTTGGGTTGCTTTGAGCTTGAAAAACCTGTTGGAGTTGCAGTTGTAAAGGTGGTCTTCAAGGGTGAGCTTTTGACCTTTAAATCCCCCTTTCTTGCTTAAGCTTTTAGCTTATGTTGCATGCTATTTTGAGCTTAAGTTTTAATTGATAAAAGTTCTGTTTTTGCATGCTTTTGATCTTTGTTTAAGATCACTTTTGTGTTTGGGGTTGTTTACCTCCTCTTAGGCCTTGTTTGGCCTCATTTTTGTGCCTTTTTTGTGAGCTTCGGGACCACCTTGTATTGGCCTTCTCACCACTGAAATCCAAAGGGATTTCAGTGGTGGGGATGGTGTTTTAAGGTCCTAAGAAGGAGAGGGCCATCCCCTCTCATTGTTGTCTTCAATACTAGCTTCATATGCCTCATGTTTGAGCACCATTGTTAAGTGTATGTTGACCATGTCTTAGCATGTATTTGTGGTTATTTTGCTGTGGCATACCACTATTTTTACTTGCCTTGGTCACTCCATGCATGCCTTATACACTTTTAGTGTAAATCACACACACTAGCTTTGTATGCTCCATGAAGTAGCATGTCATTTTAGCCTATGTTGTGTCCATTTCAACATGTTCTTGGGCTTATTTTACCATGTCATACCTCTGTTTAGGGTTGGTTTGGTTAGCCTTTGCATGTTCCTTGCGCTTGTAGTGCATTTCCTTGAGTTAGCCTAACATGCACCACGTTGTAACATGTCATTTTAGCATGCTTTTGGCTTAGCTCTGAGGAGACTTTGTTCATGTTTTGCCATGCTGAAGGTCTGATTTTGGTTGTTTTGGCCATGCATGACTTGCTTTGTATAGCTATGGTTCGATCTAGGTTGTTAGCTTTGTGGATTGAGTCTTCTAGCATGCTTTACTTGGACTATATGAATGATTTGCCATCATTTATTATGTGATTTCAGTCCATGTTTTATGGCCATGCACTTGCATTTGTCACTCAATCAATGCGTTGGAGGGTTTGCCCTTTTATGCCTTAACATGAACCATTGCGTATGCCTTCATGCCATAGCTTGTGAGCCATCATTTCAGTATGTTTTTGGGGTTATCTTGCCATGATATAACTCTGATTTTGGTTGCTTAAGTCATTCCATGTTTGGTCCTAATAGGTGTAGTGTAATCTACCCTATTTGCCTTGCATATTCCATGTCTTATGCCCCTCATGCTAGCACATTTTGGCTTCCATCCATACATGTTTTAGCCTCATTTTAACATGTTCTAGGACTATTTTAGGTTGCCTTAACCACATGCTTCATGTTTCATATACTTGTAGTATAAATGCTCTTGCTTGCCTCAAGCTTTGAGCACCATTGCATGCTTCATTTGAGTTGTGTACTTGATTTGGCATCACTTAACATGACATTTCAGAGCATTTAGACTTTCCATGTTTCCACTTCATTCATGCTTTGAATGTCTTTAAGTGTTGTGCATGATTGCCTAGCTTATAGCCTAGCTTGTATGCTTGCATGCCTAGGTGTTTGAGCCCCTAACTCAGTATGTTTTGGTCCATGTTTAGACCTACTTGAGCTCTATCCATGCTTAGTTCATGCATTTGTGCCATGTATTGCATGCCTCCTATGTGTTGCTCTTTGCTAGCTTTCATGCCTTAGGACCCTTGCATGCTTTGCTTGTCTTGTTTGAATGATTTGGCATCATTTCTTACTTTATTTCAGCGCACTTGGTGTTGTTACACTTCCACTTTTATCACTCCTTGAGCACTCTCGAGAGTTGTGCTCTTTGGCCTACTTGATTGGCCAATGCATTGTGCATGCATGCTTTGTATTTTGTGCCTTTATTTCATCACCAATGGCCACTGATTTGGGCATGGCTGAGGCCTATCCATCTTGGTTTAAGTCCATTGTTCCATTGTATATGCCATGTTTCAATGCGTTGTGCATGTTATGTTGTTGTTTGCATTAAGCGTGCCATGATCATATTGCATTGAGTATGCCTGTGGGTGAAGGTTGGATTACTTGAATTGGAACAATTCATTGAAATCCGTGTTTTAGCCTACTTGCGAGTAGCAAACTTCAAACCATTTATATGCAATGCTTTGTTCCAAATTAGACGATCTAGTCTATACTTGTGTGTTGTGCGCATCACATAGTAATTCTAGCTAATTAACCGGAATAAGAACACACGTGTTTTTAAAAACGAGATATCATGTTAAGTACAGGCCGATCTTTGATCGGGCGAGTGGGGGTGCTCATTAAATGACCTTCCCCAATTGTACCCAAGTTCCCGAGCCGAGGCAACTTTCGTGATGACGGATACGTGGCCTTAGGCACGAGTAAGGGTTTCTTAAATTTCCCAAAAAATAAAATATTTAAGTGGCGACTCTGTATCTGGCAAAGCAGTCCATGTTTGGCAATTCTTTCTTGAAAATCAGTTTTCCAAAACGATTTGCCAGATTTGGACTCTTTGGTGATTTATCAATCTCACATCGCACATTGTGAGATCAGATTAAGAATTGTGACATTTGAGTCCGAACTGTAGTATGCAAAGCCCAAGGGAACGTCTACAAGGGGCTCTAGCCCGGGAGATGACGGGGGCTTTGAGGGAGTCCATGAACATACTTAGGGTGGAGACCCAAGCTAGGGAGAATGTTGCAGTGACAAGGGCGAGCTTCCTCACAAGGGAGTTTTTGCGGGCCAAGCCGGATGAGTTCCATGGAGGCCTCGAGCCAAAGAAAGCGAATGAATGGTTAGAGCAAACCATGAAGACTTTTGAAATGCTCCATATAGAAGATAGTGAATTGAGGGTGACTCTTGTGAGTTACTAACTCAAAGGGGACGCGGGCCAATGGTGGAAATATGCCAAGAGGCGAATTGAACCGACATGGGAGGCTTTTGTAGCGGCTTTCCAAGAAAAGTACCTTCCTCCCACAGCTAGGGAGAGGTTGAGGCAGGAGTTTAAGGTCCTTAAACAGCTTAATATGTCCGTGGTCAAGTTTGAAGCGGCCTTTTCTAGTTTGTCCCGGTTTGTGCCGGAATTGGTAGCGACGGACGAGCGCCGTTGCATTGAGTTCGAGTAGAGACTGAGAACTAAGATTCTATTCAAGGTTGCCGGGAACATGATCCGAGATTATGATCGCCTTGTGGAGGCAGCCGCACATGTGGAGATTATTGTGGAGGCTGAGGAGGAGAGTCTTCGGAATTCGAGGTCTAGGGGCCAAGGGTCATAGGGGGACTTTAGGCCCCACAAGAAGAGTAAGAGCACCTTTTCATCCCAGTCTCAGTCGCAACAGTCTAGGTCTACTTTCCCCTTGCCTAGTGCGGGCTCGGGGAAGAGTACACCGAGTGGGTTTTCTTGCTTCAAGTGTGGCCAATCGAGTTACAAGGCCTTTGCGTGTCCACAAAAGGGAGGAGGACAACAGATGTTGCCACCACCATCTAACCGATCTCAGAGTCAGTCTTAGAGTAGGGGTCAAGGGCTTACGTGCTACCAGTGCGATCAGTCAGGGCACATGAAGAGAGCTTGCCCGTAGTTGGGAGGCGCATCTGGCGCATCAGGGTCTAGGCAGACTCAGAGCCACCAGCAGGCTCACTCAGTTCAGACTTCACGAGTTCACCAGGGAGCCACTTCGGCTCAGTCAATGCACCAGGTCTATACTTTGAGGGATAAACAAGTTGAGCAGAGGCCGCAGGGGCGTGTGTACGCAATTACCACGCCAGAGCAGTTGCTGGGATCCTCGGTAGTGAGAGGTATTTTCATTGTGTGTAATTCCTTGGCCGGTGTGTTGATAGATACGGGTGCATCTCATTTATTCATATCTGCTGCATTCGCATTTGCATTGGGGCTAGAGGTGACTCAGTTAGCGTCTCCACTCAGAGTAGAGTCTCCAATACGGGGTACAATTGACCTAGATCGGGGTTGTCATGGTTGTGAGATAGAGGTTGCTAGGCGTAGACTCCCGTTTGCTTTTGTGGTGTTAAACATGTTGAGTTTTGACGTCATCCTAGGTATGGATTGGTTGTCTTCGTATCGGGCAATGATTGATTGTTTTTGGTGAAAGGTCACAGTGTGCACATTGGGTGGTGATTGTTTTCACTTTCTGGGAGACTGGGTTGATAGGGTCCTGTCACTGGTATTTGATCCTCGTAGTAGGAATGAGCTTAGTGGTCTTCTTGCTATTCGTCTGGATAATGAGAGTAGTGGAACCCGAGATTGGCTGCCTAGGGTAGTTTGTGAATACCCGAACGTGTTTCTCGAGGACCTTACTAGTTTGCCACCCCACCGGGAGATTGAGTTCACCATCAACTTAGTGCCTAGAACGGCACCAATTTCTATGGCGCCGTATAGGTTTGCACCCGCAGAGTTGCATGAATTGAAGATTCAACTCCAAGAACTTTTAGACAAGGGCTTCATTCGCCCTAGTACGCCACTTGGGGGAGCGTCGGCTCTCTTTGCGAAGAAGAAGGATGGGTCGTTGTGGTTGTGTATCGATTACCGTAAGTTGAATCGGGTTACCGTTAAGAACAAATACCCTTTACCTAGAATAGATGACTTGTTTGATCAACTTAGAGGGTCTTGTTGTTTTTCCAAAATAGATTTGAGGTCGGGGTACCATCAGTTGAGAGTCCAGGAGGAGTACATCTAGAAAACGACCTTTCGTACGCGATATGGCCACTATGAGTTCCTTGTGATGCCGTTTGGGTTCACTAATGCACCGGTTTCTTTCATGGACTTGATGAACCGAATCTTTAGGGAGTATTTCGACCATTTTGTGGTTGTCTTTGTAGATGATATCTTAATCTATTCGACTTCCGAGGAGGAACACGAGGCTCATTTGAGGGTGGTGCTTGACTTGCTTAGAGAACACCGGTTGTATGCCAAGTTTGAGAAGTGTGAGTTTTGGCTCACCAAGGTGAAGTTTTTGGGCCATGTAGTATCAAGTGAAGGGGTAACTATAGATTCTTCGAAGATAGATTCTGTACAAGATTAGGAGTAACCTAAAAATGTCTTTGAGATCCAGAGTTTCTTGGGATTGGCGGGATACTATCGGCGTTTCGTGAGAGACTTCTCTAGATTAGCCGCACCTTTGACTAGGTTGACTAGAAAAAGAGTTAAGTTTGTATGGAGTGAGGCTTGTGAAAAGTCTTTCCAAGAACTCAAAACTAGGTTGACCACGGCACCGGTGTTGATCATTCCGGAGAGAGGTTTGGGTTATACAACTTTTGTGATGCGTCTTGGAAGGGGCTTGGGTGTGTTTTGATGCAAGAGGGGAAGGTTGTTGCCTATTGCTCACGGCAACTGAAAACCCATGAAAAGAATTACCCTACCCACGACCTAGAGTTAGCGGCAGTAGTGTTTGCCTTAAAATTTGGAGGCATTATTTGTATGGTGAGAAGTTTGAAGTTTTCTCCGACCATAAGAGCTTGAAGTACATGTTTTCCCAAAAAGATTTGAATTTACACCAACGGAGGTGGATGGAGTTTTTAGAAGACTATGATTTTGAGTTACACTATCACCTGGGGAAGACCAATGTAGTGGCCGACACCCTAAGCCGAAAAACCGTGAGTAGTTTGGCGAGTGTGGCCATTCGGGAGTGGGTTATGTTGGGTGAAGTCGGCAAGTTTGAGTTGCAATTGGGTGAGTCCGTAGTAGGTGCAACATTGTTCGCCTTGAGTGCTCAACCTACCTTGATTAGCAAAGTTGTAGAAGTGCAACGGGGAGATCGAGAAGCAGAGTTAATTCGTGACAGAATCTCCAGTGGGAAGGAAGAGAAGGGTTTGAACATTCACATGGATTAGAGTGTACGTTACCTAGATCGTCTGTTTGTGCCTGAATCTTGTAGAGAGGAAGTGCTTTGGGAATTCCATCATTCACGCCTTGCGGTACATCCGTCAGTTTTGGTGGAGGGGTATGAAGCGAGATTTTGCATCCTTTGTGTCCAAGTGCCTTACTTGTCAACAAGTGAAGACCAAGCACCAGAGACCAGCAGGTTTATTACAGTCCTTACCTATAGCCGAGTGGAAATGGGAGCACGTTACCATGGACTTCGTAGTTGGGCTTCCTAAAACACAGCGGGGCAATGATGCCATTTGGGTAATTATCAATCGGTTGACTAAGTCCACACACTTGATTCCGTTGCATACTAGCGACTCAATTGAGCACTTGGCAGATTTGTATGTTAGAGAAATAGTTCAACTTCATGGGGTTCTGGTAACCATTGTGTCGAATAGGGATCTACGTTTTATCGCCCGATTATGGCAAAGCCTTCAAGAGGCATTGGGAACCATGTTGACCCTTAGCACCACTTACCATCCTCAAACCGATGGGCAATCGGAGCGCACCATTCAAATCTTGGAGGACATGCTTAGAGCTTATGTCCTAGACTTCAAGGGGTCTTGGGAGAGGCACTTACCGTTGATTGAATTCCCCTACAACAATAGTTATCAAGCTATCATAGAGATGGCACCGTTTGAGGCCTTGTATGGCTGACCTTGTAGATCACCACTTTGTTGGGCCGAAGTGGGGGATGCACCGTTGTTGGGTCCAAAAATTGTTAGGGAGACAATCGAGAAAGTTGCTCTCATTCGGAAGAGGTTAGTTACAGCCCAAAGCCGACAGAAAAGTTATGCCGATAAGAGGAGACGACCTTTGTCCTTTGAAGTGGGTGCCCATGTGTTCCTTAAAATCTCACCTAGACGGGGTTTAATGAGGTTCGGTAAGAGTGGTAAGTTGTCTCCGAGCTTCATCAGGCCTTTCGAGATATTGGAGAGAATCGGAGAAGTGGCATATCGGTTAGCTTTGCTGCCACAACTTTTGGGAGTTCACAATGTATTTCATGTGTCAATGCTTAGGAAGTACGAACCCAACCCTTCTCATATATTAGATTGGGTTGATTTGGAGGTAGATGAGGATGCCTCCTACGAAGAGCAACCAGTTCAAATTTTAGATACCCGAGAGCAAGTGTTACGGGGCAATGACCATACCGTTAGTGAAGGTGTTGTGGAGACATCATGGGATTGAGGAAGCGACTTGGGAGAGGGAGGCGGATGTCTGCTCCAAGTATCCAGATTTATTTGAGCATGCTTAGTTATTTTGTTTTAATTGTAATGTTCCCTAGTGTTGAAGGGAAAGAATATCGAATTGTTGATCGCATGTTATTGTATGTGTTGTTAAATCTGAGCATGAGATGGCGAAAGAATGATACTTTGCTAAAAATGTTTTATTTCATGTGACTAAATGAAGATATTGTGGTTTGATGAAATAATGATGATGAGGATGATAGCTGTTGGTTGAACGTAGATGTTGTAACTTAAGAATGTTGTTAAATGATTGTAATTGCTAGAACACTTCGGTTTGGTGAGTGTACTTAAATTTCGGGGACGAAATTTCCTATGGTGGGGAGGTTGTGACGACCGGGTCCTAGTTTTACTTCTTTTCTTTCTTCTCCACTCCATCCTCTTTGCTCTCGTTGGGTTTGAAGCACTTGGAAGTTAATTTCCAATTAAAGCTCTCATTCTTGTTTTCATCGGTGTTGAACTTCACTTGTTCTAGAGGGTGCACGGCTGGGTCCGGAGTGCCCGGGAACTAAACAAAATCTTCTAGGCTGGAAACCAAGGGCCGCATGTGAGGGAGGGGAGCCGTACGTGCAGGGAGTGAGGCTGCATGTGCGGAATTCTGGGACTGTTTGGTTGAGCACATTACTTAAATTGTAGGTGCGGGCTGAGGTGCGGAAGGACCCCTTGCGTGTGGGAAGGCGCGATGTGCGAGGATGGGTCTTGACGTCGGCGCTCTGTGATCAAACTCTTTTTTTTTTTTTGTCTTTTAGCTGAATTTGTAACACATTTGGGGCCTCTCCTTCTCATTCTAAACCTCATATTTCCTCATTCTTCTCTCTAAAAACCCTTATCTAGCATTCCAAACCCTTGATTTCTTGTGATTTCTTGGGTCTAGATCATCCTCGTCCTCCTACAATCTTGAAGATCAAGTTATGGCTTCTCTTGGTGTAGTGGGAATTGAAGAATCCATCTTTAAAGTTAGGGTTTCATCCTTCTCCGTCATCAAGACCTTGAGGTAGGGATCATATATATATTTATGTTTGATTTGGTTGATTTTTAAGGGTTTCATTAATGACATTGGAAGTTTGGGCCTTCTCTCATAAATGCTAGGGTTTTAACGGTAGGCTTGATCACTCTCTCTTTCTAAACTATTTTCTTGAGAATTTTAACACACATAATAGGAGAGGTAATTTCACGAAAGAAAACATTTTCAAAAAAACGGAGGTGTTTGTTTTGCTTTGACATAAAACCCTAGAAATTTTTGGGGGATTTCGAAAGGTATGAACATGCTTAGAGGTATCTTGTTGTTTTGTATTAAGAGAGTGAACTTTCATTAAATGATTAGCAAAAATGGGAATTTACATGATGTATGAGAAATGAAATGTGATTTTAACATGATTGTTAAATATTTGAAAGTGTGTTATGTGAAATAGCTAATGGTTGTGCATCTTGGTTAGTGGAAATTGTAAACATTGGAGTTGGTGTGTGAAAGACATTACATGTAGTCTTGAGGAGACTAACTTGTTGTGAATTGGGCATAATGAGAGATGGTTATGTTGTGAGGTAATATGGAGAAAAAGAAATGAAAATGTGGTTAATTAATATACCGTTATAGAGATAGTTGAAATTGAAGTAATGCTATGAAGTATGGAAAATCCTTGCATTTGCATATTCATTCAATTATTATTATTTTTGTATTGTGAATTTCAATTGAAGATATTTATTTCATGAAAGATGATAATGTTGTGGTAAGAACTATGGAAATGTGTATGGGGTAAATATGGTGGTAAGTCTAGTTAGGGGGTGTAGATGAATTTTATAAGTTGGCCTGAGAGTCCATGGTGAAAGACCAAAAAACTGCGCGGATAGGTATCGAGTATTCCGATTAATCCCGATAAAAATCATAGTTTTGGTAGTACTCGTGGAGTCTACTTGTAGACACCAGCCTAGGGATTACCAGTGTCGCATTTACCGCCCGTTGTTGTTTTAAAATTTGAAGTTTTGAGAATTGATAAGATTGCAAAAATGTTAATGAAAGCATGGTGATTTTCAAGGAAGGTATGATATGAGATTATTTTGAAGAAGCATTGCATCGCATTCGCATTTTCATTTAATGGTGGACATCATACATAAATGTATATACTTTGTTAGGGATTTCTCTACTGGGCTTTATGCTCACCCCTATGGGACTTTGGTGCAGGTAAAGATGTGGTGACTCCGCCGAACTGAGGGCGTGGATATTTTGTGAAGAGTAAATAGCTTTATTATTTTTGTTGTGAAATTTGTAAAGCCTAGGGCTAATGTGTATGGATTCGAGAGACCATTTTGTGCAACCAGGCTATTGCCTTGGAATTTGTAAGCCCTTGAGGGCCTTATTCATTTTGATTTAATGATTTTACATGCTATAGATTCATGTACTAGTTTGTCAATGAATGTATTATCACATGTGAAATCACTTTTGTAAGACATATGGAATTATGCAAACGAATATGATTAATATCTTATTTTGGAAATGGATTGATGTAATAGTTATATGGGATTATTTCGGGGCATTACATTCCATGTACTAACAGATAACTACAAAATTAAGCATGTAATCACATGATTAAACACACAATTATGCAATTAAACTTATTGAAATATTATAATATAATAGTTCGGAGGTCGGGGTCGTCACAAAATTACATTGATAAAAAAAAACAAAGGACGTAAAACAAAGCAATAAGAGAGAGAGTGCATGAGTTTAATGTTTTCATTCCATCTAAATAATTACAATGACAGGGGGGTTAGTGTAATTTCTCAAATATCAGGGTAATATGTATTAAATCCAAATTTCAGGGGGTATAACTTCTCAAATATGTATTAAATCCAAATTGCTAGCTTTAATGTAGAATGATCTGGAATATCATTGAGAAAGTAATATAGATTCAAAGTTAATGGGCAAAAGTGTAATTTTACCCTTCAAAGTACAATTTGTTTTTTGGGAATTACATAACGATGGGAGTTAAAATTTTTACATAAATATGGACGGGGTGCAACTTTTTATTTGCACCCTATCATAGAGTGACTTACACCTTCATATTTTTATAATATTTTTTTTTCTTTATGTCACCCGCATGTAATTTCCCCTTTGTTTTTCCAATGGGGAATGAACGTGACATTACTTTTCCTCGCAGATTGTCATTTGTTTGGTTTGGATTTTTAGGATTCATTATTTGGAAAATTGAAAATTTTTATTTTTATTTTTTTTTTCACTGAATTTTTTTAATATTTTAAGAAATTTTTAAAATTTTTAGGTACACCTGACATAAAATACACTTAAAAAGTATAATATTTGTGAAAAAAATCTTTAGAAAATTCACTAAATACCAAAAATATAAAATATATATATACGAGAATTCAATACATTTTTGTATTCTTGTGTATTTATTAATTTTTTACAAATATTTTTACTTTTTAGATATATCTAAGTAAGGTGCATCTAAAAAGTAAAAAAATTGCTTAAAATTTAAAAAATATTCACTAAAAACAAAAAAAACACCAAAAAAAAAAAAAAAAAAAAAACTCAATTTCTAGAAAATTGAAACTAAACACCCCTTTGGTAAATTTACTACTCCGTTAATGTAGTTATCTGACAAGGGGTATTTTGTAATTTTTGAAAACATAAGGGATATTTTATATGAGGGCTGCTATTAATATCTATCTTGTTTCTTTGGGTAATTCTATTTCCACCTCACAAATTCTTTTAGCATACACCATTTACTCAGTAGGCACCAAACACAATTTTGACTTCCTTATTTTTGCTCAATGCACACTATCAATTTTCAAAAATTCCAAAAATATCCCTATCTTCCTCAACCCAACCTATCCCAATCCCTAACCCTAACCCTAACCCTAACCCTAACATCTCCCTACTGCCGGCGTTGCCCCTGCAAACCCTTTTTCGCTATCATCTCTCTCTAGTCGAGGGCATCCCCTTCCCCATCTTCCATTCCCAGCTCCTTCTCAATTTCTCACTCCACGGATACCGCATTGCAGCCACCCACAACCCTTACCCCCATTGTCCTTTTTTTCCCCTTTGTTTCCATCCCTATACTTTTCTTTTTCTTCTTCTCTTCAAACCCTAGATTTGGAAACATAAATCAATCTTTTTGTCTCTCTCTCTCTCTCTCTCTCTCGGATCGAAAGGTTGAAGAGTTGGGTCGCGCTGTGGAGTGGATCTGGAGGATAGGTCGCAATGGAAGGTTGTAGCGTTAGCAGTGAGTTGCAGTGGTGACTAGGGGGTGCAGTGCCGGAATTATAGAAGAAGAAGAAAAAGAAGAAAAGAAGGAGATGGTGGTGCTCGCAGATGGTGGGTCATTAGGGATGATCGCTGAAGTGACGAAGGTGACGGTTGAGTGACAGGTTGGAACGGAGACGACAACGACAACGGTGTGACGAGGCTTGGAAGGTGATGACGGCAATGGTCTGGTTCACCGGCGGCTGGAGACGAAAGAGGTGGTTGGTGTGTAGTAGATTTAGGGTTTTGTCCTAAATGGTAATTTACTTAAGGATAATATTGTGATTCTAAAAAAATTCATTAAGTGTGTGGAGTAAGGAAACTTAGTGTGTGGAAATAGAATTTCCTTGTTTCTTTGGACCCCTCTCTTCTATTTTTTAATTCTAATTTTGTCCAATAATAAAATTCCATTTCTACCCTCATCTCTAACCCACTAACCCTAATTTCCCAAACCCCAACCCTAATTCTATTAACACTCACGTACCTTTTGTTAGCGCCACCCCACTCATCTAGCACCATCTCCTTCACCTTCGACTACTTCCCCTAACCCCAAACCCTAGCAAGTCTACATTCACAAACCTTAGTAGATCCGAACAAGTTTGTAGTCGAAGACAACCCACACAAACTAGAAGTCCCAAATGGCGATGAAGCGATGGTGGTGGTAGGGGCGGAGGCGGAAGAGTCGAAACCAAAGGGAAACGATGGGGTGGAGGCAGCAAAATTGGGCAATTCAAAGCCGAAGAAAAGGTTGGAAGTAGTGACGGAAGCAGAGGCAGCGACAAAGAGGAAGAGAGTAGCTTATTATTTCAAATTCACAGTCAAAACCCTAAAACAGCTCAAAAAGAATGATCGAAAAAACAGAAAAGCGAGATTAGCAAAATGAGTTGTTACTGATTGAAGACTGTTTTGAGTTCAAACCATTGGATGTGACAATAACAAAGCAAAATCGAGCGAAGAATTGAAGCGTCCGAGTAAAATTGATGATCGTGAAAACGAAGATGACTATGGAGGATTAGCTTAGAGAGAGAGAGAGAGAGAGAGAGAGAGAGAGAGAGAGAGAGGGTACTACCGACAGTAAGAACATTACAAAGAAAAGTTGAGATTCCAAAATGAGGGGTATAATTGGAATTAAGGTGGGGGTTCAAAAAGAAAATGGAGAGGCTCATTTAGGTGGATGGGGGTTCAAATAAGTGAAGGGTCTAAAGAAATTAGTTAAGTACTAATAGCAACCTTTTTTATATTTTGTTTAAACCGTGGGGGGTGTTGGTAATTTACCTTAATTTTTTGTATAACTATTGTTTAAAGTTTGGATTGAATTTCTAAAAATCTTAAACCGTTACTTTAATTATTATTCTATAGAGATCTAATATTCAAGGTAAATTACATTGATTTGTTTTTCAGAATTGGAAAAAAAATATAATAATACTCATAATTTTGACATAATTACACAATTTTAATTATTAATATTTAAGGTTAAAAAGGCAAAAAATAATGCAAATGGTGTAAAAATACAACAATACACAATGTAAAATGCATATTTCTTATAAAAGAAATGACATTATTAATTTTTTTTTATTCATACGACTAATGGATTTCTAATTAAATTGAGACCAACTGTTATATAAATTAAAATAATGGATTTCTAATTAAATTGAGACAAACTGCTATATAAATTAAAATCTTAAAAGAGCTCAATGTAATTATGTCAAAGTTGTGAGATTTATTGTATTTTTTTTTTAAATCTGAAAGATGGTCAATGTATTTACCGCAATATTTATCATCGAATTAATTAATTTAATTTTATTTTATTTTATAATATATTTATAGAATAAAAATTATATCATATATATATAATTCACTATATTTAAAATATAATAAGACTCATCATACATACCATATAAAAAATCTATACTATTTTTAAAAGTGAACAAGTCACTTAGTTTCTATGAATTTTCTTATCTTCTTTTGTCCTTGCGTGAAGTGTCAATTTCTCCATCTAACAAAACTAATAATAATTACAAGAAAGTCACAAGACTTGAACTTATGACTGCTGACTTAATAAAAAACACTCTCCCCACTTAAATAATATAAAACATATGTTTTCAATTTAAAATTAAAATTTATATTTTAAACACAACCATTGGGTGGGCTCACACCCCTAGTATGTGAAATGTGTACAAGAGTTGTTGTTAATGATAATATATATATATATATATAATAGCCAACAAAAATATATAAAAAAATATAAAATATGAGATCAATTTGATTTTTTTCATAAATGATATACACGTTGCAATATAAAAATGTGTGATTTGAATTATCAAGTTAGGATTCGTGGTGATGTAGACATCCCATTTTTGACGGCCCTTTAAGACTTGGATGTCCTTGCAGGTACATCCGATGATGAGTCTGTTTGCTCACCAAGCACTCAAAGTCCTCAGCGAAATGCCACAGCTTTGAGCCTTTCAAACCCTGCATCCATTTTGTCTCATTTTTGGACTAGGCCTTTATCTTTCCAGCATGCAATCTCTAGTGGCTTGCCAACCATCCGTAGAGGCTGCCGGCCATCATTTCTTGTCTGCTGGCCATTGATGTGCCTTGTCGACCATCAATGATGCCTTACCGGCCATCACTGATGGCCGGCCGGCCACTAGTCTTTTCTGTAGATATTTTATGCCAGCTGTTTGCATAGGTGCTTGCATCTATCCACACGTGGAGGGCTAGATCTCCTTGTATAGATTTCTTGTTTTCTATATATAGGGACCCCCTCTCTCTACAAGCCTCCCTCTCTTTTTCTACAAATTCTTTACACTTTTGCCTACTTACACTGCACTCTTGCCTATACTTCCTTAAGCAAACTTGATCACCTTTCAGCTGAGGTTCCTTAAGGTCTTCTTGGAGCTTTTGTAGTTGGTTTTGGCTTGAATTGTTGCCTAGAAGAACTCTTCTCTTCAAGAGGTATAATATTTGCTTTGTTAGCTTACTTTGCATACTTGTTTTCTTATCTTTTTTCCACTATTTTGAGTTGTTTTTGGGCTATAAAAACTCTGTTAAAGTGGGTTGAAATTTGTGGTTTGAAGCCTTTTTAAGGTAGGGGTGATTTACCCTTCTTTGTACCTTGTTTGTAAGGCTTTCCCACTTGTGTTTCCCACTTTCAAATTATCTTTTTTCAAGCTTTTAACCACTGAATTTCAAAGCTTTTTTAGTGGTGAAAATCATGTTTTGAGGTCCAAAGTTGGAGGGGTTAGCCTCCCCTCCTTGTGTCTTGTTTGCTAGCCTAGTTAGTGCCATGTGTAAGCTTATTTTCCTAGCTTGTTGTAGCTTAATTCTAGCATGTTTTGGCCTCTAATTTAGGCTATTTTAACTCTGTTTTGGGTTGGTTGTTGCATTTGAGTCTTGTTTTGGATGCTTGTAGTGTAATAGTCCTCACAAGTTTGGTGTTTTAGGCCTCTAAACACCACTTGTTTGAGTTGATACTTATTTTGAGCTTTTTATGCTTAATTTCAGCACTAATCATCTCTGCAACCTTCCTCCTTTCTTGGCTTTTCATTTTGCTTTGAAAGTGGTTTCAAGTCATTTGTTTGCCTAAGTGTGAAATTGAGGTTTCATACTTAATGGTTTAATCCGTTAGGGGGTTCATTACCAACGTTATGATGCTTCTTTCATACCCAAAGCAACTTGTGTTTTGAGCCCTCTTTTCATTAGAGGACTTTAATTCACCTTTTGGACTTAATTGGATTAAAGAATGATTGGTAAAGTAAAATGAATAGCTAAAACTTGGGACTAAAAGTGAGCAAGGTAATAACTTGTGTGTTGTGTGTTCAATCGGGCGTTATTTGAACACAAGGAAAATTAGGACATTTCATACTCAAAGTGATGAAATGTGTCAATTTTCCTAGGTCTCCATTGCCCTTGATTATGCATGATAGAGTAATGGTTGTTGTGTGTCTCATTTTGCATTTATTGATCTTGCACATCTTGAGTCACAAGCCATCATGCAATGAAATTGCTTGAGTTCGTGGTTTATGGCTTAAGTTCACCTTTCCTTGGATTTGTTCATGAAAAGGAGGGGTGAGTTGTGCAAACAATCTGTGGAAATACCCACTTTTTGCTCTATTTGTCCTCTGTTGCAGTAAGATGAACCAGTGCATCAGTGGCCGGCAGGCTACTATCCATGGCCGGCAGGTGGCCGGCAGAGCACCATTGATGGCCGGTAGGTGACTGGCTGGCCACTAATGCAAACCTCAGCAAAATGTTGGTAAGATGCAGCAAAATTGTTCTGGAAGTGTTCAATTGTGCAAACAGAGGCTTTCGAGAACAAAACGAAGGTCTTTTCGGATGGAAACCGAGCATGCGCATGCATATCTTTCATTTCCCGAGGTGGAGTAGTTAATTAGCTTAGTCTAGTTACTTAGTTTAATTATTAGTTGCAATTGTTTTGTAATTATTTAATTTGTTAGTTAGCTAATTAATTCATTTGTTATTGTAATAATTAGTTAATTAGTTTAGCTAAGTTATTTATTTTGGTTTGTAATAATTTGATTAATTAGCTTAGCTTAGTTATTCATTCGGACTCTCCTTTTTGAGAGAAAAATATAATAATGAGTATGTTTTCCAACCCTACGTCTTTCTCCTTTTTATTAACTAGCTTTTGATGGTTAGATTAGGGGCATCACATTTTAATTAGCATACCTTATGCTTGCATACATTCATCTTGTCTTTCATGCACCGAGGCTCGGTGTATCATTCAAACTGCATTGTCATTTCAATACATTCTTTGAATACGTGTTTAACTACACGTTATCAAAATCAATCCACATCCCATATTAGTAGCCGAGCCTACTAATTGCATTCTTTACATGTGTTGCATTAGTCATTTTGTATAGTTAGGAATCATGCATATTTTTTCTAGCTCATATCTTCTTAGATTGGAGTACTAGGTGAGTTTTTAATGTTTTAGCATACTTACACGAGTGTGAGTGATTACCATGTCTAGTATGCTTACCATGAGGCTAAATGCTTACTTGCTAAACTGCTTGAATGCCTATGGATGAAGGCTTATTGTTTGAATTGGAACGATTCAACGAATGTATGTTTTAAGCCCACTATGTTTAGTGGCAAATTCACAGCTTTAAGCCGACTATGTTTGGTGGCAAATTCGCAAACTTTAAGCTTACTTAAGGTGGCAAAATTCAAACCCTTTTCGCAAACAAACATGAAATTGAATTGTTCCAATTTGGGCAAACTAGTCTATACTTGTATGCATGCATCACATAGTAATGCTAGCTTAATAATCAGAACAAGAGTACATAATGTACATAAATCGATTCATGACCTTAATAATCGGGCGAGCGGGGGTGTTCAATTCATGACCTTCCCCTCTCATACGCAAGTTCCTAAGTCGAGGCAACTTTGGTGAAGATGGACATGTGGCCTTTGGCACGAGTCATGGGTTTCCTAAATTTTTCCAAAATAAAATATTTAGGTGGCAACTCTGTATTTGGCAAAGCAATCCAATTTTGGCATTTTTGATTCAAAATCGATTTTCCAAAATGATTTGCCGGATTTGGACTCTTTGGTGTTTATCAATTTCACATTGCACTTTTGAGATTAGATTCAGAACCACAAGAGTTCGAACTATAGGGCATCTTTCAAAAGGGGATGCAGAAAAGCCAAGCCATAGTTTCTGGTGACTCTACTGGGAAATTTAGAGAACTTGACTCGAACTCATGATATGAAATTTTATATACACTTATGTGTTTCTTTGCATGGTGCGCCTAAGTCACTGTGTTTGCCATCTGCTACTCTTGGACGATTTGCTGGAGACTCACTTGGAAAAGCTTGCCAAAAGGCTGACTGATCGCGGGCTCTGCCACGATAGGAACACAACCATTGGATCTGGACTACTGTCGTACCGTTTAATCCTCCTTTCATTTCTCGGTGTTAAGTGTGAGAGGTATATTAGGTAGTCTTGCTGAGGTATCCTTTTTGACCATTCAGCCTAGTTGCATATCAAAAGCCATAAATACTGTTCCAAACTAGGATAGGATGCTTAACCGAATTCAGGATTGTGTGAAACACTTTGTTTGAATAGTGAACCCTAGCTCCTAAAAAAACTAGGATAGGGTAACCCTACCTCATCATAGGGGTGTTTTGGATCTCACTTAGCTGTTATGTGCTTTTAGAGTGAAACTCTACAGGAACATGCATATCAATTGCAATTTTGGGTATCAGATTTGGGGGCAGAAATCAGTGTTGAGTGCAATTTTACAGCTTATGATCACAACTGTGTCTTGTTCACATCTAAGCTGAGGTGTTATGCAGTATCTGATTTTTACTTTATTTCTTTTTGCAAGGTAGTTTATCACAATTGCTTCAGACAGTTATGTTACCCCCAAGCACTCTAGACCCGTGTAAGGAGACTTTACAAATCCGGGGATCTTGTTAGTGGACAATCAGTGTTTGCTTCACTCCCACCGGTTACGAGACAGAAGAGAGTTAGGCATAATTCACCAGTCCAGCAGTCACCTTTTACTTCACCTGCGCCCAATCAGGCTCAGTCTTCTACTTCCACTCCAATAAGAGTTTACTCGCTAGTTCTAATGGCTCAACATCCCCCAGTTAGCATGGAAGACTTGATCCGTCATCTCCGACAGACAGTGGAAACCATGCAGCAAGATGTTGCCCGCCCAGCTGAAGTTACAACCCATCAAGCTGAGGTGATAAATAGGCTGTAGTAACAGCAACCACAGCAAGCTGCGGCTTCTGCTTCCCATGCACCTCCAGTGGGTATCCCAACACCCGGAATCACTGCTAATGCTCAGGCTAAAAATTTGGGTAAACCCCATCCCACCGTAGGCCTCCAAGGCACCAGTGTACCAAACTGAGGCGCCGTTTGAATTCCAGGTTGACCTGAAAGTTCTTAAGGTCAACAAGCTAGAAAAGTTTTTCAAACAGGCCCAGGTGTGACCTCAATCCCTGACATCGAATATGAATATACTAACTCCCCAGTAACTCTGCTAGACAGATTCAAGATGCCACACATAGACCGGTTCGATGGCTTTGGAGATCCCATGGTCTATCTGCAGTTATTCTCAAACATTCTACGGCCAATGGGCCTCACCAGACTTCAAAAGTTGTCACTTTTTGGGCGAACCTTATTAGGGATAGTGGCTATCTGGTATGCAAAGCTGGAAGACTCAGTGAAATGGAGCTGGGAGGAAATGGCTAAGGCCTTCATTGCATAGTACTCCTATAATACTCAGATCAATGTCACAACCCGTGATCTTGAAACAACTCGTCAGGAGCCAAAGGAGGGCTTCTCACATTTTGTGACCCGGTGGAGGGCCAAGCCTTCAATGATGACTACCAGGCCATTCGAGAAGGACCAAATCATAATGGTGGTCTACAATCTACAAGGGAAGCTACTGCAGAAGATAATTGTCTTGTCGTTGTTCACATTCACTGAGCTCCACGAAATAGGGGTTAAGATTAAAGATGCGATGAAACAGGGGCTGATAGCCGATGTAAATGAGCAGCCAAAAAGGCCTTTCATACGCAGTTCCAATGCAAGCACGAGTGGAAGCACAACTGCACAACCATCTGATGTGAATGTCATCACCACGACACCCAAAACTGCCAACTCTTTTGCCAGTACAAATCCCCAAACTTCAAACAATTAGGCTCGATATCAAAGGGTCTTTACCTCGCTCTATATGTCTTTATCCCAAGCCCTAAGGGTGCTGATTAAAAAAGGGCATCTTAAGCCATTAGAACAACGCTTACTACCCGATCCTCTCCCACCTAAACACAACCCGGCCAAATACTATGTCTTTCACTAGCAGCACGGTCACGAGACTGACCAGTGTTATAGGCTGCGTCATGAGATTCAAGATCTCATCGATAACAAGGTGATAGCCCCACTCCAAAAGCCAAATGTAACTACCAACCCTCTCCTAGCCCATAACCAAGTTCCCCCACCCCGGCACTTAAATCTAATACATACACTGGCCATCCCATATGACCCCAGCATATACATTACCCCTTCCCACCTACCCAAACTGGCTGTGTTCATCCCTAAAAGCACGAACTTGTGTATGATGGACATATCCATACTTCAACTTGAACCCATGGTGATGACAGTGGCAAAATGAGGGAGATTAGCCTTGGAGAAGCGTGCCAGCCCATTGCTTGAGAGCTCTGTGGATTTATCTGAGGGGGAGTATGACCCGTGCTGTTACATTGCACCAGTGGGTCAAGCTAGGCCAGAAGTGGTATTGCCGATAGTAGTGGAGGTTAATGTTGTTTGAGAGAATGGTCCGAGTCAGGGTCTGGATGACTTAGCAGAGCTGGAAGAAGACTTAGACAATCTGCAGTTCTACGACGAACAAGATCAGGGGACGTGTAGATTGACTGGTTTGATCTGAATAGGTCGACAGACAACTTCGAGTGGCTTAGTGACGAGCCTGACAAAGAGGAGGAAACCCAACCAAAACCTAAAGAAAAAGAAGCTAGAATAGCTGCAGTGGCCGGAATGGCTGAGGACAAGGGAAAACTGCCGGAGAGCATCGGTATTAAGAATTTAGCTCAAGAACTGGGCGCCATAAGTACCGTGGATACAGAACAGGAAGCCGTGCTGAAGTAGTTTGTGCAAGAAAGGGATCAAGACAAACAGGAAGCTGGAACAACTCAACACCATGCGGGGGATGTTTCTGATAAAGGAATGATTAGACCGGAGCCGGGCAATTGTTTGTCAGCTGTTAGAGGTACATGGTGGGAAGATGATGATCTGCTTTTGGCTCACACTGACGAGGATTGGGATGAAGACCTGCCAGAAAAGACCTGGTACTCTGAAGAGGTGGACCATATGACTAGAAGTGGGCGGTACTTCAAGCCCCCACATTTGGGCTAAGATAAAGCCTCCGGAAAGGATAAAGAGGTTGAGAAGCAGAAGGAAAGGCAGTTGGAAGAAGAAGTAGTGCCGAAATAACTGAAGAAAATCCAAGCCGATATTTCAATCTAGGGCCTACTCATGGCTTCTAGGGTGCATCGATAGGTTGTACTATCAGAAATGGATAAAGCCAAATTGTCCATTGACACCACTCCTGAACAGCTTATCGGATTAGTCTTCCCAGGAAGTGCTGTGCCGACTTTAACCTTCTCAAACAAAGAATTACCACCAGAAGGCTCAATACACAGCAAACCTCTGTACATATCAGTTGAGTGCAGAGGAAAGTGGGTGCTAGTGGTATTAGTCGATATTGGGTCGGTTATCAACATCTGTCCATCTCGTATAGCATATGCCATCGGCCTAAAACCAGCAGATTTTGTGCCAACAGCCCAAGTGATTCGGGCATGTGACAATACAAGTAGAAAGGTGATGGGCACAGTACAGATCAAAGTTCAAGTGGGCCCAGCTCAACAGGATATTGAGTTCCATGTCTTGGATGTGCCGGCCACTTTCAATCTACTGCTAGGAAGGCCGTGGCTCCACTAAGTAAAAGCTGTCTCTTCTACCCTCCACCAAATGCTGAAATACCCCCATGGAAAGGGGGTGACTATTTTGTTCGGGAATTCATCTATCCATCCTCCGTCAGAGGTAACTACACCTATGCTGGAAATTGTTCATGGCGAGGAAGATGTTTTCCTCTTTGGATTTACCCTAGCTAAGGCCCAGGCAGTGCAAATTATCTTGGCAACTGATGAGGGCTTGTATGTCAATGCCCAATTAATCTATTTCATGAACAAACTACAACACTTGCCAGTAATGGGGTTGGGGAGAAGTGGCCAGAAGGGCGTCACAGCATTGGCCGATGTGCCACATAATCCACATGCCTTTAGTCCTGGCTATACGCCCACCAAAGAGGATTGGATTAGGAAAGAAAAAGAGATGGTAGGCCGAGCCAGAGCCAAACAGACCAGGAAGTGCTATGAGCTTGTGCACAGACCAATCTGGGGAACTCTGAATGGTCATTTTGTTCAGGAGGGTGAAGACTTCCCATTTTGTGGTTTTCCCGAACCCTGGTTTAATTCTGAGAAGCAGCGGGTTCCTGGCTTTGAAATTTTCTTCGACTAGCAGCTGCAAGACAGTGATATAGAGAAAAAGACTGAACTGACTGCTGAAGTTGAGCGGAGCATGGAAAGTGACCTGGATAGCAGCGAGCTTGAAGAAGGGGCAGCATTGGCATGTCTCCTTTCGGATCCTCCGATCGACTCAGAGAGCTTAAGGGATAACCTGACCGTTTCCATGATCGAGGACCAACCGGGTGTGAACCCTTCTAGCAACATTTTGGATGCATCTGATGCATAATCCCTCGTTTGGCAGCTGGAGGAGGGCTACCTGTTTAGTAGTTCTGAGTCGGGTAATGAGCCAGAATCTGATTTCACAGAGTCTATGGAGTCAGAATCAGATTCCGGTTCCTCTGAGTTTGAGTCCGGTATTCCTAGGGGTGATAACTTGGATGCCGAGATTTTGTCCAGGTCGTCCTTTTCTTTTTCCTTTAAGTCGGTTGTAACCGAAGAACTGGATGAGTTGGACCTTTTGAATGAGAATGCCACTGCAGATTTTGAGTATTTCTTTGTGCCGCTTGTTTATTACATTGATCAAGACTTTCAAAATTTTAATGAAATAATAAGAAAGGAATTCCTCTGCTTTTGAAATTTTTGATTAATTGAGAAGATGAGAGGTTTATAAAACCCCTTGCTAATGAAATCATTAATATAGGTACTGAGAAGGATCCGCGTTTGATCCATATCGGGTCCATGTTGTCTTCAGAGGAGCGGAAGCGCATAGTCGCTTTATTAAAAGATTTCACAGATGTTTTCACGTGGTCCTACGAAGACATACCTGGAATCGATCCTAAGATTGTACAGCATCGGATCCCTCTCGACCCCGAGGCCCAGCCCATCAAACAGAAGTTGCGGAGAATACAGCCAGATTGGGCATTGAAGATTAAGAAGGAGGTCGCCAAGCAAATAGACGCAGGGTTCTTGCTAGTATCTGAGTATCCAACTTGATTGGCCAACATTGTTCCCGTGCCGAAGAAAGATGGCAGAATTCGGGTGTGTGTGGATTTTAGAGATCTGAACAGAGCCAATCCAAAGGATGATTTTCCTCTACTGCACATCGATGAATTGGTGGACTTCACCGCAGGTCATGCATTGCTCTCCTTCATGGATGGATTTTCCAGGTATAACCAAATTTTGATGGCACCCGAAGATAGAGAGCAAACTATTTTCACTACGCCGTGGAGAACCTACTGCTACAGGGTGATGTCGTTTGGGCTGAAGAATGCCGGAGCTACCTATCAAAGGGCTGCAACCACTATTCTGTATGATATGATCCATAAGGAGGTCGAGGTGTACGTGGACGACATGATTGTTAAGTCCAGGGAAAGAGAGGGCCACTACACTGCCTTAAAGAACTTATTTCAACGGATCAGAGAATACAGACTGAGGTTGAATCTGCATAAATGTACTTTCGGCGTAACAGTATGGAAAATGTTGGGTTTCTTGATTACACAGAGGGTCATCGAGGTAAATCCTTCCAAAATCAAGGCCATCCTAGAAATGCCACCACCAAGGACTGAAAATGAGGTGCGAGGCTTTCTAGATAAAGTGCAATTCATAAGACGGTTTATCTCTAAATTAACCTTGACTTGTGAATCACTTTTTGGTCTCCTAAAGAAAGGAAAGAAGTTCCGATGGGATGATCAATATCAATTCGCTTTCAAGCAGATCAAACAGTACCTTCAGAATCCACCTGTGTTGTCACCGCCAGAGTCGGGGAAGCCCTTGATTCTGTATCTGTCAGTAACGGACACAACAATGGGACACATGCTTGCTCAAGAATCTGAGGATAGGGTGGAGAAAACCATTTGTCACGCCCCAAATTTTATTACTCGGATAACATTACCAATATTCATTTAATTAAGTTCATTTACAAATGACAATTCATCCTTTGATGAAATGATAAATAATTAAATATACATGTTCTCTCTCATTATACAACAATGACATTTACATACAAATAAAAGAAATGCCCTGAGGCTTACAATAAAGAAGAGGACACTACTCTTTACAAAAAAAAATAGCACTCAGCTAAACAATAAATGAAGTAGTACAATCCATCACTACATTACACTTATAAAATGGTAAAACCCATTGTTTGATCTTCAAATCCGAAAAGCATTCCCTGTACACATGTATAGGTAGGGGGTGAGCAACCACTAGCTTACTAAACAGTCCCATATTAAAACATTAGAAGATATGCAGGTACCAAAATACTCGTACATATACGTGAAATCATATCATGTCAAAACCATATGATTTTATTACATAATCTCTTAAATCCAATTTATTTAATTAACCACAACAAGTTAACTTAAATAACTAAACAAGTTTCAATAGCAACATGACATCCTTTTCAATTCATTCAATTATCTCACTATCAATTAAATCAAATAATTAAACAATTCATCAAATCTATTTTATACAGTCTTATGAGATGAATGCATATGCCATGTCATGCTCAAAATATTTTCCTCATCTTTTGAAAATCTTACGTACAATGCCAATTTGAAAACACATTAATCCAACAATTTCAATAAAATTTCAAGATGGTAAATACGACTCAAGTAATCCCTAGGCTGGTGTTTGCAAGTAGACTATACAAGTACTACCAAATTGTCATTTTTACCGGTATTAACCGGAAGGCTTGACACCTATCCGCGCGGGTTTCTAGTCTTTCACCATGGACACTCAGGCCAACTTAACCAATATCAAACTACACCCCCATCCGGACTTACCAACGTATTTACCGAAAACAAATCCAAATGATATTATTTCTCAAAAACAATTCCTTTCTCAAAACAATAGTTTTCAATTGCAATTCAAAATCCATGATAACAATGAAATGGAATGGCAATGCAATGTGTAACAATGCATTAAGATAGTTCCAATTTCAATTCCATTACACAATATTCCATTGTGATCAAATTCCATATCTCTATCAATGTAATATCATGATACAATTCTAAGAGATAATGTAACAATGTCAATGTTCATGTATGTACCATAAGTAAATCAACAACTTCTAACTTAGTCTTTTCAAGACAATTCAACAATATCCTTTTCAAGACAAACTTCCAAAATTAAACATTTTCTTACATTTCCAATAATCTCCTCATTTAAATACCAACATGGTAATCCTCTACCGGTTACCAAAAACCAAAACTTTTAAACAATATTTTCATCAATAGCAATAACATATAACACCAAAGCGGGTTCAAGGTTTCATAAATTTCTAACTCACATACTTTATCAATAAAATGAAATTATAATCTTTCCAAAACTCATCCCCTTCCCAAACATTAAATAGAATCAAATTTCCATTTTTTTTTTCTCATACAAGTAAAATCTCAGGATCTTCAAGTTCAATCATAATTCTTAATAAGCATAAGTGAGTATTCCAACACTTAATCAATTATATCAAAATCTTCTGTTGACTATAATTATAAAATATAACACGAGTGTTTACTTTCCAATTTTCAATATCCACCCCATTGAATTAAACCAAGGAAAAATAATAAATAAATAAAAGTTTTGATAACTCATCTTTTTGTTTTAATCCACTTCATCCGTTTGCTCCAAACAAGCTAAAATCACATTCTATTCTTTTGTTTGTCAAAAACCGCCAAACAATTCAAATATCTCATAAAAATTTTGAAGTATGAAATTATTATTATAACATTACTCAACTAGTAAAAAACTAGGAAACCAATATCATACCACATCAACTTAATCTCTCTTATTTCTCCAAATCTCATACTTGGTCAACTTTGTCACTTTTAATCTCATAATATTAAGGTTATGAATTTAAAACCCAATAATACCCCCTTTAATTACAAAGGATTTAAAATATTAATCCAACTAATTTAGTTCATCAAATTAGTAAGTTCACTATGTTCACCATCTTCCAAATTAATAACACCAACTTAACATTCTACACAATATTCCTCAATATCAATTTATTTTTCTCAAAAATAAATTTCAAATCAAAGATAAAAAAAATATTTCAAATTTATATTTATCAAAATAAATCATCTAATCATAATATGATGTAGATACAATCCATACAACTATTAAATTTTATTTTCGGATTTCTTTGTAAAATTATCAACACAAAATGATTTTTCCAAATCAATCTCAAAATGCCAACATTCTTAACATTTCAACATAAATTTTCTTCCAAAAATTACCAAACAAAAAACTAAATATACATATATATAGACAATACCTCTTATAATGATATATTTTCTCAAAATAACCCTAACGTAGCTTTAATATAAAAATATGAAGAAAGTCCCTACCTCAAATATGAAGAAAAACAAATCTAAAAATGCAAACATCGCCCGACCATGAATCCGAGATCACCATTGCGAAGATCACGACGAGCTCTCTGACTTTCATTTACAAAAATTTTGTAAAATCTCACTCTGAAGACTCTCACTTTAAACTTAAAACTTGAGCAAAAATGAAGAAAAGAGAGAGAGACTGACACACACACACACACAGAGGTCGATCAAAAAAATGTGTGTATATCTTTTTATCTTAAACACAATGCTGGGTCCCTCCTTTCCACCCATACCACTCACATGAATACACCCACCCTGAACTGATCCTGAGAGAGATATATTTGTTTTAGCCTTTTCCACCACAAACACATCATCATCATGACCATCATTTTATTATTTTTTTAAGCTATCTTCTCAATGCCATTTAAACAGATGAACCTTGAATGGAGGTCAGCACCGCCTCATCATTTTTTTTAAATTTTTTTTCTTCTTCTTTTTATTATTATTTTCTATTGTAAAATATCAAAAAGCTATTATTAATACCAATTTATATCACAACATCTAAAAATATACACACACATAAAATCCACTATTAAATATTTATTATAATCTTATATAATAAATAATAACAACTCCTAATGTGGTTACTACCAATCACCTAATTAAAAAGGACCAAACAGTTAAACATGAGTCATTAAACAAACTCAAATTAAATTAAATCTAAATCATGAGTCTCACCCATAAGTCAAACATGGTCCAATTATATACCAAAATAGTCCCAATAATTTATCTCAAATCCTGGTCCAAACATCCAAAATTCAATTTTCAAATTCTGCTATAAATTAAACTGAACACCAATCAGTCCGTGAATTTTCATAAAATATATTCATAATTTAATTCTGAAATTTTTATCCAACGTGCTAGACTCATATGAGAACAACATATAAAAATTTCATAATTTTATGAGATCAGGAACTATTTTTAACAAATACAAAACCGAGCTGTTTTCGCACAGAATTTACACAGCAATCAAATTCAAAAATTTGCTCAGTTAAATTATGCACTGGCTATATAAAAAAAATTCTGGGTCATTACACCATCTATTATTTGAGCAATAAAATGCTGAATTATGAGACCCGTTACACTCCGCTCGAGAAAGCTTGCTTAGCCTTGGTATGGTCTACCAGGAAGTTGAGGCACTACCTGTTAGCTCACTTCGTAATTCTAGTTTCAAGATTAGATCCCATTAAATATGTCTTTGAGAAACTAGTGCTTACAGGTAGGCTAGCTCGTTGGTTGCTTCTTCTCTTCAAATTTGATATGAAGTATGTTACTCGCAAGTCGGTCAAGGGGAGAGCAATAGCAGAATTCCTGGCAGATCACCCAGTAGAAGGGGATGAAGCGGTGGAATACCTATTCCCAGATGAAGCTATTCTACAAGTTGAGGAAGAGGTTTGGATGATGTACTTTGACGGAGCGTCTATCCATTACGGTTATGGGATAGGTGTGTTGCTGATAGCACCCGACAATTCTCATATACCCTTAGCCTTCAAACTCGAGTTCAGGGTATCTAACAACGAGGTAGAATATGAGGTATGTATCGTTGGTTTGGAAGCCGCCTTGGAACTAGGGGCAAAAAGGTTGGATGTTATCGGGGACTCAAACCTAGTTGTGTCTCAAGCAAATGGAGACTAGAAAGTCAAAGAGGAAAAGATGAAGATCTATCACCAGACCCTAGATGTTCTGATTCCTAGGTTTGAAAAACTGACTTTCACGCATCTACTAAGAGAGAACAACAGGTTTGCTGACACCTTATCAACTCTGTCTTCTACGATAGACATCCCACTTGGAGCCCGGATGCATCCGATCATTATTGAGCAGAGATATACGCCGACCTATGAGACTATCGCCGCAATAGATGAAACGCAAGATCAAAACCCCTAGTTCTATGATATCTGAAACTTCTTGGAAAATGAGGTTTTTCCACCAGGGGCAAATGCCAAAGATAAAAGGGCAATACGGAAGATGGCCATTCAATTCATCATCTGCGAAGGTAAGTTATACAAGAGAGGTTATCTAAGAATGCACAAGTTGTATATCGAAACAGAGGAATCAAAGCATCTAATGGAGGCCATCTATGGGGGAGAGTGCAGAGCACACATGAACAGTGTAATGTTAGCTCGGAAGATTCTCAGGCAAGGTTACTATTGGTCCATTAGGGAGGAGGATTGTATTGGTTTTGTTCGACGATGCCACAAATGCCAAATTCATGCTAATCGCATGAATATCCCGCCGTTGAAGCTGTACAACATGACTTCACCATGGTCTTTCTCAGTTTGGGGAATCGATGTCATCGGTGCGGTTACACCAAAAGGGTCGAATGCACACGAATACATTCTGGTGGCAATTGATTACTTCACGAAATGAGTGGAAGCTCAGTCGTATGCAGTGTTGAAAGCAACGCATGTGGCTAAGTTCATCCGAAACAACATCATTTACCGATATGGAGTCCCAAATGAGATCATTTCAGATAATGGCTCCCACTTCAAGAAGGAAGTGATCGACTTGTTGGAGAAATACAAGGTGGCTTTTCATAAGTCATCTACATACCGGCCACAAACCAACGGAGTTGTTGAGGCCACCAACAAGAACATCAAGCATATTTTGCAGAAGATGGTTGAGACCTACAAGGACTAGCCAGACAAATTGCCATTTGCACTCTGGGGCGATAGAACTTCAATCCGGACGTCTACGGGGGCAACTCCTTATTCTTTTGTCTATGTGATGGAAGCTGTTCTACCAATCGAAATAGAAGTCCTGTCATTGCGAGTTATGGCTGAGTGTCAAATAGCGGAGGCGGACTGGCAACAGAGCAGGTTTGAAGAAGTATGTTGTTTGATGAGAGAAGACTAAAAGCATTATACCGTGTTCAGGGTTATCAATGTAGGATTGCTAGGGCTTTTAACAAGAAGGTTAAGTCCAGGAATCTCAAAGAAGGGGATTTGGTGTTGAAAGACAACCGAGCTCCCATCCATGACCCTAGGGGCAAGTTCAAACCCAATTGAGCTGGTCCTTGCATCATCAAAACTGTTTGGTCGGGTGTGTAGACGTCCCCGAACGCATCCCGGGGAAAAAGGAGTGCGAGTCCCCCCCGTTCTGGTTCGATATTGGGTCACTACAGTTCGAAGGACTCAAATGTCACGGTTCTCAATCTTGAACCAAAGAGTCCAAATCCGGCAAATCGTTTTGAAAACAAATTTTTTGAAAGAAGTGCCAAACATGGACTGCTTCACCAGATACAGAGTCGCCACCTAAATATTTTAAAATGGGAAATTTAGGAAACCCTGACTCGGTGCCAAAGGCCACGTGTCCGTCATCACCAAAGTTGCCTCGGCTCGGGAACTTGGGTACGATTGGGAAGGTCACAGGAGCATTTCGCCGCCTTGCTAAAAGACCGGCCTCTACTAACCATGATATCTTATTTTGAAAACATTGTGAGTTCTTGTTCCGGTTATTAGCCTAGGTTACTATGTGATGCGCACAGCATACAAGTATAGACTGAATCGCCTGAATTGGAACAAAAACATTTCATGTTTGTTTGTTTGAAAATGGTTTGATGGTGCTACCCGCAGGTAGGCTAAGACGTGGATTTGCCACCCTCGGGTGGGCTTAGAAAACGTGATTTTCCCACTATCTAGTGGGCTTAAAGCAAACATTTGATGAATTGTCCCAATTCAGATAACTCAACCTCCACCCACAGGCATTCAAGGCAGTTATATCACATAAGCATATAGCCTCATGGTATGCATGCTATTCATGGCAACACTCACACGCATGCAAGGATGCTAAAGCATAAAACTCACCGAGTACTCCAAGCCAAAACAAAAACTGATTAGAAATCATGCATGATCCTAAATATACAGAAATGCCTAATGCAACACATGCGAAGATGCAAACTATAGCAGGCTCGGCTATTCTAAACATGGCATGTGGAATGCTACAACTAACATGTATTCAATTTGGAATTGAAATACAAATGCAGTTTGTATAATGCGCCGAGTCTGCGTATGCAAAAACAGATGAATGATGCAAACATGTCATTACATCAGTATGCTAATTGAAATATGCCCTATATCTAACCATCATAAGCAAGTAAATAAAAGGGAAGAAAGACGTGGGGTTGGAAGACATACATCACACTCACCCACACTTATTACAATTATGCCCTCGCACTGAGGGTCCGAATAAATATACAGTCCGAAATAAAAGAATAATACAGTCCGAAATATACAGATTCCTAATTAATGAACAGATTAACTAAGAAAAACTGTAAACTGGCATGTGAGCCAGGGGCTGCCTCGATTCTGATGAATGATATATGTTGGGCTGCCTTGCGCGGAAATCCACTGGGATGCCCCAATTAGCCTCTGTTTGCACCTTTCCTCGAAATGCGTGTCAGACTTCGAAAAGTTGCTGATTCTTCATTTTGCTGCAACAGAGCAGGAAAGGGGCATAGCAATGTATTTCACAAATATATGCATGCCTTGATCCTCGTGCCACCAATCACGCATATCGATGCACGACGGCCGAGGAGTCGGATTGCACAACTCAATATAGGATGAATGCATATGAATGCTACAACAAAACCTAACTCCATCATGGGTAATCCGGAGTGTCGGTGACTTGGGAATTGAGACCCGATCGTCACTTGAGTACGAACGCGCTGTTTCCTGCGTCTTGCTAACTCCTATCCCGAACACGATGCAATATGCATGATATGCATGAATGCAACTAAAATGCAATCCTAACATACACAATGCTATGAATGAGATGTTTAAAATGCGTGCACGCGGGCACGCAAACCGAGGCGATGATCCTAAGGCATGAAATGACATACGCAATGCAAATTGGACTTACACTAACACGAGTGGACCTCAGCCACACTCACATAAGAGGTCGTCGGATAAAAGTGAAGTGCCTCGAAATGCGTGCACACGGGCACGCAAACCGAGGCAATGGCATACAGAATGCAATGATGCTAAAATAACATAAACAATACAATATGGGCTTACACTAACATGAGAGAGCCTCAGCCATACTCACATAAGAGGCCGATAGATGAAAAATGAGGTGTCTCGAAATGCGTGTACACGGGCACGCAAACCGAGGCAATGACGTACACGATGCAATGAGACTAAAATGGCATACAGAATGCAAAATGGACTTACACTAACATGAGTGAGCCTCAGCCACACTCACATAAGAGGCCGATGGATGAAAATGAAGTGCCTCGAAATGCGTGCACACGGGCGCGCAAACCGAGGCAATAATACTAAAGCAATGAAATGACATTCCAAATGCAGATTGGACTTATACTAACATGAGAGAGCCTCAGCCACACTCACATAAGAGGCCGATAGATGAAAAATGAGGTGCCTCGAAATGCGTGTACACGGGCACGCAAACCGAGACAATGGCCCTAAGGCATGAAATGACATAGAAAATGATATGCAAACATGCCAATGGAATTTCAGCACTGAAATATGGGGGAAAACAGTCCCGAAAGATGGCGAAATGACACCAAATGCAAGGAATGGTCCCGAAACATGAATTTTGGCACCCGAAATGGCCTATAGCTACACCAAACATGCACAATATGGATATGGAATGAAAATACCGTAGCAAGGCAGCCCCAAGACAAGCATTTTTCAGTCATAAAAAGGGCTAAACAGCAAGCACACATAGGATTAGGCAAGTATGCAAAAATGGCTCCGCGAAAGGGGTATTGAAGCAAGTGATACATGCAATGCCCAAATGGAAAAATACCCTTCTACAACACTGACGAGGGACTAAAATATGAACATTTACAGTAGATGACATCCCCCAAGTCAGTATGCAAACATGCTAAAAATGTCATGCAAGAACTAGGATACGTAAGGCTATAACATGAGGTACCCCAAACATTCATCAAACCAGCAAAGACCCTTAATGAAATATGTCAAGAAGATCAAGATATGACTCTTTCCAGCTCTGATGATGGTCGAAAATAGAATCTAGATAAGCTTAAAAAAGCATGCAAAAATGGGGGTCAAAGAGGGGTATAATGACAAGTATAACATGGAGACCCCAAACAAGGTTGATCCCTTCAACAATGTTGTAGAGGGACCAAAAATAAGCCTACTCACAGTTCATGACAAACTCCAAAACAATTTAAATATAGGCCAAACAAATCATGCAAATTTACGGTAAATAGGAGAGATTATGAAGTAAGTGCAAGATAGAGGACCCAAACAGGGTTGAGTCCTTCTTCAATGTTGAAGAGGGCTCAAAATAGGCCCACTTACAGTTTACATTATGCTCGAAAACAGATCACTCATAGGCTAGAAATTTCATGCAAAAAAATGGCATATAAGATGATATTGAAGCAAGTGCCAAATGGAGGGCTCAAACCGGTTTGAGCCCTTAAAAAAACATGAAGATAAGCTCAAAAGAGTGACCCTTTAAGTTAGGGTCGGAGCCTAAAACAGTGAGAAAATAAGCTTAAGAAATGAAGCAAGAAAATGCTACAAAAGAGGGAAATGGAGACTTACCCTTGTAGACAAGTCTTGGCTGCCTTTTTCTTGAATAATGGATGCTTCTAAGCCTCTAAAGAACCTCTCCTTGCTGCTGGAAATGGAGTGGTGATGGGGATGCTTGATGGTGATGAAGAAATGGCACCAAACTTGAAGAAAAATGACTTTGGAGCTTGGAAATTGAGAGAAATGGGAGGTGGAAGGTATATCTCTCTCTCAAATGTGTCTAAACAATCTCTAACCTTGAGCCAAGAAGCCAAGCCTCTCCTTTATAGAGGAAAGGCATAAAAAAATCTAAAGGACCTCTCTAATCCTCCATACACGTGTATGGAGGATGGTCCAATTGGCAACCAACTGGCACAGCTGGAATACACTGAGGGAGAGGAAAATGGCCGGCCAGCTCACAGGGGGAAAAAGGTCATTTCACAAAAAGGGTGGCCGGCCAGCTAGTTTTCAGGAACTGCAGGGAAGAAGGCTGGTCGGTGGGTGCTAGGAAAGTCCAAATGTGGCCATTCAAGTGTCCAGATTGAAGCCCCGGAAGTTAGCTTTCCAATGGCGCAAACCTTGCATCAAAATTCCTCCTGTGGAAAAAGTTATTTCCGTTTCCGTGAAGCCGCGCAGATTTCGGTTCAACCGGAGTGATGCCTTACTTCAATCAACCATATCTCCTCCGTCCGGAATTGAATTTAGGAGATTCTTGAGTGAAAAATGAAGCCCCGGGAGTAATCTTTCCAACGATGGTGGCCTCATACTTTAATGGCTCTTGTGCAAAGAGTTACGCCCGTTTCGGTGAAGCCGCGCATACTTTTCTCCTTCCCGGATCCACTTTTCAAAGAGGTTTCAAAATGGACAAAAGAATTACTGGCCGGCCATCTGTTTTTAGGATCCTCCCATGTGTGTACAACACAAATATGTGGTTTTGGCTCGAAGAAAATGGCCCTAGGGTGTTCAACATTAGCCCTAAGTGAGAAAACGCGGGCGCCGGAGGAGCATAACTAGTTCTCGAGACAATTTCGACCTCCCACCCTCCAAAGGATCTTTCGGGATAAAACAGAGGTACCGCCAAAATGAACAAAAACCGATGCAAAACGAATGCTCGGGGCCAAAACACGCAGTCGGGGTCTGGCAAAACCGCCGTTGTTACCGAAAGTGGTGTTTGGCCACAAGTGGGTATCTAAGACCCAAAGTGTCCTCGTTATGATAAAGAGGTACCGCCAAAAATGAACAAAATCGATGCAAAACGAATGCTCGGGGCCAAAACACGCAGTCGATCCCAAAACCGGCCGCATAATCGAAGTGGTGTTTGGCCACGAAGTGGGTATCTAAGACCCCAGTGTCCCTCGAAAGGGAGTAAATGAGATGCATGCCACAAACCGGAGGAATCAGAGATGGTTAGATGGTCCCGAACCGAGGCACACGGCCTGACGGCTACGAAAACCGGGAACCGGGCTCCGAAATGGGCAAAATGGCCTACGGGCACGAAATGTAGCCCACGGCCACTGAGAGATAGTCTACGGGACCTCTCCCTCCCCTTAGGAAAGAAAATAGAGAAAACCGAGTCTGGTTCGCAAACCGAGGCAAGGCACAGAAGAGGGTTCGGAAGTCCGGAGGCAGGGCGCACGGCCGCGACTCTGAGACTTCTGAATGAGCACAATATGCAACATCACCGAGCGCTCAATCGGTGACGTCTGAGTCTTAAGGTCGGTCAAAAATGGGGTGTCTACAGGGTGGAGTTGTTATTCTCATGGACCTGGATGGCTTAGAATTTTCCCAACCGATCAACATGGACAAGTTGAAGAAATACTATCCCTAAGAGGCTCGCTAGGCTGAAAACTTGGGAGGGCGACCTAGGCAAAAGTTAAAGCACAAAAATTGGAAATAAAGAAAAACTGAGCTCTCAAGGTTGAAAACTCTAAAGGGCGGCCTTGGCAAAAGTTAGATCGCAAAAGGAGAGCGTTAATACTCGAGTGAACCTGAACCGAACTATGTAAGGCATGATTCCCATCTTCGGGATACGTAGGCAACTTCATCCTGAAGTTCAGCCGTAAACACCTCCAACTCAACTGTCCTATCCATGTGTTTGATCAGGTCATCTTTGTCTGTTTTTTATCTGAAAGTTCGGTTGTGATCTCTACTCTGAGAGAAGAGCTAGTTACAGTGTTGAGCAGTGTTATTCAGTCAATGGGGCAATTTGTGATCTTCGGATTCGGGGTTGTACATCTCAAGGATAGATTCCGTGCGTGTCAAGTGGCGATCCTTATCGAAAATGGTTTTGAAAAGTTTTGATAAAAGTTCATTTTTTTCAAATTTTACCTTTTACAACTTAGACCATTTTTGGACAAAAAGGAAAATTTTCAGTGCTCACAACTTTAATTTCATTGATTTCAATACAAAGTTCTCCAACTCTCGATTCAAATCAAAATTGCTTTTATTACATTCATAAAACTTGAAAAGTAGAGATCAAAGCAATAAACTAGGGGCATAGATAAGTCAGGTGTTCCTGCGTCCCCCGCTCATGCTTGTGGAAGCTTCTGATGCTAAAATGGGTCCGGTTTGTGCCTCATCTTCGAGCCAAGTCAGGCACTCACTAGAGAGGGTGTAGCTGAAACTAGGGGTAGGAGCCAGAAGCTCTCTCGTCCTCCAAGTAGTGAGGTACCTAGCCAAATGTGAACCTCGGATGGGAAATGAAACCGGGTACTCTACCCCCTTCTTTGGACAAGCCTGATCATGTCCAAACTGACGCTTGAACTAGAATGGAAAGTAGAATACTAGCAGGTGAGGCCGATCACCGGATGCTGTGCCTTGAGTCATGTCAGAGCTCATTTCGGTCGATTAAGCGAGACAATGCCAAGCAATGTCAAGAAGAGACTACAGCACATCCAAAGGGCACCACCATCTTTTATTTGGGAAATCCACTAGTTGTTGGTGGAAAAAGTATGCTCAAGATGAGTATGCAGAGCAAGAGTCCACTGTCTTCATCTTGTCCATTAGCCACATCTGGGAAAGGATGAAAGAAAAGAGAGATTAAAGAATAGAGATATACGTGTCGAGAGAAAAGTGAGAAAAGGATTTTGAGAGAAAAATAGAGCATGAGTGCTGAGAGATGTGAGAAACACATATTAGATAGGGTAGGAAACATTACCTGAAGAAGTAGTGGACTCCCTGCGAATTTGCTTGTCTCTCGCCGATGGAAGGCGTCTAAGCCCATCAAAGTTTCGGCCAGTACTAAGCCAATACTACTCTTGCCCTCTTTGAAACCTTGGGCCACTTCAAGTAGCCAAATGCTAGGCCCACCCAAGCTAAAGGCAAGGAGGAAATGTGCCAACATACACAAGCAATGGGCGTGTTGCCGAAAACCTCGCCAAAGAAGGTCGCCTCGGTCACCGATCTCAGAAAATTGATGGATCAAGCTGGGGATATCCAACTCTCCATTGTGAACCAAAGATCGTGCCTCATGTAGAGTGAGCCCACACATCTATCCCAAAGCTTGAATGTGGCCAAAATGGGGCTGAGGTATAATTTTCTCATCGCTCCGGGATTCCATCAACGCTTGAAATTCTTCGATTGTCGAGAATATCTCTTGTCCTCCGAAGCTAAAGGCATGTGTAATCGGGTTCCAGCATCTAGCCGTGGCATGTAGGAATGGAAAAAAAAGCGAAGAACGGCTTAGCGAGAAAAGTGCATTTATGCTGAAACCCCAGAAATTCACCTTTTCCGAGCCATCTAAAGTCGCAATCCAATTTGATAGTTTTTCGGCCAAAAATGGTTCCATTTGTGAAGAATTTACAGCTTAAATGAAGAAATTACGGAGCTTAAACTTTTGTAGAAGATAAGGCAGTGAGTGAAAGCCAAGTGTCAACAATCTGGAGGTCCTGCACATTGATGGCCGGCAAGTGGCTGTAAGGTAGCCGACAAGCCACATTGATGGCCGGCGAAGGACATTGGTGGCTGGCAGGCCACCTCACATGGCCGGCATGTGTCCAGCAACCACCATTTATGGTCGGTAGTCTCTCACTCTGACCTACTATCCTCTTTTGTGCTGAACAGTGTCGAAAACATGTGTTTTATTCTGCTCTTTGTGTTTTAGAGTCTTGTTTTGAGTCCTTTTGGGCTTTAGCAAGTTTGTTAAGTCCTATTCGAATTGTTTTTCTTATCGAGTTGCATTTGTGTTGTTTTTGTTTATCGTGTTGTTGTCGTTTTGTTTATCGAGTTGTTGTCGTTTTGTTTATCGAGTTGTATATTGCTTTTTATGTCAGTTGTTATTCGGTTCATTACCTGATTAAGAATGTTGTGCCAATATAAGTGTTCAGTTTTAATTATCAAATTCAATCTCATTTCCATGCTAAGTGGTGCTCATGATGCAAAATACAACACTTGTTTCATAAAAATTGATTTTCATTCCGATCATGGCTGTTTTTACAAAAGTGAAGTACAAGTTTTTAAAGCAAAAAGAACTTCCTAAAGCTATACCTGTGCTAATGCTGCTAGCAAAAAGAAACTAAGCTAAATACAAAGAAATCAACATTGGTCGCCTCAGGCTTGAGAAGCCCTTTTTGTCCTCTTCCTCGAAGGAGACGACTCTGGGGTACTGTCTCCATCGGCACCACTGTATGAACCTAGGCCGGAACCCAAGCCGACGTCATCTCCGCTCTCCGCCTTAGAGCTCGCCTCGACATCGCCTCCACTCTAAGAACCCGAGTCGACGTCATCACCTCTACTCTTAGATGACTCTAAATGCTGATTCGCTGCCTCCTTAGAGTCGCTCGTATCGGTATCATCATCACTCAAAATGGGCTCTGAAGGGCCGCTCTCAGCTTGGGTGCCCTTAGCTCTACCTCGCCAAGATGTCGAGCTCTCTCTCCACCGATTGCGGATGAGGTATCTGTTGGTGCAGTCTTTGCAATCTACCGCCAGTGTCGTTAGTATGGGTGGAATCTGAAAGACAGTTGTCGCATGTTAGCCACAGTATGCGTATCAGATGCAAGTATGATGTATAGAATGAGTATATGCAGAAGTCAAATACAATGTGTGAATACAGCGTATAAGTATAGAGTGTTAGATAAGGTGTATTGATGCAGCGTGTCAGTGTAATTTGGGAAATTTTCAGTTGAGATGTCAATGTCAGTGTATCAGTGGAACTTTGATTCCTGGAATGGGAAACTGAAGAAATTACCTGAATACTGTAAAGGCTGAGCAGCGCCTCTCTTCTCTGTACCATCCCTATCAAGGAGACTATTAGCTTGAGAGCGCCCCTTGTATTCTCAATAGATGCCTGTAAATGCAGTTTGAATGATCAGTATCTGCAAATCAATATAGCTGAAATGAAATATGGGGTGCAAGTGTTAAAGTGTGGTTCATACCGGAGTCGGGCCTCAAACCCCTACAAGCTCAATTGGGATCTAGTAGGCATCCCCAGTGTATCGCCAGCAAGTCAGCGTGGTAGGAAGTTCTGGCCAATTAACCATCTGCCTCACTTGGGAAGCCCCTTTGCCACGGGCCCTGCTCGCCCAGGTCACTCTAGGTCTCTCTCTAGCGGCAAGCATTCTCGCCTCCTCAACTCTGCAAGCACCGGTCAAGGGCAGCATTAGATGTGTCTGGATGAGGTCTGGATAGTCATCCGCCACTCGGAAGTAGTCGGCGTCTAGGCCTACCATGAACTAGATGACCTCCTCAATGGATAGGCCATCTGTGGATCGCATAGACTCTGGTGGAGCCATCAGGATGATCGGGTCGGGCAGGCCCATAATCTGATGCACGAAGTGCTCGCCCAAGAACTAGGCCTGGCAAACTCGGCCCTCAAGTAGAATACGGTAGCGGGAAGTGGCCCAAGCTCCGGCGAACAGGTCCCGAACCCCCGCTGGCATCGCGACCCACGGTTGCCACGTGATCTACAGACAGAAGTTGTATAGATTATTAGTTACTGTCATTTGCTAAATGTCTGAAGCAGAATAGTTTCAAAGAAAAAATGACTACGTTTCAAATGACCTCATGTGTAGCTACCGTGTCAAAGTACTGGCAGAAGAATGTGAAAGGCTCACGGGTCCTACGGTGGAGCCGACCGTCATATATCCACGAATAGGGGATTGCCATTAAAAGCTCCTCTACAGGCTCCAAGGCGAGAGTCGAAAAATATGCGTATACCCATAGCTACAGTATTGAGTAGGTGCAGAAAGTGCAAAACAGAAAGCACAGTGTATGAACAGTATCTAAGCAGGTACAAAAAGTGCAAAACAGAAAGCACATGTGTTGAAACAGATGTAAAGCAAAAATTATAAAGAAACTGTAAAGTGCTAAAAGGAAGTTGAGATGTGTACCTCCCAGGCTCACTAGTAGCCTCCAATCAAGTTTTCCCACAGGCGGGAGGAAGAGCTCATGTATCCGTATAGAGTCGCGAGGCCAGTTCCACCCTAGTCATATAAATGAACCCGAGGGAGGATCAGCAGGGCACTCAGCAAATGTAGGCCTACGGTGTTCTACCTGTTCGAAAATAAGGTGGTACAGAAGACGAACATCAGAAAGCCCCTGGCGTACTGGTCGATCTCCTCTACCGTCTCGGGCTCAGTCCCTCTGAATTGCTTGGCGAACCAAGTGTATCTAACCATCCCCGTCCGGTATATAGGTGGATGTGCCCACTCCTCCATATCTATATCGATAAGGATCAGATCACCCCCTACGTCTAAGCCGGTGATCATGGAAAAGTCGTAGGGAGTCATCGTCATCTCCCCTATGGTGAAAAAGTGAAAGGAGTTGGTGGTGTCCCACCACCTCTCTACGAGTGCTCCTAAGAGGGGACTGCTCGTGACAACCCAAGTCAAGCCAGAGCAGAAGAGGCCAAAGCCAGCCTCATCAATGATGTCACGAACTCCAACGAGGAGCTCATCATACCAATCTCGAGCGATTGTAGCACCATAGCCTCTCAAGGCGAGAAATGCAAATAACGAAAGGCAGAAATGCATAAAAACAGAGTTCATACCTCAATGGCAATGGTCGACAAGTGAGAATCTGGCTCCCTCAGTAAGAGGTCTTCCGATGCACTGCGAGCAAACTCGGTAAAACATCTGATGCCTCCTGAAGTGGGCAATATGTGTGTTTAAGGATGATATCTCTCTAGATCGAAAGGTCATACCCTCAGCGGTAACGGTAGCGGTAGCGGCTCTGGCTCTGGCTCTGGCTCGGGCTCGGCCTCAAGCCCGAACTCTGCCTCTAGGTCAGCCTCAAGGTCAGCTATCGGCTCCTCTACTGCGAGAACATGTGGAACTACTGGAGGAATCTCGAGAGGAGCCCCGTTGTGAGAAATCTCGTCCGCCATTTGGAAATGGGTGCGAAGTCAGTGAAAAGTGAAGAAAAATGAAGAAAAATAGTAAAATTGGAAAAAGTCAACCCTATGAGAGAGGAAAATGAGGAAAAAATCAAAGCGGGAAAAGTGCACTGAACTCGAGAGAAACTCGAGGGGAACAAGCCTAGAATGGTGGAAATGAGGAAAGAAGCACCGAAATCAAATTTCAATTAGTTCAAAGTGAAGGAAATAAAGAGGGTTTAGCGAATCAAATTTGTGTGGGGCGTTGGAAAACACGTAGAAAGGCTGGATTTAGAAAGAATGAGTGTCTAGAGAGAGAGGGAGTGGATTTTCAGATATGAGGGTGTGAGGAAATGAGCCCTAGTGGCTTATATTTAAAGACCAGAGCCGAAAAGTCTATTTTGCCCCCGTACTGCCATCGATGGCCGGCAAGGCTCACTAGTGGTCGGCAAGGCTTACCAGTGGCCGGCACTTGGCTGGCAGCCTCTCCTTGTGGTCGGTAGGTGGCCAACAACTTTTTTTGGGTTCTTGATGATGTTTTGTGTCCTTGGTTCCTAAGAAGTGTAGGTGTGGTTCACTGTTGAGTTCAGAATGTCTCTACGGAAGCTCAAAACTGTGTTTTTAGTGCGCGATGTTCGTCACTTGTCAACATGAACAAGGTGTATCCTTTAAATATATTGTAACTCTTCCAAGAGGTAAATTGGAAGTTGTTTATCAAATCATGCTATAGTACATGCATTTCACATTGTTGCTATGGTACATGCGTTTCATGTTGTTGCTATGGTACATGTGTTTCACGTTGTTGCTATGGTACATGCGTTTCACGTTGTTGCATTGTACATGCATTTCACGCTGTTGCATGAATATGCATTTTGCTTCCTTGTGTAAGATGTGCATTTCACAAGAATTGCATACACATCTTGCATCTGTTATGTCTCATGCATGGAATATGCTCTCGCTTATGTTTTACGCATAGAATATGCTCTCGTTATTGTATCACACATAGAATATGCTCCCGTTACGAATAATGCATAGAATATGCTTCTGCTTTTGTTTCTCGCATAGAACATGCCATATGGTTGTTTGTCTTGCATAGAACATGCATTCCTACTGTGTCACACTTGTTAAGTTTCTTTCTTACACATGCACGATATTGTATATATGATTCATTTAGAGGAGTTCTAGGTAAAATCATTCGTGCCTTTTGAATCGTATCCTTTTACCCCTCCGCCTCTCGCATGAGACGCGTTAGGATCACTTCGGTTAAAAACATTCTTGTGTGTCCCAATGTTCACACCAACCCTTCGGTTAAAAACATTCAGGTGCGTCCCGGTGTTCACACCAACCCTTCAATTAAAAACATTGGGGTGCGTCCCGGTGTTCACACCAACCCTTCGGTTAAAAACATTCAGGTGCATCCTGGTGTTCACACCAACCCTTCGGTTAAAAACATTTGGGTACGTCCCGGTGTTCGTACCAACCCTTCGGTTTGTATCCCGGTGTTCACACCACCCTTCATTTAAAAACATTCGGGTACGTCCCGGTATTCACACCAACCCTTTGGTTAAAAACATTCGGGTGCGTCCCGGTGTTCACACCAACCCTTCGGTTAAAAATATTCTAGTGCATCCCGTTGTTCACACCACCCTTCGGTTAAAAATATTCGGGTGCATCATGGTGTTCACACCACCCTTTGGTTAAAAACATTTGGGTGCGTCCCGGTGTTCACACCCTCCCTTTCCTCCTTATGTGTGCAATGCGTTAGGATCTCGGTTGAAACCTCGGGTGTGCTCGATGATTATGTCGCCCTTCGCCCTTTTTGCGCGACGCGTACTTAACTTGCATAATTTTCTTACATCCTTTCTGCATGAAATGTGGTTTGGGTTGTGATTCCCGCGCGTGGCATGTTTGTTTAATTACTTCTTTTCATAATTGGAATTGTTGTACCTTGTTTCGGTAATGTGGCATTTTCTTTGCATAGCATTTGCATTTAAATATTTCATTGCACAGCCTCATTGCATGATCATAAGTTATGTTCTTGCATCATGCATATTATTTTCATTTCGCCCTAGAACTATGCTGGTTTGATTCCTTGTAAAGGGATACGTAGGCAGTCTATGGGCATAGCCATTTGTTTTATGTGTTAATTGTTTGTCCAAGTCTTACGGTCTTGTCAAAATGGGTCGTCTCGGGCTGTGACATTCACTCACGTCATTTCATGACTCCGAGTTCTGTCAAAGAGGGGCAACTGTAGACACCCCATTTTTGACGGCCCTTTAAGACTTGGATGTCCTTGCAGGTATATCTCATGATAAGTCTGTTTGCTCGCCGAGCGCTCGAAGTCCTCAGTGGAATGCCACAACTTTGAGCCTTTCAAACCCTATATCCATTTTGTCTCATTTTTGGACTAGGCCTTTATCTTTCCAGCCTGCAATCTTTGGTGGCCTACCGGCCATCCCTAGAGGATGCCAGCCATCATTTCTTGTCTGCTGGCCATTGATGTGCCTTGCTCGCCATCACTGATGGCCGACCGGCCACTAGTTTTTTCTGCAGATATTTTATGCCAACTGTTTGCACAAGTGCTTGCTTCTTTCCACACGTGAAGGGCTGGATCTCCTTGTATAGATTTCTTGTTTTCTATATATAGGGACCCTCTCTCTCTTGTAGAAAGGTTAGAAAATTTTAGACTAAAAAATTTTCCTCTCTCTACAAATTCTCTACACTTTTGCCTACTTACACCACACTCTTGCCTATATTTCCTTAACCAAACTTGATCACCTTTGAGCTGAGGTTCCTTGAGGTCTTCTTGAAGCTCTTGAAGTTGGTTTTGGCTTGAATTGTTGCCTAGAATCACTCTTCTCTTCAAGAGGTATAATATTTGCTTTGTTAGCCTACTTTGCATACTTGTTTTCCTATCTTTTTCCCACTATTTTTGAGTTGTTTTTGGGCTATAAAAACTCTGTTAAAGTGGGTTGAAATTTGTGGTTTCAAGCCTTTTTAAGGTAGGGGTGATTCACCCTTCTTTGTACCTTGTTTGTAAAGCTTTCCCACTTGTGTTCCCCACTTTCAAACTATCTTTTTTCAAGCTTTTAACCACTGAATTTCAGAGCTTTTTCAGTGGTGAAAATCATGTTTTGAGGTCCAAAGTTGGAGGGGTTAGCCTTCCCTCCTTGTGTCTTGTTTGCTAGCCTAGTTGGTGCCATGTGTCAGCTTATTTTTTGAGCTTGTTGTAGCTTAATTCTAGCATGTTTTGGCCTCTGATTTAGGCTGTTTTAACTCTGTTTTGGGTTGGTTGTTGCATTTGAGTCTTGTTTTGCATGCTTTTAGTGTAATAGTCCTCGCAAGTTTGGTGTTTTAGGCCTCTAAACATCACTTGTTTGAGTTGATAGTACTTATTTTGAGCTTTTTATACTTAATTTTAGCACTAATCATCTCTGCAACCTTCTTCCTTTCTTAGCTTTTCATTTTTCTTTGAAAGTGGTTTCAAGTCATTTGTTTGCCTAAGTGTGAAATTGAGGTTTCATACTTAATGGTTTAATCCCTTAGGGGGTTCATTACCAATGGTATGATGCTTCTTTTATACCCAAACCAACTTATGTTTTGAGCCCTCTTTCCATTAGAGGACTTTAATTCTCCTTTTGGACTTAATTGGATAAAAGAATGGTTGGTAAAGTAAAATGAATAACTAAAACTTGGGACTAAAAGTGAGCAAGATAATAACTTGTTTCTTGTGTGTTCAATCGGACGTTAATTAAACACAGGGAAAATTGGGACATTTCATACTCAAAGTGATGAAATGTGTCAAGTTTCCTAGGTTTCCATTGCCCTTGATCATGCAATATAGGGTGATGGTTCTTGTGTGTCTCATTTTGCATTTATTGATCTTGCACATCTTGTATCACAAGCCATCATAGAATGAAATAGCTTGAGTTGGTGATTTGTGGCTTAAGTTCACATTTCTTTGGATTTGTTCATGAAAAGGAGGGGTGAGTTGTGCAAACAATCTGTGGGAATACCCTTTTTTGGCTCTGTTTGTCCTCTGTTGTAACATGATGAACCAGTGCATCAGTGGCCGGCAGGCTACTATCCATGGCCAGCAGAGCACCATTGATGGCCGGCAGGCCACTTTCATGGCCGGCACATGGCCTGTAGTCTTCACAAGTGGCCAGCTGGCCACTGATGCAAACCTCAGCAGAATGTTGGTAAGGTGCAGCAAAATTGTTCTGGAAGTGTTCAATTATGCAAACAGAGGCTTTTGAGAGCAAACCGGAGGTCTTTTCGGGTGGAAACCGAGCATGCACATGCATAACTTTCATTTCCCGAGGTGGAGCAGCTAATTAGCTTAGTCTAGTTACTTAGTTTAATTATTAGTTGCAATTATTTTGTAATTATTTAATTAGTTAGTTAGCTAATTAATTTATTTGTTATTGTAACCATTAGTTAATTAGTTTAGCTAAGTGTAACATGCCCGGGGGGTATCCGTGCATGTTAAACAGTTCAGACTCCCGAAATCTTTTTAATCTAGTCTCACGAGTGCAATATGAAACATAGATGAGAGTCCAGATGTGGCAACTTTTATTGAAAATCCATTTTATTGCAATTTTGTCAAAAATGGACTGCGTCATCAGATCTCAGAGTCGCCACCTAATATTTTGAGAAATTAGGAAACCCATGACTCGGTGCCAAGGCCACTGTTCGTCGTAACCAAGGATGCTTGGCTCGGAACCTTAGATATGAGAGGGGAAGGTCAATAATGAGCACCCCCGCTCACCCGATCAAAAGATTGGCCTCTACTAAACCATGATATGACTTTTTTATTTTCTTTATATGTTCATGTTCTGATTATTGAATAAATCCTAAAATTTACTATGTGAAGCATACAAGTATAGACTAGTTTGCTCAAATTGAAACAATTCAATTTCATGTTTGTTTTTCAAAAAGGGTTTGAATTTGCCATTTGACAAAGTGGGCTTAAAGTTTGTGAATTTGACACTACAAAGTGGGCTTAAAACGTACATTTATTGAATTATTCCAATTTAAGCAACAAGCCTTCATCCACAGGCATTCATACAGTTATATTAAGTAAGGAAGTAGCCTCACGGTAGAATGCTAACACATAGTAAAAAAAAACACACACACACAAATGGGATGCTAAATCATAAAAACTCACAGATTGACCGACATCCCTCGAACAACTACCAAACAAAGTTAGTAAAATATGCATGATCTTATATACAGAATCCTAATGCAATTCACTCATGAGATGCACTAAATATTTGGCTTCTAAAATATGGCATGTGAATCATCTCAATAACTTGAGGTAGCGCATAGAATCACAGAAGAATTGATTAAACCCACACATGTAAATGTAGCCGAATCTTAATGCATGAGACATGAATGTAAAGCAATGGATATGCATGGCATGTCCGATATACACATATGTACAGTTAGGGAAAGCGATTAAAGAATGGGATAGAAAGGAGCGGGGTGGGGGGATTATTACAATCATTTTAAATATTACAGATCCGAGGGAGATGAATAAAATAAAATCCTCACAAACACTCAAAAGAAAAAGAAGATAAAGAACTTCATCACCGGCACAGTCTACTCCTTTTCTCTATTCTTCTTCTTTGGTCCATGCTCTTTTGTTTGTATGTTCTTTTCTCACAGCAAGGAGATCTGCCCATGGCACTTAGAAGAGAGAGAGAATCAGCCCATGTCTCTGTTTGTATGTGTGTGTCTCTCTATGTATATCGCAATCGGGAATAAGAGTAGGGAGAGATGATCACTTAGGGGTGTTTCCGAGAGATGCCGAGATGAGAGGGAGAAGTGTATTGCATGTGTGGTGTGTGTCTTAGAGAGAGAGCAGCCTAGGAATGTCTAGAGAGAGAAGAGAGAGATGGGTTTAGCCAAGAAGGCCGAGCCTCCTGTATGTGTGTGCTGCTGTGTTGGCTGTCATGCATGTGTGTCATGAGTGTGCCGTGTGAGTGTGTGCATGTGTGCTGCGTGAGTGTGCCCCGTGTGTGTGTACATGTGTGTTGTGCATGTGTGTTGTGTGAGTGTGTTGTGTATGTGTGTGAGTGTATCTAGGTTGTGTGTTGAGTGTGTGCCCATGTGCATAGGTCTGCCGAGAGGGAGAGAGTAGATGCATGTCATATGTGCCACGTGTTTCTCTCTGAAAAACCAAACATGCTGCCTTGTTTGTTTTCATGCACCACCGAGAAGAGAGAGCCTAGGTGCAGAGAGAGAGAGAGAGAGAGATAGGATCATGAATGATGCATTGTGTGTATTTGTTTTTCTCTCCTCTCTCATATGCGTTGTGTGTGTGTGTGTGTAGCTCCGAAATCGTGTGTATGGAGAACCAGCCCGAGAAAGAGAAGAAAGAGTTGTTGATGAGAAGCAGCTTGGGTCACAACGTCGCTAGAGAGAGAGAGAGAGAGCTGGTCCATTGTGTGTATGTTGTCTGTGTATGCATCTGCTGGGTGTCTCTCTTGGGTGTGTCCTCTTGGGTGTGTGAATGCGTATCAATATGTATGCATGGGTTATGTGTGCTGTGTAAATATGAAGTTGGTAGTGTGTGTGTGTATGGTGTAGCAGTGTGTCTACCCATGCGTGTCCAGCTTCCCCTCCTCAAAATGCACCTGAGAGAGAGAGCCGTGTGTGTCGGGGGCTAGAGAGAGAGAGTTTGCAAGAACAAAAATTCTATCAAAATCAATTGAGACTCCCCTGAGAGAGAGAGTGTAGTGGTGTTTATGCATTTTTTGTTTTAGCTCTCAGGCCCCATTGCCCATGCGCCTTCTTTAATCATACACTCACCTTTCTCTCCCATCTTCTCACATGCTCTCTTTTTTTTATATTGTTCACCCACGAGAGAGAGGCCCCAACTGCATGTGTATCTCTTCTTTTTTTGAAATTCTACCTCACCCACCCTAAAATGCTATCCACCGAAGAATGTTGTGTCCCCCTGCCCATGTGTGCAAGTTTTCACCCACTCTCACTTTCTCTTTTAAAAATACTCCATCACCGCCCCATTCCATCTTCCACCCACTTTTTTTCTTTTTGTTGATTTTCTATTTTTTTTTGTTTTATTTCTGTTTTTCTTTTTATATTTTTTTTATCATTTTCATTTTATCAAACATCCAAACAAAACATTTAAAATATGTACCACCACACCAAATTATAGAAAATTATAAAATACTACAAATTAGTGATGGCCAATATGGGTGAGATTTGGGATTAAAATTTCAATTTGATTTTTCTGGTGAGGATGGTCAAACTAAAGTGTCCAAGTCTTAGGACATGTCAAAATGGGGTGTCTATACTAAGTTATTTATTTTGGATTGTAATAATTAGCTTAATTAGCTTAGCCTAATTAGATTAGCTTAATTAGCTTAGCTTAGTTATTCATTCGGATTCTCCTTCGTGAGAGCAAAATGTAATAATCTGTATGTTTTCCAACCCCACGTCTTTCTCCCTTTTATTTACTAGCTTTTGATGGTTAAATTAGGGGCATCACATTTTAATTAGCATACCTTATGCTTGCATACATTCATCTTGTCTTTCATGCACCGAGGCTCAGTGCATCATTCAAACTGCATTGTCATTTCACTACATTCTTTGAATACGTGTTTAACTACATGTTATAAAAATCAATCCACATCCCATATTAGTAGCCGAGCCTACTAATTGCATTCTTTGTATGTGTTGCATTAGTCATTTTGTATAGTTAGGAATCATGCATATTTTTTCTAGCTCATAAATTCTTAACTTGGATTACTAGGTGAGTTTTTAATGCTTTAGCATATTACACGAGTGTGAGTGATTGCCATGTCTAGCATGCTTACCATGAGGCTAAATGATTACTTGCTAAACTGCTTGAATGCCTATGGATGAAGGCTTGTTGTTTGAATTGGAACGATTCAACGAATGTATGTTTTAAGCGCACTATGTCTAGTGGCAAATTCACAGCTTTAAGCCGACTATGTTTGGTGGCAAATTCGTAAACTTTAAGTCCACTTGAGGTGGCAAAATTTAAACCCTTTTCGCAAACAAACATGAAATTGAATTGTTTCAATTTAGGCAAACTAGTCTATACTTGTATGCGTGCATCACATAGTAATGCTAGCTTAATAATCGGAACAAGAACACATAATGTACATAAAAATCATATTATGATTAGTAAAGGCCGATCTTTGATCGGGCGAGCGGGGGTACTCAATTCATGATCTTCCCCTCTCGTACCCAAGTTCTCGAGCCGAGGCAACTTTGGTGATGACGGACACTTGTCATTTGGCACAAGTCATGGCTTTCCTAAATTTTTCAAAAATAAAATATTTAGGTGGCAACTCTGTATCTGACAAAACAGTCCAATTTTGCCATTTTTGATTCAAAATCGATTTTCCAAAATGATTTTCCGGATTTGGACTCTTTGGTGTTTATTAATTTCGCATGACACTTGAGAGATTAGATTCAAAACCATAGGAGTCCGAATTGTAGGGCTTCTTTCAACCTCCGGAAGGGGACGCGGAAAAGTCGAGCCACAGGTGAATCCCACGAGCCTTAACAGTACAGTCACTCTTTAAACTAGAGACAATATGCTGCAATTAAAATATATATTAGGATCATAAATATTTTTACATTGTAACTAGCATATATCACCCATGCTATGGTTTTGAATCTAGAGACAATATGCTGCAATTAAAATATATATTAGGATCACAATTGTTTAGGCGGAAAATTTATTTTGAATCAAACAATCTTAGCCGTTTAATCTATAATTAGGTCGATCTTTAATTTATTTCGAATCAAACAAATTTAACCAATATATTTTGACAAAACTGCTAAAATCGTAGTTAAACCAGCAAATCAATCAAACGAAAAACGGTTCACCCTATTAGTTAGGTCAATGGACCAATCAACTTACACAAAAATTAATTAATTAAACTTTTAAATTTTATTTTAATTTTAAAATTTAAACTGTCTTGAACTAAAACATATACAACACTACAATATTAAATGAGAGCATAAGGTTTATATAGTGAAATAACTCATTTTTTTCCTGCTTTTCCTGATGTGGGATTGTAAAATAAAAGTTAACAGATGTTTGAACGGGAAGTTCACTTCTAATTAAGCAATCTCAATCGTTCAATTTTTAATAAGGTCAATTTTAATTTATTTCAAATCAAACAAATCTAAGCAATATATTTTGATAAAACAGTTGAAACCATGGTTAAACCAATGAATAAGTCAAACCGAAAATAATTCAGCCTAATCGGCTAAGTCAAAAGACCAACCAATTTACAACAAAATTAATTAATTAAAACCTTTAAATTTTATTTTAAAATTTAAACAATCTTGAACCGAAACATTCACAATATTCTAATATTAAATGAAAGTATAAAATTTACTTTATATAAGTGAAACAACTCACTTTTTATTTATTTTCTTGATATGGGATTCTAATTATTTTAAAATTAAATATTATGAAAGTTTCAAAATCTCATACAAAATTATTTTTAAAATTAAAACGTTTATATGGGATTGTATAATAAAAGTTAAATGGAGGCTAACTAATGGTGATTTTCTTAATTATTTAAAATTAAGAAAATCAAAAAAAAAAATTGATATTAATTATAGGGTTTCTCACTAAAAATCTTCTTTTGTTTATATAAGTGGGAGTATAAGATTCACTTTATATAAGTGAAACAATTCACTTTTTCCTTCTTTTTCCGAAGTGGGATTGTAAAATAAAAGTTCTATGCACATTGGATTACAGATTGAAACTGTGTTTACAAAAATACCCTCACATTGCACCTTCACATATCATGGGTGATATGTTAGGAGTATTTCTTAAACACACAAACAAAAAAAAATTGGTATTGATTATAGGACTTTCCACTAAAAATTTGCTTTTGCTTATATAAATGAGAGCATAAGATTCACTTTATATAAGTGAAACAATTCAGTTTTTCCTTCTTTTCCTGATGTGGGATTGTAAAATAAAAGTTAAATGAAAGCTAACCAATAGAAATTTTTTTAATTGTTTAAAATTAAGAAATTTCTATAATTTATATAAACTGGAGCATAAGATTCACTTTTTGTAAATGAAACAATTCACTTTTTCCTCTTTTTTTTTTCGATTTGGGATTGTAAAATAAAAGGTAAATAGAAGTTAGCCAATGAGAATTTTCTTAATTGTTTAAAATTAAGAAAATTCAATAATTTTAGAATGAGGGTTTTGACTTTCTAGAAGGCTTCTCTCTTAAAACTCCCTTTATAAGATTTATTTTATATAAGTGAAACAACTCATTTTTTTTTTATTTTCCTGATGTGGAATTATAACACTTTATATAAGTGAAACAACTCAATTTTTCTTCTTTTTTTTTTCTCGATGTGAGATTTTAATTATTTTAAAATTAAATATTATGAGAGTTTCAAAATCTCATACAAAATTATTTTTAAAATCAAAACTATGTGAGATTATAAAATAAAAGTTAAATGGAAGCTAGCCAATGGGGATTTTCTTAATTGTTTAAAATTAAGAAAATCAAAAAAATGAGTATGAGATATTGATCATAGGGTTTCTCACTAAAAATCTCTTTTTGCTTATAAAATGGGAGTATAAGATTCACTTTATGTAAGTGAAACAATTCACTTTGTCTTTTTTTTTTTTTCGATGTGTGATTGTAAAATAAAAAGTAAATAGAAGCTAGCCAAAGAGAATTAGAGAGACATAGTTTAGGTTGGTGAATTTATTATACTCAATCATTTTGTAAACTCATATGCATATTAAAAAAAAAATCAAATTCATTTTAAAATCATGTTCATGTGATTTCAATGTATTTATCTTTAACAAAAATATATGATCTATTTATAGAATTATAAAATTAAGTATATAAAATTACTTGATTATAAATGATAGTATCGTTCAAAGTAAATTGAACTTTAATTTGTTCAGAATGTTGCTAATAAAAACTAAAAATAAATCAAAGTCAATCAGCTGACCTCTTCTCCTCTCCGACATATGCCTTATTACATTATCATCCATGATGTCATAATCGTGGAATTAACTTGCATCATTGTATTTGGAGCAAAATATTATTTTAAAAATATAATTAATTGTAGTCATGCAAGTAAAATAGACCCAATTGGGGGAGATGCGTGATAGCCTCCAAATTTTGAAACCCTTTTATTATAATAATAATAATAACATTTATTATTAAAAAAAAGCTTTTAAATTATATAAGTTAGCCTCCTATTAGAGAGGCATATTTTCACCGTATAGTTTTGTGAACCATTAACCTAAACTTATGATAAAAGCTTCCAACTGAAATTATCCCAACCTAAACAATTCACTTTTTCCTTCTTTTTCCGGTGTGGGATTATCAAATAAAAGTTAGCCAATAAAGATTTTCTTAATTGTTTAAAATTAAGAAAATCAAGAAAATTAGCATGAGATATTGAAACTCTTACAAGGTTCTTCACTAAATGGGATGGGAGTATAAGATTCTTTTTATATGGGTAAAACAACTCTTTTTTTCCTTCTTTTTTTTTCCTTTTCCCCGATGTGAGATTATCAAATAAAAATAATTATTTAAAATTAAGAAAATCAACAAAATTAAAATGAAGATTTGGGACTTCTAGAAGGATTCTCTCTAAAAAGTCCATTTTCCTTGTATATATATAAATTTTATTGATAGCATGCCATTAGTAAGACTTTTTTTTTTTTTTTAAGGAAAAAATTACATCAGTGAATTTTTTTATATATTAGGATAATAAAGAATTTTTTTTGAAAAAGGAAAAAATTACATCAGTGATATATTGAAAAAATAATTATAAATCAATGAAAAAATTTATAAATATTAATAATTAAAATTATAAATTTTTTTATTAATTTATATTTTTTCCTGATAGCAGTCGATGTAATTATTTCAACCAAAAAAAAAAAAATGGCAAAGCAAATTTATGAAAGGACAGAGTCAGCAAAGACACAAGCAATCAACGAAAAATTAAGCTTCCGTTTCGTAGAACTTTCTAAAGTTTAATTTTATCCTTTAATTTAAGTGTGTTATTTGGTACTTTAAAAAATTAATTCTGCATTTATTTTTTAAAAATATTTATTTTTTAATATTATATGTCACATCACTTAATTCAAATTCTTTTCAAAACTCATAACTAAATAAATTCTTCACGCTCAAATCATAATTTCAAAACTCATAAATTCAAAATACAATTCTATTTTCAAATCATAATTTTAAAACTCTACCAAACAAAACCTAATTTGTTCGAAAGGTATTTTCAAAAATTATTATAAAATAATAAAAAAAAACTTTATAATTTTAATTATTAACATTTATCATTTTTTTATATATTTTTTTAATAAAGATTGAGAGCTCTAATTTTGGAACTCTAAAGAGAGCTCTAGTAATATGGTAAAGAGTAGGGCCCACATGTGATGTGATGTGTGCGCCTATTATTTTTATTTTATTTTTTTTTTTTCTGCTCTTACCATATCATTAGAACTCTCTTTAGAGTTTCAAAATTAGAATTCTTTATCATTGTTATTTTTTTTTTACTCCCTCTCTACATGTAATTATTACTCTGTGAGTGTTTGAAAAGTTGATTATTTTAGCCAAGGAAGTGAGTTTGGGACTAAAATAGTCACAAAAAATAAAATAAGATTTTTAGTTTAATAAGACAAAACATCACATCCAACCTATAATCATTACATTCTTTTTCTCACAAAAAAATCAAAAAAGCCAAAAATTATTTCCAAACCAGACTTTTTAGCCTTAGGCTAATATAGTCAAAAAAGTCAAAAAGCCAAAAAGCTAACTCACTTCCCAAACCAAGCCTTAGTAAGCTAAAATAATTGTATTTGAAAATATCATTGAATTATTTTATAATTAGATATAATATTTGTGAAAGAAAAATTAAAATAATTATAAATTAAATGTGATATTTTATTTGATTATTTTAATTTATTTTTTCTTTTAATGTTATTTTAGCAATAAAAATAAAAAAATAAAAAAACAGCCCAAAACGTGACCATGTAATTTTATTGTAGAAAGATGATTTTTCTCCCGAATTTTGCCTCCCCCTCGAATCTCCCGACTACCCAAAACGTCGTTTTGGGCAGTTTCTTTTTTGTTTGTTTGTTTGTTTATTTTTTTTTTTTTTATGAAGGTCTGAGACAGAGGGAGAGGGAGAGAAAGAGAAAGAGGGAGAGAAGAGACAAGAAGAGAGGAGAAGAGAAAGAGGAGGGGAAGAGGGAATGGAGAGAAGAGAGGGCCCCTCCGCTTCCGTCGTCGGCCGATTGTCGCAGCTCATTGCTCGTCACTCGTCGCAGCTCGTCGACCGATCGTCTCCGCCTCTGCCTCCGCCCCCTACCCAGCCCGGTTGATGTTGGCCCCTCCAGTCCTTCTTCTTCTTCCTTCTCTTCTTCTTCTTCTTCTTCCTTCTTCCTTCTTCTTTCTTCTTTTTTTCAAATTCGGGCAATTCAGGAGGGAGGGGAGGGGGCTCTTTTCGAGCTACATATCACTTCTGTTTATTGTAAGGGCATCAAATGGTGTAGGTATAGTACTGATCTCAAAATTGTTACTCTCTCCTCAAACTCTCTTTCAAAACTCTTTTGGCTTCGTTTGAGAAGAAGAATTAGATTGGGTGTGGGGTTATTTTAGTAAAAAAAGATAAAATAGATTTTTTAACTTAATAAAATAAAACATTACATTTAACTCATAATCATTATATTATTTCTCTTAGAAAAAGTAAAAAAAATTCATTTACAAATGAGACTTTTTTAATTCCAGACTATATAATAGTCAAAAAATCAAAAAATCAACCAACTTTCCAAACAAACATTTGATTGTTTCTATTTGATAAGATTTTGTTTGATTTGGTTAATGGTATTCATCGGATTTGGTTTCACTTTTTTTTTTTTTTTTTTTTGAGTTATTTTTTTAAAAAAGTGATTTAAATATTATGTTTTAAAAATAAACTCTCTCCGTTTCAAAATATTAATCCTTTATTTCATTTTTTATTATTCCAAAATATTAGTCTATTTTCAAAAATCAAGTATAAAAATAATATAAATTTCTTATTTTACCCTTCTTTTAAATTCATTAACAACATAAAAAGTATAATTATGATATTGATATTTTTCAAAAAGTGTACTATTAAAGGGTAATTTTAAAAATTATTTTTTTAAAGTGTAATAATTATACTATTAAAAAAATTAAATTCTCTAAAAGGAATCATTATTTTAAAACGAAGGAAGTATGTGTTTGGTTTTCAATAAATTTTACTATTACAAATTCAAATTTCCCTCTATAGGTGGAGAGAGAGGGTTAACAATAAAAAAATATGTCACATCAAAAGTACCATTATATTTGTTTTAGTAAAACATAATTTGGTATGTATTCATTTATCGGTGTATATTCTATTATTAAATATGTAATTTTATCATAAAATTTTGTAATATCAATCATGAAATATGTAATTTTGTCACAAATTGATTTTAAAAAAAAATCATAATTAACTTACAAACTTTTACAATATCAAATACAAAAGTTTGTACAGTTTTTTACATCAATTTCTGATGATGTTACACATGTTTATATTAATATTACGAAATTTTGTGGCAAATTCTGATATATATTTATGAAAATTTATAAATGTAATTTTTCACCGCTTACAATGTAATTTTAAAGTTGTTGAAATTCATAAATTTGTATTTGAAATTTGTCTTCATAAATAGTTAAAGTTAATATAAGTTTTTCTTCATATTTAAAATTATAAATATATATTTAAAAATTTTATCATTATTTTTGAACTCATAATTTTTAAACCCTTATAACAAATATTACAAAATATAAAAACAAATATTACAAAATATAAAAAATTATATAATTTCATATTTCGTTGTATTTTATACAATTTTTTTAAATTTTTTATACTATTTTAAAACAATTTACATTTATGAAGATGATAGGCGATAGGCGATAGGCGATAGGCAGAGTCTATGAGGAATAGGATTGTAGAGTGTACGACCTGCTGCATATATTCACATTACATAAAGAATAAAATCTGAAAAACAATCTAAAAAATTGATTTTCAAAACCTTTCAAGATAGGAGTTTTCTTAAGTGTGCAAGTGCACACCATGTACCACTTACACAAAAAGTGTAAGTGTAAGGTGTAAGTATAAGTATAAGGTGTAAGTGTAAGGTGTAAATGTAAGGTGTAAGATGTAAGTGGGTTGCATATGGTGTGCAACCTCAAAAAAGGTGTAAGTGTAAGGTTTAATTTTTCACAAAAGGTGTAGGTGTAAGTGTAAGGTGTAAGTGTAAGGTATAAGGTGTAAGGTGTAAGTTGCACACCATAACCAAACCCTTCAAGATATCCTGAATAACCAAACAGAAACTGTTGTGTTTGGTTATGTTTACCAAATACATTTTCATCCACTTTAATTTCACATTTATTTTAAGGGTCCTGCTTAAGTGTGCAACCCCCTTAAGGTTGCACACCATATGCAACCCAATTGTTAGTCATTAGATTACAATAATTGATCAAGACCATTGAAAAATCATGAAAAAGTTGAAACCGGAGCAACCGGTTAATGCTTGTATTTGCATGATTGCATCCCACTCACTCTCTGTATTTCGTCTCTATCTCTCTCTGTTCTCCTCTCTGTGTAAGGTTGAGTCAGTGTAACTGTTGATTTCCATTAACAGGGAGAAGCCCCTATTGGGTTCGTTCCATTGACGGCTCAGAGGGAACAAGATAACGCGATTTCCAACAACAACTTAACTACAAGGTCGTGTTGGTTCCATTGTCAAGTGAAGCCCTTCTCTCGAACTAGATATGAGGTATGGAGTCTCCCTCTCTCTGTCTCCCTCTCTGTCTCTCTGGCCCGTTCACTTCAGCTATTTTCCCTCAACTAAACCCCCATCCTAACTTCAACCGCTCTACGCTTCGCTCTAACGGAAACCCCTTCATTGGCAACTAACCTTTCTCTTTCTCTTTCTCAAGCTAGTGTTTGTGTTTGCACAAACAGCTAAACCGTGTGAAAATGTCATGTTTGTGTTTGTGTTAACAATTTTCGGTCATCAAGTAATTGTTTGTAGTAATGTCATGTGCAGTATGGCCCTAGTGGAAGTTAAAAGGGAAGGTGATGATTATGACATTCCAAATGAAGCAGATGACATTCGTTTGATGAATGAAAGTCGGGCAGAACTTGATCATGGTTGCGAAGCTGGTCCGAGCAATGAAGAAGCAACCAACATGAACGTTGAAGATGGCGGAGCCGATGTGAAAAAAGAAATGGTTGACAATGTTCATCGCAATGACATGGTTGGTGATGTTGAACGTGCTATTCTGGAACAGAAATTTGATTCGGTCGAAGATAGAGAAGATTTCTACAATGCGTATGCTAAAGCCAAGGGATTTAGAATACTGAAAATCAATTTAACACAAATAAAGAGGGAAAGGTCGTTAGTAGGCTGTGGTTGTGTTCAAGGGAAGGTCAGCGATTACCAAAATACTTGGACCGTGTTGCTGAGAAGAGTAGAGCTCCCAAGGCACTAACATGAGTAGGTTGCAAAGCCCAATTTCGCATACGGTACGATGCGGATGCTGGTGAAGGGGGAAAGTATGTTGTGACTCACTTCGTCGCAGACCACAACCATGAATTGGCGGAACAACACTTGTGATGTATCTGAGGTCACATCGCAGTTTAAACAGCGCTGACAATGCATGCAAGAAACCTTTTGTCATGTTGGCTGGTGTGACTAGCCACTTTAGGACCACGATATTTGCATGTGTTTTGCTAGCTAATGAGACAATTGAGACATACACATGGGTTTTGGAAACATTTATGGAGGCGATGGGCAATAAAGCACCTGTGTCCATACTGACAGATGGGGATAAGGTGATGCGAGAGGCAATCAGAAGAGTATTTCCAGACGCAAGACATCGATTATGTAATTGGCATCTTGGGAAAAATGCTGTTTCAAATGTTCACATAAGTGGCTTTGCACATGCTTTCAAGCAGTGCATGGACATGGAAACGGATGAGACAAAGTTTGAGCATGGCTGGACGACAATGGTCGAAAAATTTGGACTTCAAACCAACAGTTGGGTGTTGGAGACATATGAGAAGCGTCATATGTGGGCTGAGGCATATATGCGTGGACATTTCTTTGCTGGGATGAAGAGCACTCAGCGCTCGGAGTGTATGAATGCTTATTTCAATCCCTTCCTCCAACACAAATTGAAGCTATATGAATTTGTTAGGCACTATGATCGAGCTCTTGCAAGGATAAGGTATAACGAGGCTGGAGATGATGCTGAAACAAATAACACTTTTCCGGTATTGATTACTCCATTGCGAGATATAGAGAGACATGGAGCTGAGCTATTCACCCGAAATATATTTAGAATGTTCCGTGATGAAATCTTAGAAGAGGGGAAGTTGAATGTCAAGGACGTGTTCCCTTTGCCGGATGGTCAGAAATGCTACTATATTCATAAGTACAAAGTGAAGGACAGATCATGGATAGTAACACACAGTCCAGTGGATGCTGCAATGAGATGTTCTTGCATGAAGTTTGAGTTGTTGGGGCTACCTTGCTGCCACATGATATGTGTTATGAAAGCCAAAAATTTAACCAAATTGTGTGCTGCATAGATGGACAAGGGCTGCAAGCAAAGATGGCCAGCAATGGCCTCAACCCTCAATTGATAGCACTACAACACAGACAGCCCGGTATGGGATATTGAGTTCTTCCTACAACGAAATGTGTTTCTATGCCTCGCAATCAACGGAAGGTTTCAAAGAGGCTAGGGATGCATGTCTTCCGATGACGAGCCGGATGAAGGAGTTATATGAGAGGAATTTGAACGGTGGGAATGGAGACAAAGGGAAACATTCATTTCGTCGACAATTTGGAGTAGAAGATCCTGATGTTGTGAAGACAAAAGGGAACCTAGGACGGGCTTCGTCCAACTGTCGAAGACTAAGAAAATGTGGGAATTGCAAATGCATTGGGCACACAAAGAGAACGTGTCCTAAGGTTCGGTTTAGATGAACAGTGGGTACTAACTCAGATGCAGATACACCCCACATAACTGACCGTGAGTACAATGCGGAGTCATTGCCCGTTCGCTGCAAAACTGGGTTGGTGGATCCAAGTACACCGCACATTAAGCAACGACGACTATTTTTCGATGTTTCTCCTGATTCCAAGCAGCCTGTGGGCCAATACGGTAGTGTTGAAGCAACAGTGTGGAAAAATGATTCGAACACAATTGATGAGGTGAATCAGGTAATTGTATAATTTGTATGATTTACTTATTCCCTTAATTTATTAGGTAGACAATACTAGCTATTGAAAACACATGGAAATAATGTATGTAGTTTTTATTTTGCACGGATTGCTGTACGTAACGTGTAAATAATTGGTTATGTACAATTCCAGGAAATGGCACAACGTTACTTATGTACAAGGCCACGAGTTGTAAATTTCCCATATTGTTTAAAGTGATGTTGTTATTTGTGTTTGCAGTGACTTGTCATTTTGAAAACTAATTGAAGGTGAGGTGAGATATATATGGGTTGTCTGTGTATTGTTTTGGGTGGGAAATTGGCTTATGTATGTATTCCAAGATTCCTATTGCGGGTTGCTTGTTTCTGTTCCATATTTGGTTGGATCTAATTGAAGGGTTTTTTGCGGTGTGGTTTATCAACTAACGATGTGTTTCGCTTCGTATTGATTTGTTATGACTTGTGTTGGTAAATTAGTATTATATTTCGAGTAAAATACGAATTTTGTCCAAGTGGGTTTGCAAAACTACATACCAGCACATGCATTTTGTATATAATCCAAGTGGCAGTTAATTTTGGGTGTTACTTGGAGAAAGTAACCCAACGAACTCATTACTTTATCTCCATGCCGATTGGTATATGAATTACGAGTTACGAACAGGAGTTGTGAAATTATTTAATGTTTACCATGGAAGTATAGGTTTATTGTTAGTAAAATTATGGTGGGCCTATATCGACAGCAACGAAGCAGTAATTTAAAGTTGACAAGTTCAAGAAGAAAATCAAGCAATTGTGGTATTGGTTCGAATGCCTGAAAAGGATGAAGACTTCTTTCGATGAACTGATGGTAACAAAGTAGAAAGTAACAAAGTAGAAAGTAGAAAGTAGAAAGTAAGTTGTTATGTTGTTGTGTTGTTTGTAACAAAGTAGAAAGTAGAAGGGAAAAAACTACACAGAAGTTACAATGTAGAAAGCAAGTTGTGTTGTTGTTCATGTCCTCTCTCTCTGCAAACATTCTGCCCTTTATAGCTATAAAATTCCCACAACCCCGTGATCTGCCAATTCTGCAACTGCTTCTGTGCAACTTCTGTAACTGCACGGTCATTTCCGTGTATTGAAACCACATAAAAGCTTCACTTGTACCTGTCGAAGTGCATATAATTGAAGTTGCCACCTATGCCCAGGTCCTTTTAGCCTTTCCTCGACAGATACAGACTCCTAATTCGTTCATGTTTCCTCTTGGAGGGTGGCCACTAAATCCATGAACACTGCCAGTAGCTGCTCCAGCGTGTAAGTCAGGTGGCATGCAAGATTCAATATTAGTTGAATGGAGCAGCTGTTGGGAGGATGTGGGAAAAATAGGTGCAAAGAGGAATTTTTAATCTAATATCCAATCATAATTTAGCTGAAAATATGAGTGAACTTTTTAAAAAAAAAAAAAAGTAGTTCCCATTTTTTTGATTATAAACCCGAGATGTATATTTTGTTTTTGATATAAATAAGTTGTGTATTTTCGTTACGTAAAATGTAGGACAACAATTGTGTTTAAGTCATTACAATACAGAACATTGAATATATTTTGATTAAATTATAGGGAAAATTCAATATTTGGCAGAGTTTGATGATTCATAGTCAGGGGCAGTAACAGTGAGTGGCCAAGTGTTATGGTTCAGTGGCCCAGTTTGCAAGGATTGTGGTTGTGTTTAGTGGACAATATTCTGTCGATTTTTGTCTCATAATGATGAGGGACATGCCCCACAATGGTGAAAAGGAAGGTCGACAGGGAAGAGTTAATATTTGGCAGAGTGGACTTGAAGATTCGAAGTCAGGGGGCAGTTATAGTCGCAGTTATGGTGTAGACGCCAATTACCATGCAATGATGGGCCACAAAAACAGTATACGGATATCGAAACCAACGATCTCCGTTCTAGGCATTCCAAGTATACTAAACCTCCACTTCTATCTGTCGATCTCCCTTTTCTTGTGTTTATTTCATGGCCACCAACTGTTTGAAACTTCTGTTGACAGAGTAAGGCTCCTGCTTTGTCTCATGCTTGCTCCTGAAAGTATGCCCACTAACTCATAATGATGAGGGACATGCCCCACAATGGTGAAAAGGAAGGTCGACGGGGAAGAGTCAATATTTGGCAGAGGGGACTTGAAGATTCGAAGTTAGGAGGCAGTTACAGTGGCAGTTATGGTATAGACGTGTGGGATCATGCAATGATGGGCCACAAAAACAGTATACGGATATCAATACTAAACCTTGACTTCTATTTGTCGAGCTCCTTTTTCTTGTGTTTATTTCATGGCCACCAACTGTTTTAAACTTCTGTCGACAGAGCAAGGCTCCTGCTTTGTCTCATGCTTCCTCCTGAAAGTGTGCCCACTAACTTCATCACTGGTGGTAAAAACTTCCACTATCACTTCTAGGTGACCCACATGCAGAGAGCCCACTTTCAGGTGGTGGACATTCCTTCAGACTTGGCCACATGCCCTCGATTAAGTGGGCCATCTGTTGACAGAGACTGGCAAAACTTGGTGCAAACAATGGCCCCCATGTTCAAGTTAAATATTGCGGAAGTGATTGAGACCCCCTCCAATCAACACCTGCACCACCACCACCCCCCCACACACACGTGGGGGCTGCTGATTGGAGAAGGAAAAAAAAAAGAAGAAATTTAAAAAAAATAAAAAAAAGTGGCCAATCAGAGAGAGAGGGGGTCATGGGGGTCCCCCCTTGTGGGGGTCCAAGTCATTTGATATTTAACTTCAACGAGGGGGCCATTGTTTGGGCCCAATAGCAAATTTCTTAATACGGGCCCAAAACAAACATAAACTACAGCCCAATATAAGAGCTTTTAAATATACTGGCCCCATCATAAGCTATAAAAGACCCACTCTTTCAACTTCAAACCACTTCATTTCCCTCTGATTTGAACTCCCAGATCAGACTTCTTCTTCTCAACCATTGCCGCTCAAAACCAGAGAGCACCACAAAACCCTAAGCCATGGCGAAAAAATCTCAACCATCTCCATCCGAGGAGAACAATGAAGACCTACTCCGCCTGCACCCTATCGAGCACGACGCTTCCTCTAAAATTTGGTGCAACCCTATTGCCCAGCACAAGCTCTGTCGCTAAGTCTACTCTAGGCCCTACCTTCGCGTCTTACTTCCTATACGAGCTAGCTCCATACTATCCCCTTGGTAATGGTGAGAACCTTCTTCTGAACCAAACTGGACTCAAGTGGACTAACCGAATGTCGTGAAACCCACTCAGAGGGTGGAGGTCACTGACTGACATCATGCCGTTGGCCAGGAGAATTGAAGGTCACGACGCTGAAGTATGGAAGCACCAGAGCATTGGTGAAGCAATTAGACTATCGACTAAAATTTATGACGTGGACAAAGGGCTGATTGCTGCTGCTGCATGCTTTTGGTCGCAGTCTAGTAACTCCTTACTCCTCAATTTTGGTATGATTTCCCCTACCATTTTAGATGTAGCTCACTTGACTGGTCTCCCAATCTTGGGCAATCTAATTCATGCTCTCCTTGAGCCTCCAAAAGTGACATTTACTTTAAACACTGACATGTGCTATACAGATTTTGCCAAAAAATACCAAGGCAAGCCTGGTTCCCCTGTCGATGACAAAGAAAGAACTGCTTTTTACTTACTTTGGCTTTGTGAGTTTCTTTTTTGTGTCCCTGGGTACAAGATCACGAAAGAATATGTCATGACCCGAACCCGCCCCTATGGGTTAAGGACATAACCGGCCAGTAATCCTGAGATTACCTACGGCCTCAAACCAAAACAGACGTAACTCAACAGAGTAAAGGGGCAAAATGGAAGCAATAATTAAAAACTTTGTCCTTAGAGCCGTGCTTATATGCACTTTAAAACAAACCATGCGCATATACGTTAATAACCCACGACAAAATGCAGTACCACAAAATTCTTTTCAGACAGGATCATCTAAACTGAGTCAACCCATATCAACTACATACCGATATACACAAGGTCCTTGCCAACCAGACAAAATGCAAATATATATATATAACAAAATGGCAAGGTTGGGTCTCGTGCGTAAGACACGAGGCTGACTCTCCAACACTCATGTTGTTCCTGGCAGACTTCACTGGGGCTGGGTTTGGACTTCTCTTGGCTCACCTACAAAACATGAATGAGCGTAAGCGATAGCCCAGTGAATAATATCAAATACAGAATTTTACATAACATCGTAGAACAACATATTCCAAACGGCCTTGGGCCCAATTCATTTCAAAACGGCCTTCGGCCCACTCATTCATTTCAAAACGGCCTTCGGCCCACTCATTCATGTCAAACGACCTTGGGTCCATTTATGTTTATCAAAACGACCTTGGGTCCATTTATATTTATCAAAACGACCTTGGGTCCATTTATATTTATCAAAACGACCTTTGGTCCATTCATGTTTATCAAAACGACCTTTGGTCCATTCATTTATTCATATCAGACTTACGTCCACAATCCCAATTAGTAATTCATAAAGCTTATAAGGGAATAAACAATTGGACATTCACAAGCAGTTAAATATCGATATTACTCATAGTGATCGGCTTGTGGATTTGCCCCCGAGCTTGACCCTACATATTTCATGAACACAAAAGGGTCACTAACAGTTCAATCCGTTCTTCAATTCACATATTCCTCTTTAGGCTTTATTCTTATCTCATTAGCTCATTTACAATGCTTAACATGTGCCTAAGAGTGCTTGCAAGTGAAAAAGAACGGAAAACAGAACACAGAATGCAAAAATAGAATTTCAGGAAAATAGGGTCCCTCGGCGTGGACTTCTCGCCGAGCGGACCTTAAGCTCGCAAAATCTTTGGTTGCCTCAAAACCCGCCGGCGTGAACTCTACCGCTCGGCGGATCGCTTCCTACATAGCTCCTCGGCGTCAACTCCCCGCCGAAAGGGAGCCATGTCTGCCAAAAATGCTGGGAGCTCGAATTCTCCGCTCGAGCGGCACTTCCTCCGCTCGAGCGGATGTCAAAATTCTGGAAATTCCCAGGTTATGTTCTTGAGCTCCAACTCGATTTTCCAGCCCATTCTCATGCACTCTAAGGCTCAAAGTTCACATGCAATCATACTAACAAGGTACAAACACCAAAATACATTGTTAAGGCGCTCAATTTCAAGGATTACATACTTGCATGTCTCAAATTGACACCACATTCAACTCTATCATGTATATTTATGCATTTCAAGCTCCCATTTTCAATTATTCAAACATGCATGGCCCTCTTGACCTCATTTCCACTTCAAAAGATGCAAATGGTGCCAAGGCTCAACAAACTAAGCTTGCATGCATAATCAAACTTCAAATCTTGCTTAATTGACATGATACGTGCTAGATTATGCAACTTATGGCAATTCAAAAGCAATTCTATGCATGCATGGTCATAACTCATCAAAACCCATTTAAATCATGCTCTTGATCACAAAATACTTTGAGCTCACAAGATTACAAGTTCTATTCATGAATTCAAGAGTCAATGACTTACCAAGAAGTCCAATTCTTGGACTAAAACTCCACAATTTCCAAGCTTTAAGCCAAATCACCCAATTTCTCTCCCTCTCTCTCTATATGGCCGGCCCTCTCTCTTTTTTTGAGTCCAAATCAGCCAAATGAGGTTATAAGAAAGGAATAGAAGGTGTAATGCTTTAAGGCAACAAACCCCACTAACAAATATTTTAATATAAAATATTTGGGCACTTAATTCATCAATTTAATCGATTTAATCTGACCCGAATCAATTTCTAATTAAATTTCACCGTAGGCTCTAAAAATTATGCCAATCACAATGGCCTAATCAATTTCGGGTTCCGTGGCCGATAAGGCCCTCAATTTAATTTCTGAAGCAGATAATCAAACAGATATTCCTACGGTGAACAGATAGAAATTCGAAACCACCTATTTTCACATATTGGCACACAAAATCATACTCATATTAGGGACCAATTAACCTAATACAGAACAGGGGTATTACAGAATACCTCCCCCTTGCCTTGTGTTTGCAAGATGGCCAACTTATGGCTTTAGCCCCTTATCTTCTTGCCACCCTTTACAAGGCCCTATTTTCCTTTGTCGACAAGAAGATTTCTGGCAACTGTGGTGGCCCCTTCTGGCTCTTCCAGGCCTGGTTGTATGCCTATTTCCCTGAGGCACAACCCCCACCACCTAACACCTTGAAACCTGTTTGCTACACCTATGCTAAGCAACTGCTCACTTATAACAGCCAACCCATCCTCACTTTCAGAAATCATCTTACCATGTTTTACAACCTTCATTCGCAGAGACCTTCCAACCTGTACATGCCATTTCAAAACTTTGAATTCTCCTCCAGTAGACTTCGCTTCCTCTTCACAAACCCTTCTGATTTACACAATGAGCAAGTCCAAGAACAAAATGAGAGTTGGAGACACATTCTCACCTCTAGACATGTCTTGGTTGGCTGTTCCATATCCTCCGCCAAGCTATCCAGCTGCAGTTTTGAGACATACTGTCCCAATCAATGGTCCAGGCAATTTGGTCTTTCCCAGGCTATCCCTTATCCTTATTTCCACCCAACCATCCATGAGGAGATTGGGTCCAGAATCCACTTGAAAGATCCTACACAAGCTGAATCCATTCTGACAGAGAACACCAAACTTTTCCAAGATTTTGGCCCCTTGTTCTCTAAACACCTTGACCGCTTTCATTGCTTTTGACCATTGGTGGGGACTTATGTCTGCCATTATTTTCTGCAAGCCGCTTGAAAGCTGCCTTAACGATACTTGTATTCATATTCAGGGCCGCATATCCTCGCCTTCCAAGCTTAAGGCTACATGTATCCTTCCTTCATATACTTCATATCCCTAATTGTGTCATGCAATTTGTTTTGTTTTTTTATCTACAACACTAACATGTTTAACCTTTGACAGCCAAAATTGGGCCTGCTGCTGAACCATTGGTTAGGGACCAACATAAAGGCAAGGATCCAATGGATGCAACTACTCAGACAAACACCCCTTCAGTTCCGAAATTAATGGCAGACTCTTTCGCAGCCGCGCAGACACAAGCACAGAGAGGAACTACCACCCGTACCCCTGCCGAGACAGAGGTCACGGCGAAGAAGAGAGAAGAGCCTTCCACTGCTCCTGCTCTAAGCACAGACCTAAGTGAGTGGGATATCCCTCTCAGCCAAATGGTTGGCCAAACAACATCAAATCCTTCAGGGCAGCTCTACCAAGTAAGCCTTCACTTTACATATTTACATCATCTCAATTTCCATTCACGCCCGACTGATCACTTACTTTTGTGCAGAGAAAAAGAAGGAGATTACTCCTTGCTGCTGCTGATGATGACGATGCTTCCACTTCTCCTCAACACATTCATCAAATTCCTAGTCCCATCAGCAATGTACCCACAGAACCCACTGTACAACCAACTCCACCACCACCTGAAGCATCGCAACAAACTTCCTTACAACCTGCTTCACAGTCTTCGCCACAGCAATCTACACAATCTGCATCACAACATCCTTCAACTTCTCCTCAACACATTGTCCCTTATGTCTCTAGCCCTCAACCATCACCATCCAACCCCTCAAATTCCCAAACTTCAAACAAAGAATCACAGAGGATTGAATTTGACATTTCAATCAACAGCCAATCCTCTCCAACAGATGACAACACAAAATCCCCTCAACCAGAAGTTCACCACAACCAAGGTAAATAGAAATACAAATGTTACTGTTTGTTTGGGGAAAAAAACTTCTCTTTAAATGCGGTATTGTTCTCCAATTTACAGGGATGGACATAATACAGGACTCATCTCCACGACCAATGGGCGAGACAGAACTTGAAGGTCCTCATGACTTTCCCCTGTTAGCAGAACTAGAGAAAGAGCCTCAAGGCGCTAATGCTGCCATTTCATCAGTACCAAAAATAACTCGTCCTGATGCCACAACCACAGCTGAACAAGGCCAACCGTCTGCGCGCACGTTATCAGGACAGGTACTACCATTTCCAACCTCATCCTATTTACTCTTTATTACTTGCAAGCATATATTCTCACCAAACTATTAATGTTCACAGGCCATCGGTCCATGCCAGGATATTTGGGCTGAACTTTCTATTCTTCAACAAGATCTAGACGAAATATCCCCATTGCCTCAAAGGCTACATCTGTTTCATGCTGAAACTCAACAAACCTTAACTACCTTCATCAACCTCATTAACACCCCAGTTGAAGAAATCATTCTCCATAAACCTGATGAAACCTTGGCCTGTCTTTCTGCCAATGTAAACCTCTCCCCTAATCCTTTCAACCACATTCAACTAAAGCAATTGGCCAAGATCATCACGGAATGGCCAACCCTTTCAGAGATGGTTCAAACTTGCTCGAAGGATATTCAAACCAAAAAGGATTTCCTAAACGAAGCCCACACCATATCTACTTCACTCAAACTCAGCCAGCAAACCTCTGCAGCCATTCTTTAGCAACACTCAGCACTTGAACTTGAGAAAGCCAAACTCATGGCAGAACTTGCCTCTGTCCGGCAAAGAAAGGCTCATCTGCAGCAGCAACATGACCAGCTTAATCAAGAAGCAAGGATGATGCTCTCCCAAATTAGACATCGTTCTGCATCAATTCAGACAACTAAAGCTGAGTTGGACCAACCCCAAGCCATGTTGGCAAATGCTCAATCAGAGTGGGGTGTTCTAGCCGTTCTGTTCCCCAAATCCTAGGCTAGTTTATATATGTATTCTTATGTATTGCACACCTAGGAATGATTTGGAAAGGTAGGAATGATTGCCTTTTTAATGATAAGATTGTTGATGGGCCTGAATTGGCTGAGATGGTGAAAGTAAGGGTTGCACTTTGCTGTACGCAAAGTTATAGAGGCCTCTGATATTCGATGGGCGACATATATTGTATTCTGGATAGTATCAAAGTCTGATTGAGGGGGTGGTGTTTGGTGTTTTTTGCTGCAAGGGTGCAGGAGTTTGGTCAATCTGTGGTATGCAGGATTTTGGTCAGTCTGTGGTATTACCATATCTTCTTGGTGGCTACTTTTGCTCTGCTATGCTTCAATGTTGCTATGCTTTGCCTTATTTTTGGCTTGTTGCTCTGGCTTAGTTTATGGGGTCAAGCATGCTCATTTCTAGTTGCTGCTCTGCTATGCTTCAACTCTGCTCTGCTATATATGTACTCTGCTGCTGCTATATGGGATCAACGAATAGGCTTAAGTCTGCTGCTGCATATTGGCCTTTTTGCAATTGTTTGAATGATGTTTTGGTGTGCTGTATTGGAAGTCTGCTGCTGGATTGGGGAAAGTTATTGGAGGTCTGCTGCTGGCCTTGTTGTAATTGTTGGTCTGCTGCTGTAGTTATTATTATTTTTTTTTTTTGGAGGTTGAAGGATCAGGCTCAAGTCTCAATGGAGGTTGAAGGTTCAGGCTCAAGTCTCAATGGCGGCTGTATGCTCTGAAGTTTGTTCATGCTGCCTTGGAGTTTCATCTGGTTGCCCTGTTATGCGGTTTTGTGAGGATGGGCTTGGAGTTACATTCTTATTGTTTTCCTTCTATTTTTGTTTCTCTTCGTTGGTCTTTCACCAACTAGGAGGTTGGAGCTTTTTTAGCTCCAACCTCCTCTTTCTTGATGTATCATTGACACCTTGTATGTGCTTTTTCATCAATACAGTTTTTTGTTTTGCCGAACAAAAAAAAAAAAAAATTGAATATCAATACTCTGTGTTTTTAATGGTCTGTTGTATGGTTGTTTTTATTTTTTGTGCAATTTTTCACCGTTTGTGCATTGTTATGAAGTAATCAATTCCCCTTCAAAGTGCATTATAGTCACCGCTATTTGTTTGTTCTGTGGGCTTTTTTTGCTTTGTTTTGGACAAAATCATGGCATTCAAAAAAATTGAACAAACATAATTCATGTTGTAAAAGCGAACAAACATTACTACTTTCAACTTGCATTGTTTGTTGGACAAATATCACATTGCACTGGACAAACATTACTATATTCATTTGGGCAAATATGACATTGCATTGTTTGTTCTGTACCCATAACATTGGAATTATGTGTATCACATTACGTACAGGCCACGATAAAAGCAAACAAACATTACTACTTTCCCTCGTTTGTTCCAGTCCCAAACATTGGAATTATGTGTACAATCAATACGCATGGGAAATTAGTATTATCACAGCTGCGACCTAAAAAGTTGTCACGACAAGCTGATGCAGTAATCCAGTTGTGGTTGGGCATCGAAATTACTCTCGTACTGGCAGGCCATGATAAAATCGCTGCCCTATTTGTTGTAATTGCAATCAATCACATGCACGAACGATACTCGCCCATCTTTGTATTGTTCACATCCATAACGAAGTCAAGCAGCAACTTCCGGCACATAGAAGAATGAAACTATGTGCAGAAGGCGAATAACACAAATCAGGTACAGTTACAGCAGTAGGAAATAAACGGATTTATTTCGCAATTGGAAATTAAGCGGTACAATGTACCTTGTGTGGACCGCTGGGTATATCAGGCCGCTGCATGTACTTGATCACAAACATCCCACAGTCGAAAGTGCTACAAATGAAATGTAACATTCAGTTTCTCGTAAAATATAAACAGGTTCGTTAAATGAGTGATTCAGGAGTGAAGTCAATGTGACGCAGGGTTTGTGGATTACTCGTCCAGCTGTTGTAATGGCCTTTGTTCTAACATGCGGACGTCAAAAGATACGCGTCTGACATATTCATTTCCAAACTGTAGTTGCAGTAAGGCATGCATTGTTTGAACTTGTTGCAGAATGAGACGGTTAGTTTATGTGAAGGATGTGACAGTGTTGAAGTAGATTTGTGAAATTCAGCACGACATACCAACATTTTTGCCGCGTTCAGTTTGTTGGTGTCCAGTGTGGCGGATGCCAATGAGTCAAATAGGTACGCCACACAGTCTACCATGTCTATTTTTAGGCACAACCAATGTACTCCTCTATAATTGAAAGGCATGTAAATCTACACATAAACACAAGTGAAGACATTGTTTAGAGGGCATGCGAACATGTACGCACTTTCATATTTACATTGACATTCATGTAAATGGGATCGACATTCATATTACCGACGTTCATATTAAATCTACTCGCTTTAATGGGATGGACATTTATATTACCTTCTGACATGCATCAAGCACCCCAGTATATCTGTCATGTCCAAAATATGATTTGACGATATTTTCATGGTTCAGAGGTTGAGTTTTTTTATTTAGTATCAAAGTCTGCATGTTTAGTGTGTAAAGTTCAGTCAGCCAAAGTTTTCTGAAAATATGTCTTCTGCAATAGACAACCGACCTAAAACACTTACTTACCGACACATATACTGGAAAGAACCACACAGTATGCCTCCCGTCTTTGTGTACTTGCCGCTGTCCGTTAGTCAATTGAACCGTGACCAAGTTGATTGGCTGGAACATTGTAACAGACCAGGCAACTTGCGAAATAAGGTTTGCCATTTGTTTAAATGTAATACGAAATAACAATGTCCCTACATGGATATGTCCATCATGCAAATATAGTGGAAATAACATTGTCAGATGTCACGACTTACAGTGTCGGATAGCCATGCCCCTGGTTTCAGCGTGCGTATGTCACGTCGCGTAGCACATTCGCAAGGCATTTCATGCAGATTCATAGACACGACAATGTCCCTACATTAAACGTATACATCAACCAATAAGAAGCAACCTACAGCCTAGTAAAACTTAAACGTATCTGGCTTAACTCTACAACATAAGATTAGTTTTTTTACATTTGTACAACTATGGCGAGATATTCACGATTCTACTAGGCTCCAATCCAATAAAGATTAGTTTTAAGTTTTTAAAAAACAAAATGAAAAGACAAAGTTTTAGATATTACAACTTATGACATGTCCAATAGTATTTGCTAAAATAATATGTGAAAATTGAAATGCTCATTCTGAATTGACAAGTTAAAAAAAAGAAACACATGTTTTTACAAGCTGGAGCCAATAATATCCCAAAATGATCAAAATGGAAAATGTAAGCGAGTAGAAGAAAATAGCTAGGAAAATTGCACTTCATTATAAGTTTTCAAAAAATTTGCAAATCATTGGTAAACTTTATTAAGTTTCATAATTAAAATTATAAAGGTTTCCATGAATTTGTAAATATTTTTGTGAAAATATCGATGGTTTGCAATTTTCCCAATAGGTACATATTAATGCGAGGATAAGACCAAAAGAAGAAAACTTCAGAGAGGAAATTTAGCCACTGATCTTTCCCTAGCCCACTGCATTAAATTCAAAGAAAATCCTACATACGACATGGATAAACCCATCAAATCATAGAGAATGAAAAATTAAAGAACTGATACCTACAAGAATCAAATAAACATAGCACGACACATGAAAATTGTGGAATTCAAACTTATTTCACAAATACTTCGGAACAAGTTAATTGCGAGTACTAAACTCATCCGTACCTTTCATTTTTTTCTGTCGTCAAGTACAGAGTCAACAACTTCATATTCGGCCACTGATAAAACCTCTATGCTCTCCAGTGTCATCAAGTCCTTCTATCAATATGAACAATCAAGTAACATCAACTCCTCCTATTAATATAAACAATTAACTAACTCACCACTGTTCAGAAATTTAATTTGCAAAGTACATAACACATCCTTATGCATCTAAAATTGGTGAAGCGATGTCTAACCTCTGAACGGAACTGCTTGTCCAACCTGTGCAGTTTGGACAGGACTTTGTCCGAAATCTATAAGACAATTGTACAATATTTGTTACTGCAAACTTGCACTAGAATGACAAATATTAAAATACAACACAAATAATGGTTCAATTATGATCAGTAATGCTGTCGGCATCAATTAGTAATGAAACATACGAAAGGTGAAGTGATGTGACGACTTGGGAATTTTTTGGCAGTAAGTCGAGTACTTATTTTGCTATCGTTGCACGAATGCATATCCCGTACGTCTGTCGCTTCAACACCTCTTCCTCTTCCTCTTCCTCTTCCCCTTCCCTTTCGTGTGCCTGTTACAATTTGTCCCGCTCCCAATGTTTGGGCAACCTTACCAGCAGAAGGATGCACATTGTCTGCTTCTCCTCGCATTGGTGGCAAGGTTTGAAAATCATCAAAGGAAGATAAACTTTGTTTTGCAACGTTCTTCATGGCCAGAAACTGAACCGAAAGAGATTTGCTTTCTTCGCTTGCGTATGTTTCCTCCAACACAAGGCCACGGTTGTTGTGCATGTCCCCAACTTCTTGGACGGTACGCAACTGTCCAACGTGCATATCAATTATCTCATTGGACAACATTCCATTCACATAATTGTCCTCCCAATCCACCCCCTGTAAATCTTGAACATTACCCTTATTTGGGCTACCATAATAATTTGGGAAGACCATGCCGCCATCATGCAACTCGACTCCCATGGTAGGGTCAACACCCTTTTCTTCTGCGCGAGGCAATTGTGTTGTTTCCAATAAACCTGCCAGCACTTGCTGCATCATTTGCTTCATTTCAGCAATATGTGTCTATTCATTAAACGGTTGTTTCCCAGACAATATATTTGCAACAGATTCGTTCGGCATTCCTTCGGTTCTGTCTTTGGAGGATATGTTAATGTTACAATTTCTTTCAGTCGACTCCACCTAATCACACAAACAAATACATTAACTTACTACCATATTTCATCTTCAAGTAACCTCTGTGAACTGTGTGAAGCATGTGTACTGATTGCTTTTGCTTACCTTTGCATTGTCAACAGCTTCCTTCCCTCGGAAATTGAGCAACATGTCCCTTATTTTCGCATTGCTGTGAAGCACTTGCTTCATGGTTTCCTTCAGTTCACCAATGTTGGTCTCAACCTTGCTCAAACAAACATCATCAATCCGTGGTTTCTGTTTGTTATTGACATGGTGTGTGTCAATTGCGTCATCAATGTCGTTGCTTTCCGCTTTTGTTGGATGAAACTCCACCTAACATAATTGTCAAATCGGGATTCAAATCATAAATGAAAATGGTAATGCACTGAATCGTTAATCGATCTCAACTGTGAATCGTAAAGTTTCGGTCTGTTTTCTTAAGTTGCACACAACGTATGTGTACACACTTTACATATTAAATGTATCTAATAAAAATTAATTACTCCATTTGTCTGAAATGGAAAAAAAAATTTGTTATAAATGATGCTCATCTGGTGTGGATAAAAACTTCACAGTCGATCCTATGTTTACCACTTTAGCTTTTCCCAATTACATAAACAAAGAGAAACTTTCAATTACAAACTAACTAACAATAACTGAACGACAATGTTTTAACCTTTTTACAAGGTTAAAAAACCAAAATCTTCAAGCTTTTCCAAAAATCTGACTTCAGGGCTTAACCAAAATTTATTTCATAACGGAAGTAGTACATAAAATTGAATTTGTAAGGCTACAACATCGTCCACATGGAAACTTCATGTTTTCCCCCCAAAAGTTCGAGTATTTCAGAGTAAATAGGGAGGGACAAACTAAAAATATGACATACGCTAAGGAATGGGTCACTGTTTGTCACTGCTTATCACATAGTCATAGGAACACAAATTTTGTCTGTCACCGTTATCCATAACACAGGTGGGGCAATGCTGTCAAATTTGCAAAACGAATGGGTTGATTACCTCATGTTGCTACAACATTTGCTTCCTTCTCATACGTCGCCTCGTCTCCCATATTTCGGTGTCACCCCAATCATTTAGCCGAGGGATGGAGCGTGTAATAGCCGACGTACTCTTACAGGGAGGCGCAAAACGATCCAAGTAAAATAGCTGCATTATAAGGGGGAAAAGATATTTACTATACACTTCCGAGCAAAATAATCCGTATTCGTTAACAATGCATACAACTTACAACACAATCATATGTATGTGTTTATGTGTCTCGATGGCAGAATCCCCATGACTTTCGGTTAAAAGATAAGCTTTCGTGGTTACAAAAATGTGGCCCGTCTGGTATATTTGTCATCTTTGTTCAATAACGAGTAAGTTTATATTTATAGCCTTGCCATTTTATTGAACCATATGTACAGCAATGGATGAAATATGTAATCGGCATGGTACAAACAAACAACGGTTGATTACGTTACCATTAGAAGGAAAACACATCCAGTTACCTCGCGCTGAACTTTTATCTTATACTTCCGAACACCTTTGACAAGGAATTGCAGTGTGACCTTTGCCCAATTACATGCCCCCATACCGGTCACGTCCTTCACGGCATGAACGAACGACAGGCTCAAAGCGGTCATTGTGGTAGGACACAACCCAACACATACAACGCAAACTTCCGCCGAAACTCGTCATCCGCAGCATCACTCTCAGTCAGATAAACTCTCAACTGGTTCAAATGAATGATTCCCTTAATAGCTCCAACCTTTTCGTAGATATTGGGATATGTGTCTATTGAACCAGTGAACTGTATGTCATTGCCTTCTAACCGTATACCCAATAAGAAATGCACTTCCTCACAGGTGAGCCTCAGGTGTGACCATGAGCGATCAGCGAACACGTGTCGGGATCAAAGTTCTGTACCAACCATTGGCACATGTTGTGATCTATACGGGTACACTTTAACCCGAGGAGGCCACCAAACCCAATATCAATGACTGCCTGCTTTTGTGCTTCGTTACACCGGTTCACGATATCAACAATTGCCTTCAATGATATGCGGACTTGCATTTTAGTCTGCAATGTTATTAATGTGAACATTAATACAAAAAATTAACCAACATTGTGTCGATAGCAGGTCCTCTCCAAATGCAGTTACGAAAACACAAAGCACGTAAGTACCTTTGCAGATTTCTTTGCAACTTCTTCGCCCAGTTCCTTGGCACTTGCCTTAGCCATGTCCTGAAACCTCTTCTTTTCATCACAGGGGAGTTCCTTCCACCTTTCCCCAATATCCTTTCGGCTCTGTAAGTGTTACACCAACGTGACGCACATATAGGACAAATAGGAGTTGTAAGTCCAAAATAATTGTCACCAAAAGTTGTATCACTCGCAATGTGTGCACATTTTCTGGTATTTACATATGTTTGCACATACAAATTACTATTTTGCACACAGTTGAAATAAAAACGGACATGGAATTTTACAAATAATCGGAGTTTATAAGAACATGCAATATGGCGTCTATGACTGCTGGAAATCGCTGAATGTGACACAATAGAAGCACATGACTTGTGTGCGCATGGAATAGAAGTCCATACTTTGCTATCACAGCAGTCACGTGTTTCCATCACGGTACTCTACTTACTACATGTCTGCACACTAACCATATTCTGTCCGGGGTTGTCTGCTTCTCGTCTTTCCTTGAATTGTTGCTGGCTGCAACCATTGTCAATTTCGGCGCAAGTATATGTTAGATATGGATGGATATATATACATATATGTACACAAATCGCAACCATTGACATTTAGGGACCAATTTGTGACACAAACAAATTTGGTCCCAACTACATAATAATGCATCCGTAATGTCCAATTTTGGTTGCTAAAAATATAATAACCACATCATTTCTGCAACAACAATTATAAATGGTCCAAATTATTTTGGCCCTTACTTTTGGTCTCTAAAATCTTAATTTCTTGTGAGTACAAACTCAAATCTGCAGTATAAGCTATGAGTTCAAAATATGTAATCTGATTGTGCAAAAATCTTGTCTACGTTTCTAACGAGAGGGATTCGTACTGTGAGCCGCTTTGAAGGACACGGATCGAACCTGTAAAAAATAAATGGTCAAAGTGGCCGCTTTCGACGAGGGGGCTCGGTAATGTCAACCCTTTTGATTCGTGAACCTTTGCCACTTGCCTTTAATGTTTTCCTTTGCCTGTAACAAATATCAGCGTAAATGAAATTTTGTTCAAGGCCAAATTACATCGGTGGTATGTACGTTTTGTGTATTCTATCATCTTCATCGGTTAACTTTAAAGTTAGTCAATCTTGCCTTGCCATTTCAAAAGTTGTGCCATTTTCATGAAATTGGTAATGTCGTTTTTCGTTGTCACTGAAAATTATGAATTGAAGTGGTTTAGTATAACTCAGTGAATTATGGATTTCACAAATTCTCTTCGCAGAATACGCGACATGTGCTGTATGTGCACATATTCTGGTAAGAAATCGACACAGTTTTAATCCATTACACGAAATTCATGGTGCAATTTGAGGCTATCGCAAATGTGTCAAACTCAAATCGCACAACCTCGATGGCGTTACATAGCGGCACAATATGCCATACGAGCAGACCGTGGTATTTAGTAGGTCAGGAAACATAACCTTGCAAACCTAAGCGTATGAAATCTTGAGCGACATAAACTCATAGTTGCTTCGCATTGTCGACATGTCGCCCATATCCAATTACGATAATTCACGCAAGAATTTCATGCAATATTCATAAGGATGCGAAAGAAGCGTTACTCCCAAATTGTAACAAAAGCGAAATTATTTGTTAACAACTTACAATCAACGGACCATTGAGTCGTACATTACATTGCAGTGGTACTTTCGTTTATTTTCAAGTACGATATGTTGTCGTTAATTTATGCGATATGGCATGCCTTTGTTTTGAAAATTAATTGCCCATATGTTGTACTTTCGTTTTATAGTATTTACGACTTCAAGCGAGAATCAACAACCAATGCTTTTACTTGAAATAGGGCCACATCGGACATTCAACCCAACGGCACCCATCGCAACTTACCTTCATGCGAGAGAAATAAAAACCAACTACACTACTCAGCGAACCGTTTGTCACTATGGAACTCCTCAATGGCAATATCGGTTTGTCACCGTGTAGTTTGTATACCTAATAAATGCGTATGGTTTCAATGACCTAAGGAGAGCAGTTTAATAGTTGAGAAATGGTAATGTCGATGCGAGTGGAACCTGATGGGTCATAATAATAATGTGCTCGAAATAAAAATAGACAGACTCACACATGCCGAGAAAATGGTGGTTATTCCGTCGGCGACTGGCTTGATCGAAATGGAGAGACAGAGAGAGTGTATTCTTTGGAGGTGGGCAACAAAACCGAAATGGAGAGAGAAGGAGGACTGACAAAGTTGCAGAAATTTGTATGTGGGAAATGGAAATGAGTTGGTGAGATTAGAAAGGCTACGACATGTGGGTCATCATGAAAATCTTGCATCTGTGGAATTTCAAAAGCGGTGTCTGGCGACTTTGGTTTTGTTCCAAATTTGGGAGGAAAGCGAAGCGTCGTGACACTACATATTAAGGCCAAGTTTCGCAAGTTGGGAAAAAAAACCAAAAAGTCAAAAAGTTATTACTATTCACAAAAAGTCAAAAATTACTGCTATACAACTCCGAATTCTAATTTTCCCTTACACATTAATTTATACAATTTTGTAATACACATTTTTCCATAAAAGTAAAAAAGTTAACCCAAACATCCATATTTTTTTCCTCATTTTTTTCGTCCACAAAGACAAAAATTGCACTTTTTTAGTCCAATTTTTTTCCTCACTTTTTAAATATAAATAAATGTACTTTTTCACTTTTTATGAAATATGGGTTCCGTTTGGGTTGGGGGTTGAAATGATGTGTGTGAGAGGTGATGTGACTTAAAATAATGTGATTGAAGTCAAAATAGTGACTTTTTGACTTTTGGCTTTCTGTAAACATGCCAAACCAGCCGTAAAATGTGGTTAGGAAGTTGCTATTTTTATGTTATTTTAGTATTTTCATATTTTTTAAATTTAATTTTTTGTGTTTTCAAAGTAATAGATTTTGTTGTACTTGGATATGATGTTTGTGATAGGAAATTTGCACTGATTATATGTTTGACGTGCCAATTTATGTTATTAATTATTTTTGCTGATTTTTTTAGTTTTTGTTTATTTTTTTGAATCGAGGCGTAGCGTAAGGTAGGGCAATGCTAAGTTAAATTTTTGGGCTAGAAATTAAAATTAAAATTTCGTACAGGCCGATGAATAAAATTTCGTAAAGAGTAAAATTTCGAACCGACTGGTCAACGGACAATGTATCGCGCGACTAACAGTCTGGTGGATTACAATCCCCGTTTATGCAGGTCGCACAAACAGGGCAAACTATGTGAATGATGATACAATTGATGGATTACAGGGTGTATTAAGATCCGTGTCTGAACGAGATTGTATATATATATGTATGTGTATAATTAATTTCAGTTTTTAAAAAATTGGAGGCGCCAAAAAATTGCGCACAAGTCTGAGCGCAAAAAACAAAAATTGTAGTTCGTGACGGTACAAAATTGTCGTAGTGGACGTCGGTGGGACTCTCGGCGGATGTCAGGAGGGCTTTCTCGGCATTCCCTGCCTCCTCCCCGTGAATATGGTAGCTCTTGTTAACGGGCAATCTAACATTGCCTGATAATTATAGTCGATAACGTTGCCCTTAGCATTGCTTTGCATCAACAAACAAGAAACCGTTAGCCAAAATTAACGGTGTGATAACAAATACAATAACACATCCATTGTGGATGTAACTAGAATATTAGCGCTAGAATTATAACAAAATATGTCTTCACAGTAATAAGTAGTGGACATATTAGCGATTGAATTATAACGAAACTGTTACATGGGAAACGAGTCATACGTTATTTTCGTTCAGGGCTGGACATATCGATCGCATAAGTGCAAACAAACTAAGACAACAAATTAATTACTAAGGAAGTACAGAAAGTACATTACACAGGATAACAGGGGCCAAACCAACAAATCTATATAACAAATCGAGGGTATCATAATCCCAACGTATTCTGAATACACAAATATTGGGCATTACATTGGATAGTGTTGTTCGGCCCGTGGGGGCAATCAGGGGACCCGTTTTGAGAATCTGAATCATTAAATGTGTACAGTTCGTCGCGTACTGCATACCTATAGAAAATCACGTTGATCGAATATCGAAAGCTATCTGATCGGAGTAGTTTTCTTTCAACTGTTAACTGTAACACCATCCCTTATTTTTATACAAAAATGATTTGATCATATAGTTACCGATATCCGATGACCATGATTTTTAATAGACATGTACTACTCGACGAGTTGTACACATTGGACGGCCTGATTTAGAAATTTCTTGGCTATTTGCCTAAAATATGAGGTACAAAAAACTAGTGGGCTTGTTTGGTTTGTTTATGGAAAAAATTTTGGGGAGACATGTTATAATTTTTTTTGGTTTGTTTGGTTGTACAGTTTGACTGACAACTTTTTGTTGGGAGTTTGGAATGATTTGATATTTTGGGAGAATTGAGTAGATGTGTGTGAGAGAACAAGTGATTGAGAATGAGAGAGGAGAGAGAAAAAGTGATTGATTGATGTGTAACAGAGAAAGTGATTTTCGCAAATTTCTCCAGAAAAATGTCAAACCAAACAATTTTCGGAATTGTTTTTTGGTAAAACTCATCTGTAAAACTCAAACCAAACATACCCAGTATGTTTGGGACGAATTTTTTACGAAAATATGTGTAAAAAATAGAGAGAAAATAAAATCATTCAATTTTGGTATGAGTTGTTGCTTTTTATAAATTAGCAGTGATTTAGACCCCCTCGAACTTCAACCCCAACGACCCCCCACACAAACGTGGCGGGTGCTGATTAGAGGAGAAGAAAAAAAAGAAAAAAGAAAAAGAAAAAAGTGACCAATCAAAAAAGAAAGGGGGTGGGGCGAAACGAGTCAGGAGCCTCTCCTTGCAGGCTCCTCCTTGCGTCCGTCCTTGCAGGGCCTTCGGGCCTACTTTTAGGCCCAATTTTTATAATCCGAACCGTTCATATTTTATGATTTATTTAGTATATCATACCTGTAAAAAATCAAGTTGATCGGATATCAGAAAGTATGTGTTCGAAAAATTAAACTAAAAACTATTTTTTTAACGAATTTAATAAACAGTTTTCCGAACATATGCTTTACGATATCCGATCAACTTGATTTTTACAGTATATGATATCTGAATAAATCATAAAATATGAACAGTTCAAGATTATCAAAATTGGGTCCCAATCTTTATTCATACTGTATTTTGTTAGTGATTTTTTGGGTTATGGACTAAAAATTAAAATAAAGATTGTTTGGTTTGTTTTTGGGAGAGTTGTTTTTGAAATAAAGTTTGGGGAGAGAGTTTAGAAATTTTTTTGGTTTGTTTGGTTGTGTATTTTGGGAGAGTTGTGTTTTTGGGAGTTTGGGATGATTTGATATTTTGGGAGAATTTGAGTAGATGTGTGTGAGAGAAAAAGTGATTGGGAAGGAGAGAGGAGAGAGAAAAAGTGATTGATTGATGTGTAAGAGAGAGAAAGTGATTTGGAATTTTTTTTGAGAAAAACTCAAACCAAACAATTTTTTAGAAATTTTTGTCTTTAAAACTCGTCTCCCAAATGCAAAACAAACATAAATTTTCGTTTTCCCGCTCTGCTATACAGGTTATACAGAGTATACACCTCAATCTCATTCTCACTCCCCCTCACTCTGACAGTCACTCCTCCTCCACCGAACCCAGCCTGACCGGCGACCACTCCCGACGGCCACCCACTCGTAAACCCAACCCACCGCTGTAGCCCTCAATTTCTCTGCTTCGCGAACCATAGCTCGACCGCGACCACCATCGGCTGTAGAGAAGGAATTTGTTGACAATAACGTGGGCTTTCAGGCCATAGATGAACCAGGTGCATCCTCCAAACGCTGAAATCAAAAAGTTAGGGTTGTGATTCACAAAATAGATTTGAAATTTGGAAATTAGGGCTTTGAAAATTCCGGCTTCCAAAAATAGGGCTTTGAAAATTAGGGCATTGAAAATTACTGTTATGTAGATAGATAAATGGTATGCTTGAAAAATGTGGCACATATTGTGACGAACATTTATGCATTTACCTTATAGAGTTAATTATAAATTTTGCAGAACGCAGTATGAATACGCAAAAACTGATCCAACATAAAATGAAAGGATCACATCTTTGCAGAACATAGTATGATTATGCAGATTGATAATTGGTTGAACGAATGCATATAGTTGTGTAATTTTCAATGTGTGATTGATAATGTGATTTTGCTGAATTTGTTGTCAATCACCCATGAATTGTTGTAATGAACTGCTATCAACTAATGTGCTAGCTGCGTGACTTGAATTAACTATTATCAACATTGATAACTATTATCAAACTGGACTTAAATGTTCATAACTATTACTGATTTGTTGATAAGTATTTCAGTGTGCTTTGTTGAAAATCACATGTGTCATTTGTTGATAACTATTTCAGTTTGATAACTACTGAATCACAGTCTCCAACAATCTGCCCATAATCATTTCACTTCAGTATGATTTGTTGATAATAGTTGTTTAACATGTGTGATTGATAATTTACTTGACATTGGTGATATGTTTGTAAAAGCGCCATGTTTGTTGATTGAAAATGCTATGTGTGTAACATGTGTGTAATTAATCACAAATGCTATGTTTGGCTTCTTTGTATTTGTTCAGTTTCAAAATGCTATGTGTGTACATTGAGCTGCGATATTTGTTCAAATACTATTACCAGTTTAGTCTGTGTAACCTCTGTGCAAATGCTATTAAACATGACAGTTTGAACAAATAGATGTTTTCAGTAAAGACACACTCTCCCTCAAATTAAACTAGACTGCTATTAACCCCATCAAGCGAAGCATAGCGAGCACTACAAATTTCTCATGTATGCGATTTAAAAATGGCTTCTTCTTCTAACATTAGCAACATAAGATTACAAGCGAGGTATGCAATTGTGGAAGAAGCTACGCCATACGTATTGTCGAGAACAATGAGAATGGAAATGAAGAGGCGTTTGTTCTTTGTTTGCCCATCAAAATATGTAAGTATGTATTGGAAATTTTAATCCTTTAGTAGTCCGATAATATTTGTCGTATTCAACTAGCGATTGTCATGCATTGTGAAGTACCACTCCTCCCCATTGCAATTACTTCAAGTTAGTGGTGAAGATGATGAAGGCGTTACGTCGAATCCTTCAACACTAAATTTGGTGATGCTTTAACAGTAGAACACTTCAACGATGTAAGGACGAGGCTTCATGACTTGGGAAATGACCATGGTTGAAGGCTTGAAAGGATAGAAAATATTATCAAAGCGATGGTGTATTTCATTATATTTTCTATCATTTTGTACTTGATCATGTAACTTTTGTACTTCTTTGTATTTTGGGAAATTGAATGGAAGTTTGTACCAGTTTTTGTTGTATTGTACTTCATGATGTAAGTAATGTTTATGGAATGAATTTTATTATGATGTAACTTATGTAACTTACTTAATAGCTTTGTGGAATGAATTTTATTATGGAATGAATGTACGGAATGAATTTTATAAGCTATTATGATGTAACTTATAATGTTATTACTGTAATGAATTTTGGGAAGCGTTGGTGTCATTGTAAGAGCTTTGTGGATGCTATTTGGCGGAATCGTGGGCGAATTTTGTGGATGGTATGTGGATTCATTTTTGTGGATGCTATGTGGATGAATTTTGTGGATGCTTTGTGGATGGTGAATTTTGTGGGTGCATTGTCACTTATCGTGGCATGTTATGCATTGCGGGTTCTCTTATCTGGGTGCATGAATTTTGGTTGTAATGAACAACCACATTGTTATCTGTGAGGTTTGTTTGTAATTAACAAATTTGGAAATCATTATCTGTCAACTAGTATCTGTTTGTCCTTATCGTGGCCTCAACTATTATCTGTTAGCAAGTTGAAAGCAGATATAGAATGCGTGGTACATTTCTTCACCATCGTGCTGACTTCTTCATTAATGAATATCAATACTCTGTTTCTGCATGGTCTATTGTATATTTTTTTGTTTGAAGGGGAGCTGATTAGTTCATAACAATGCACAATGGGAGAAAAATTGCTAATGCACAGGTTGACCCCATGGGGTATGCTTCCACACAACCGTTGTGTTTGAAAAAACAAAACATTTTGTGCCCATATTGATGTTAGAGTGTATGACATCGTTGGCCAGTTGTGTACAATTTTTGTTTGCAATTACAGCTTGTGATTCCAGTCAATGATTCTGACACTTAAACCTTATTGTCCATATTGAACGATTCACAAACATGAAGTAATCAACAAAACATAGGTTAATGATAGTTTCTGATATCGGTCATTGACATTACAAAAAAATTACCTTGTCATCGTACCAACAAAAATCATAAGACAGCTTTTAGTCGAGAATGGTGACCCAAAAAAATACCTTCAACAAAGTGGACATGATGAAGACATTAACGCATGCACCGTTGCAATGGTTAGCAGAGTATGACGGTCTGTTAGTTTCTAAGTCGTTTATTTTCTATCGACGATGCCATCTTACAAGACTACGCTTACTATGTCATACACATGTCCAGGTCTGCTAATCCTCGCTCAAATCAACAACCTCGGAGTCTGAGTAATCTGAAAGATCAAGGTCCGACACCAGTGCAGGATCCTCCATTATAGCCTTGATCGCAGATGCCGGGTTCGATCCATGTATCTTCGATTCTGCCTTTGCGTCCTCTATCCGTGAGTTCCTAATGAGTTGACGAGTCATTTGATCAACCTCACTTTGCAAACGATGCCTAACTTGGGACTCGCTGACATGAGGGATTTGCCGCTGCATTTCAACTGATCGGGCTTTTGTGACCTTCAGAAAAGCACATCGGCGATGGTGTTCTGCTTGAACTCGTTTGGCAAGCAGTGGCGGAATTCCAAAATACTTCCCGAGCAAGCATCTTGTATTGGGGTGCGGTTGTAATCCGTAGAGGTTCAAAACTCCTGATTGGGAACCTGTTTCAAAAGCGTCGATCATCGAAGGAATCGATATACCCTGCATAATCAATTTTGGTGACTTGATTGGGGATGTCGGCCGTTGCAAGTGATTGTCCACGACCGCGTTTACCGTGGTGTGCATCCATAGGTGTGAAGGTTCTTGATTGAGTCAACTTTGTTTCGCGGGTTCACGAAGAATATATGGATGCAAAAACAAACCCAAATGCAAAGGAAACAACATTGGTTGCAAACTTTTTTGTGGTTGGTTGTAAATGTTAAATTACCTTAAACAGTAGTCATTATCGTTGGTGGTAGGTTTAAAGATGTGAACACACTTATTGTTGTTTGGTGGCAACACCTACCCAAAGCTAGCGTAAAAGCAACTTAATATTGCGGGTATTTCATTTAATAGGTTGATTGCAATTGGAAAGGCATATGTATCGATAAGAGCAATTTTGCTAACCTTTATGGATGAGTAGACATGTAATTGGGTTGGGGCACAAATACAAATGGCGAATGTGAATGTATGATGAAGCTGTGGGTGTGGAAATCAATGACGATGGGATAATCTTGATGGAAGGTACAATGCATGTGTGTTGGAAATGCCAAATAATGGACGATCGAAGTCTTGAGCGGATGACTTGGTGCATGCAAGAAGGAGCAATTTTTGCAAGATGAATTGACGGTTTGAGAAATTAATACAATGTATGTCACAATGCATGAGGTCTTACGCAAACATACAAGTCATGTACCATATATTACAAATACTTCTGACATAGTGTTGTGTAATATTATGAATCTGTACATTCCTTTAAAAAGTAGTCGATAAAATAAACCATACACATATTCCTACAAAATGTCGATTGAACAAGATTGAAGCTATTGTTGAAGCTCATGTTGCTCTGTATTCGGCGATTGCAAGCTATCTTTGAAAGGCTGAATGAAGTGGAGACACGATTGTCAAGTTTGGAGCGGCAAGTCGGCGCTATCAAGCAGAACGTTGATTGGCTGACCGATGAGAAGTTGGCGGCAGACGAAGCGAAGTCTGATAAGACAATGGATGAGACGATCAATCGAGACGATGCGGACAACTCTTCAGAAGACGCTGCTGATGATGCAGCAGATATGTAGATTTGATTTTTTTTTTTTTTTAACCTTCCCTGTAAGCCATGAAAGTTTTGTTTTGGCTGGAGTCATATGTGCTAATGGGTTGATATATAACCTACCTACGAAGAGTATTGAGTTTTCATTCATAATGTGGTTTCTTTCATTTTTGAAAATTAATTTTCCCTTTTTCGTAATTAAATTATAAATTAACCCGGTAACAAAAGCGGTAGTAAATTATATCTGATTCTGATCGCATTCATCCGAACAAGAAACATGCGTAAACAAAATAGTACTAAGTCAGCAGTCACATCGACATGTTTGATCCATGTTTACATTTGACTTGCACTTTGCAGTTAGTCCATATTTACATCGTCCAGCAAAAACAATACTGGGGAGCCATAATTAACATCCATATTGAAATCAAACAATAAAAAATTAGTTAAGTCCTATTGCCACCTGAATTACTGGCGTACTAGCAGCCCATTCCCATCACTGGCCTAGCTTGTGGCATTGCTCATATGAAGGCACTCCCGGTACTCTGCGATCTTTGCATTATTGACATCCATAACGATGTCAACCAACAACTTATGATGCATAGAGGGAGCAAACTTTGTACAGAAAGATCATAAGACAAATCAGTTAAAATTGCAGGACATACAAGGAAGGATTTGATTGACAAATGGAAATTAAGCGGTAGAATGTACCTTGTGTGGACCGGGGCTTCATCGAGTTCTTTGCATGAATTTGATGACGAACATCCCAGTCAAGCGTGCTACAAAAATAATTTCACATTAAAGTTGTCGTCAATACTTAATAGGTTCGTTAAGTCGGTCATGCGGCATAGACATTAATGTGAGGAGGATTGTGGATTACTCGTCCGGTTGTTGTCTTGGCCTCTCATCTAACATGCGAGGTGGAAGCTACATGCGTCTGTAACATAATCATTTCCAAAGTGTAGTTGTAGCAAGTCGTGCATAGTTTGAACCTGTTCCACAAGGTTGAAGTTGGTTTACGTAAAGGATGTTCAAGTTTTTGTAGTGTTCAGAAATGCACCAGAAGGACATACCAAAATGTTAGCCGCATTTAGATTCCTTTTGTTGATCGGTTGGATGGGACGAGTCGAATAGGTAGGCTACACGGTCCACCATATCAATTTTAACGCACAACCAATGCACTCCTCTGTAATTGAAAGGCATGTAAATCTACGTAAACACAGCGGCGAGACCTTGTTTAGAGGCCATGTAAGCATGTAATGGCTTTCATATTTTCGTTTTAATATAACGGGATGAACATTGATATTACCCTCTGGCATGCATCAATCGCACCAATGTATCTGTCATGTCCAAAAAATGATGTGACGATATTTTCATGGTATAGAGGTTGCGTATCTTTATTTAGAATCAAAGTCTGCATTTGTAATGCATAAAGGTCATTGACGGAAACATTTGTCAAAATATGTCATACACAAAACACAACGTAGCTTTAAACATTTACTTACCAAGCGGATATCACGGGAAAGAACCAATCGATGTGCCTCGTCATTGTGTAAATCCCTCATCGATTAGTCAATTGCACCACCACCAAGTTGATTGGTGGAACATTGTATGCAAGACACAAGGCAAGTTGATTAGAAAGGTTTACGAGTTGAGAGTCTTGGCATGATTCATATTTGTGCGACCAACACTTACGGTGTCGGATAGCCACGACCTTGGTTTGGCGTCGCATGTCACGCGGGTGCCAACTTCACATGGCCGTCCATGAAGATTCATGGAAACAACAATGTCCTACAAGCAATAAATGATCCTTAGAGCGATAGTTATTTCACGATTAATTGTCATTTAAAATTTGCAAGTAGTAAATGAAACAATACATTTCATTTTTGCTATCGTCAAATACATAGTGAAGAAGTTTTGTTCCTCGCCGATAACAACCCTTATTTGTCCAACATCATCAATGAGTCCTACAAAATAAATGACCAACTAACGGTACACATTTCATAAAAAATTGAAGCTTACATTACAAGGTCGGTAGTCATAAAAAAGCGTGAAATGATGTAAAAGCTGTGAGCCTCGAGTTTTCCCAACTTGTGATGTTTGGTGCGGAGTTTGTTAGAAATGTGTACTAACATATGGCGGCGATCATAGCGCAAACATGCAATTCTTTGACAACTAGTACAATACAACCTGAGATGATTGTAAAATTCTTGATTCACATTATTGATGTGGGCATGAATTGGGTATTGAGAACTTGTGGGGCATTAAAAGCGATGTTGTACCTTGTTCACGTTGTCCACCATCAACATCCACAGGTGAGTGATGTAAATCAACTCCACTATTTGTTTTGCTATCGATGCACAATTGCATATCCCGACCTCGATGGCTTGAACTCCACTTCGCGCATTTTCCTTTTCCTTTTCCTTTTCGTCTTCCTTTGCACTTCCTCTAATGATTCGATTGCTCCCAATGGTTTGCCAAGCTTAGTAGGAGAAGTATGCACATCGCCGCCACGTTCTTCACGCCCTTGATTGAAGGTCGAGTGTATTTATCTTGATTTCATATGTTTCCCATTTGAAGGCCTCCTTCTTGTTGTTGTCCCCACCTTCTTGATGTTCAACTTGTGTCCATCATGCAAATGACTTTTGTCCCTTGCCAAGGTTCCTTCAAAATCTGTTGTTGGTGATCCACCCTTGTACATCTGAAATATTACACTCCATTGGGTTAACCGTCGGATGGTTTGACCACGCCATCGTCATCGCCTCGACTCCAACGGCGGGGTCCACACCTGTTTGGCCACGCTTTGCCGGTTGCGGTGTAGAGAATATACCTTCGATGAGGTGGTGTAGCATTTGCTTGATTCCGTAAATTGGTTTGTTCGGTGAGCGGTTCGTTGCCCAAAGCTGAAAGCGTTGAAGCGATTGCTTGACATTTCCTTGATTGAGCAACATTGGAGGAGAGGTTAATGATACACACATCATTGCCTTCCACCTAATCATACATACACATTCGTGAACTTAGTCTTATAAACCATCTTCAAATGATGTGGCTCAAGCGTGAAAATTGCGTAATGCTTGGATGGATTACCTTGTCATTGCCAACAACTTGCTTGCCTTCGAAATGTCGCAACATCTCCATTAAATCTGTTTGGTTGTGGAGAACTTGCTTCATCATTTCCTTCAGTTCGCGAATGTCGGACTCCAAATTGCTCATACGGACTTCATTGTACTGTCCTTTTTGTTGGTTCTCGACATGGCATGCATCCATGTCAGCATCATCGGCGTTACTGTAATCAAACTCCACCTAATCATAGAAACGCATAAATGAAGTCTGACATTGTATGTTGAAGACAAGTGGGTCGATGGTGTGAAATGTGCACAGTGGTAGGAGTGCTTACCGCAATTGTTGGGAAATTTTGCTTCCTTCTCATACGTCGCAGCATCTCCCATATTTAGGTATCACCCCAATCATGAAGTTGAGGTGTGGACCGCGTCGTAGTCGAGCTCAGACAAACACAATCAAGGTACAACAGCTGTGGACATTAAGGGGCACACCATAATTAAGTTGTTCTTCCCACAAAAATAAACTATATTTAGTAACAATGGCATTCATTATTCTCAATTTTGCAGCGGCACGTACATAGAATACCGATTTTTGTTAACGATGCTGTCAACTTTATAGGCACATATCATGCAATGTTTTTTGGGGAAAAAAATGTACAGCACACCAAGGACTTTATTGATGAAACGAAGAAAAAAAATTTATGTACATGTTCCCCTCTTCGCAACCTAGTTTTAATTGGTTCCTCCATTGAGGTTCGGTATACTTTTTGCCCTGTACTCTTTGTTCTTAAATTCATGATGGTAGTCGCAGAAAATATATTTCTGCGAGTACCATACTTGGTCAGGAAGAGTGTTGTTTGTCGTACTCACAAACAGGTACCATTGTATGTCCCAATCAAGGCCAATTTGTTGAATGATGACAGAACAATGCATGAAACACATGAAGGGGGGAATGGAAAAAAAAAATCAAGTTATTGGCATACCATTAGCAGGAAAACACATCTAGTTGCACCGCGATGACCTTTATACTTGCAAACACCGTTATGAAGGAATTGCAGTGTCAACTTTGCCCAATTACAAGCTCGCATACGATTCACGTCCTTCACAGCATGAATGAACGATGGCTTCAAGCCGGTCATTGTGGTAGGACACAACATGGCCCCCAACACGTACAGCGCAAATTTCCCCCGAAACTCGTCCTCCGCACCATCAGTCTCGGTCAGATAAAGTCTCAACTTGTTCAAAGGAATGACTCCGTTAACAACTCCAACCTCATCGTAGATATTGAGATATGCTTCTAATGACCCAGCCAACTGCACGTCATCGCCTTCACACCGCATTCCCAATAAAACATTAACTGCCTTACACATGAGCCTGACTTGACAACCATGAACATTCAATGAACTACTGTCAGGATCGAAGTTCTGTACCAACCATGCGCACAAGTCGTGATCTATACGTGTACACTTCATCCCGGAGGCAGCAAACCCAATGTCAATATTTGCACTTTTTGTGCCGTTGAACGGTTAACTAGCTCAACAATTGACTTCAATGATATGCGGAGTTGCCTTTTACCTGCACATTTTTACCCTTAAATTAATACAAAAATACAACCAACAATGTCGTAAGCGAGGACCTAGCCAAATGCATTCTGAAAACATAAAATGCGTAATGACCTTTTAGACTTGATTGCACATGGTACTACTTTGGCGTGTTCTCGGCCTTCGCCTTAGCCATTTCCGCAAACCTCTTTTTCTCATCAGAGGGGAGTGTCTTCCACCTTTCCCCAATCTCCTTTCTAGTCTTTAACCAAGAAAATGACAGACGTACAAGACAAGTAACAACTACGAGTCTAAAATTACAATAACTACAACTTTATGCCAAACGGAATCCGCGTGCATTGTTGGTAATTAAATAAGATTGCAAATACAAATAACAGTTGCAACAAAAAGTCAGCGACAAAACATAGCTGGACTTTTACAACGAATTGAAATTTACAAAAACAATAGGAAGGTGACATTATTACATGCTACAATCTTACAAACGTGAAACAATCACAAGCCCATTACGACCATTCAATACAACGTGTGGATAGCAACCCAGCGATGTGTTTCCATCATAGTGTATTATAGAGAATCTGATTCGACACTCACCATTTTTAAATCGAGTGTTGTCTAGCCCTTGCATTTCCTTGAATTGTTCTTTGGTGCATGCAAGCATCGTGAAGCTTATCATCACTAAATCTTAAATATGAATACATATATATATATATGCAAGTTTTATGTCAAGTGGCCGAAATCGGCATAAAACTGACTTTTCGTACATCGGGGACTAAATCGACACCAATTTAAACATTTTAGGACATGCGGAACAAAACCAATTTGAAACATCACAAATGAACTTGACGGTAGCGTAATTTGATCTGAAAAATGTAATTCAGTTGTCAAAATAAACAACTAGTACTGTAACAAATGAATGGTGCAATGGCGGCGCTTTCGACAAGAGCGGCGATAGTGTCGAGACATTTGGATATGTTGTTCGACAATTGTCTTCAATCTTTTCCTTCCCTTATGAAAGAGCAAATCATACAAATTAGATTGAAGGAAAATTACGAAATTGGTGTACACATTTTGTCCGTTGTCTAATTTGGATCGATGCACTTTAAACTACCTAAATTGACGGTCCATTTCAAATTTCTGGACATTTTAGGTCAAATTGCTAATCGTTTGTGATTTTTAAAACAAAGATTGTAATGTCAATTGATTGAGATTATGTAAGTTGATAAAGTTATAAGTTGACTACAACAAAAAAATACAGTTGCGCGTATATGCATATTTTACGATACAAAAGCGTGAAGAGTTGTAATCAAATGGGCGTAATTGAAACAAAAGTTCAAAATTGATCTTTTAAGCGAGGCCATTCAAAATTTGTGCAAAACAAATAACACAAACACAAAAGTACACGATTTCTTTGTGAATTGATCCGGAAAAAAAAATCAGCGTATTCCTTGGTGATGGATTTCGTTTGTTTACAAACATATGTACAAAACCAACTGGTAGCAAGTCTTTAAGGAGAAAACTAACATTGTTGGTGCGAGGTGACCAATATCCATCAGATGCAATGACGACAACTCTTGCAAAGTATTCCAATCAATATTTACAAGAACATAACAAACGGCTGCAACATGTGGCTGTTAACCTCAAAATTTTGCGTAAACACAGACAACAACACGCAGAATTTCCCAACACATATACAGATTTTGAAACAGACAAAAGAAAGGACACACATCCAAATTTTGCATTTAGTTCACAGCTTACAATTAAAATAATTATGTGTACAAGTGATAAATGCATAATTTTCCAAATATTGAAGAGGAAGGACTACATTTTGTTTTTCATTTAGGGTTGAAGGACTACACGCACATACTTTTATGAAGGCCCGACTACAAAGGACAAAGAAGCAACTGAACTATTTCATGACGGGGTTAAACAATCTGGACTCGATTCTGCTGTCAGAGAAATTGGTGCTCATCCCAGGCACAAAAACCAGATGAAACCCCATCAAGTTCAGGGCTTCAATTTCCTACTGAGCAACTTGGTTGTAGAGAATCGAGGTGGCTGCATCCTGGCCCATGCTCCATTACCTTCGGGTGGTCAGACAGTGGCCAGATCAGAGAAGAATACTTTTCCAGGCGTACAAGCAAGTTTCATCAATTGTATGTGACAATGAAACAAGCAAGGAAATTGAAGCCCTCAACTTGATGGCTGGCCTTTCCAACAACTTAAGCAGCCGGAGACGATGGCTGAAAACCAATACCTTCTCCCCACCTGACTCGGACAAGCCTAACAGATTAAGGAAGAAGTTTGCCTTCAGTCCTTCTCTAATATCCAACTTTTCTAAGATGTGATCCATCCGGGCATCGTCAATGCCCTCTGTTTATGTGGTTGATGTGTCTGTAGGTGAACTCTTTAGGAGGGATATCAACTGTGCGTGCACATACAGTGTGCTCCCATCCCAGGTGATGTTCAACTTCTTAACGAAGTTGTTCAGTTCTTCAACTTCACGAACTGTCGTAAGGGTGAGGTGAAGAAATTCAGAAAAGTCAACAAGCCCAAGCAATTCACGAAGAAAATATCATTCGTAGAAATGGACAACCTTGCCTGCTATTGCACGCAACTTTTGAATGAAAGTTACCTTTCTCTTGAAGTTATCATCTTGCATATATATCTGTGATTACATTTCAAGAGGAAGGTAGCATTATTCATGAGTTCTTTGTATCTGGACTTTATTGGCGAGTTCATGAAATCGTACTTTCATTTGTCTTTTTATGACCTTCGTGCGAGAATGAGAATGGATAGATGCGTTAGTAATATTTGTTGGCTTCGATGGCGATCTCTTGAGCAACAGTTCGCGAAGAATCGAGGTGGTTGCATCGGCCCATGCTCCATTACCTTGAATTGGTCGGGACGATGGGCGGATCGGAGAAAGGTAACGTTTAGGCGTACAAGCAAGTTTCATCAATTGTATGTGACAATGAAACAAGCAAGACTACCACTACCTGCGAACAAATATTACTAACGTACCCATCCATTCTCATTACGCACGAAGGTCATAAAAAGACAAATGAAAATCGCATTTCATGAACTTCGCTCAATAAAGTCGAACGACCCATAACTCATGAATGACTACCTTCCTCTTGAAATGTAAGCGCTATATATATATGCAAGATGATAACTTCGAGAGAAAGGTAGCGGTCATTCAAAAGTCTAATGCAATAGCAAGGTTGTCCATTTCTACGAATGATATTGTCTTCGTGAATTGCACAGGCTTGTTGACTTTTAAGATTTCTTCACCTCACCCTTATGACGGTTAAGTGAACTTGAAGAAGCT
>JANUSC010000336.1:0-245876 GCA_025200525.1 Camellia lanceoleosa | reverse complement strand
GGTTATTTGGAATTCTGGTTCAATTCACCAATTGAGAGTTTTTAAGCTCACTTGAGGGTGGCAAATCCATCGCCTTAGCTTTTTACTCATGGAAGTAGCAAAGACCATCAAACCATCTTTTCAAATAAACAAACATAGAAATGTTTTTTGTTCTAAATCAAATGATCTAGGTTTATAATTTCTTGTGTAAGGTGGTGCATCACATAGTAATCTTAAGGCTAATAACCGAATAAGAGCACATGTGTTTTCAAAACAATATGTGTCATGTTTAGTAGTGGCCGATTTATCTTACTCCAAGCGAGCGCAAGGTGACTCATGCATATTTGGGAAAATGGTAAATGCATCTTCCCTAATCGTATTCCTGGGGTTCCCCTTTGAGTCAGGCAACTTTGAAAGATGACTTTATTAACGGCCTTAGGCAATCTAGCGTCAGAGTTTCCTTAAATTCCCCCAAAATAAAAAATAACATTTAGGTGTCGCATCAGATCCGGGTAAGTAATGCCCATGTTTGGCACTTCTTTCTAAAAACCTATTTTTCAAAACGACGGTTGGATTTGACGGACTCCTTTTTGGTGATTTATCGGGTCTCGATTGCACTTTGCGTGATTAGATTTAGAACCATAACATTGAGTCCGAATCAGAGGAGCCCAATGAACAAAACGGATCTCCCCTGGACGCTTCGGGGACGCTTACAATCGTGATTCGACATTACAAATAACATATGGGGAACATGGATAGTGTCTTATCTCATATTTTCCACAATCGCGCATACGGTTGATTTATTCACACAATCTCGCCTATTATGCACTGGGCTCCATGGCGAAAAGATGTTTGCACTTCAAATACGCCATGAGGCCTATCGCATAATATTGATACAAACTAATCTGTCTAAGTGTTTTAGTGTAATTGAATCAACTTAACAACATAATAATAACAATTTAGTTCACATTACAAGCTAATATGTCATACAATATCAACGGAAAGTATTTCCTGCGATGCCTTCCTGATAGTTTTTGCATCTCTAGGTATTGGAACTCATTCCGCACATCCGCTTTCAATATTCCCCATCTCACAAAATATTTGACGAGCCGTTGAAATGTAAATTCAACCATAGTTGAGATAGGTAAGTTCTTGCACCTTTCAAGACGCCAAGTGAAGCACTCGTGATCATTGTCGGTGTCACGACCCAAACCAGCCTATGGGTTTAGTATCAGAATCGCCAAGAATCCGACAATGGATATCAAGGCTCGCTAATAAAGACAAACAAGAAAACACATGTGGGCACGGCGGAAGCCAAAACAAGAAATAAACAAAGGTCCAATGAGTCCGTGAGTCTAGATGCAAAAAGATTTTTACACGATATACATGAACAAAGACATAACAAGATGTACAACATATACAATCATTCAGATGTGGACTTAATCCCTATTAAAACAAGATAAAAACATTCGGCCACACAGCTTATTACAAACAACATAGGACAGATGGGGAGAATTAAACACCCTAAGCCATAGCTTACAAGTGCTTGGAACCTCGTAGTGAGGCACAACGGTTGGCTCGGACAAAATGGGAGTCTAACCTACGCCCTAGCTCCAGCCCTGCGTGCTCGACACCTACATATATATATAAACAGTGAGCTAAAGCCCAGTGAATAACATAATGCGTAAAGAGGTTAAGAATGAATGTCCTTGCAGTAATGAAAACAGTTCATTTATTCAGTATATCAGTCATTCAGTCATATGTGGTACATCCATTAGCATAACAGTACAGTAAACAGTAGATCCTAAAAGACCGAACAGTAAATGATGGCCATCAATCAGTAAACAGTAGTGGTTCTAACAAGGGAGCCGACAGAGATCTCTGTAATAAAGAATCGAAATGAGTTGCTAAGGATGCTATAATACGCCTGTAATATAGGACATACATTCATTCGACATCATGACGCTTTTAGAAAGCGCTGGGCTTAAAATACCAAATATTCACAGCTTGAACATATCTTTACACAATTGTTACTCACAGAGTTCGGCTACAGCTTAAGCCAGAGCGCCAGCCCTCAGATGCCAACCCCATGTATTGAACACACACTAAGTTACACTTGGAAAAAATAATAACTTACTCCCTAAATTGCCCTCGGTGTGGTTCTACATCTATATCCTTATTACGATGCCTTAAACTAGGCCTAAGAATGCCTAGGATGGGATGAGGATGCAAAGATGCATTCGTAAAAACAGCTTTAATTTCGAAAAACAGAGCCCCGCCGAAGCGTTGGTTTCGCCGAGCGGACATGTAACAAGGCCTCGCTGAAGCTAACTCCCCGGCGACGATGCTCGACGCCGCCGAGCGTGAGACACAAGCTCTCACTGAAGGTAATTCTCCGCCGAAAGGCATCAGAAACAAAGGTAAAGTAATGATGCTCGAATTTCGCTGAAAGCGCCACTTTCGCCGCCGAGCGAGAGTGCAACTGAAAATTTAGATTGCACCTTCGCTTAAAACCATGATTTGATGCAAAAATTTCGATCCTCTTGGGCTCATTTTCTCGAAAACACTCAAAACCCATAATATAACATGATTCAAAGCTCAATTTGTAAAACCAAAGCCCAAGGGTAGTTTAATTAAATCCACTTCAAATCAATTTTCATGAACACGATCCAAACATGACATGCATGAGTTTAGATCAATTCAAAGCTGCAATGCTAGCTCATATGAGCCAATTCTTTTCAAAATAAGACGAAATCATGGACTATCACACTATTATGAACATGCACGCACCAATTGCCATGAAATCAACATCAAAAAGCAAGGATAAACGCATGCATGCATGATACAAGGTTAATCCAACACTACAAGACCAATTCTTGACTTAGCTCATTAAACTATCATGATCCATGCTAGATAGAGCTTAAATATACAATTTATAGGATGAAATTCATACCTAGGTTCCTCAATGACAAGTCTAGAGGTTCAATTGATCACAAACTCCTCCAATCTTCTCAATTTTCAAGCAATACAAGGTGAAGCACATTGCATTCACTTTTTCCTCTCACACACTCTCTCTCTAGTCGGCAATATCAAGGAACTTGGCTGATGAAATGTTTTGTTTACATGTATACAAGTCTCTAAGTGTGTTGCCTAAGTGGTCCACTAGAGATGGCAAGGTTGTAATTAAGCCAACTATTGCAATTTAACTCATTTTAATCCAATTTAATCATACCAAATCATATTTTAAATAAATATGCCATAAATTCACATAAATCCTAATGATCATAAACATCAATAGGTTTCAGATTTGGTCACGATAAGGCCTTCAATTTGCGCTTAAACATAAAACACAAACAAATAATCAAACAACAAACAGATAAATGTATAATTAAAATGTATATGCTCACCAATTCAGCCTGATTTTGGTCACCAAAAGATTTCAACTGGCTCAATTACCAATCATAATCAGCTCATTAATAAAGAATCAAGAATTAATCGGTAATCAATGGTGAGGGTTATTATAGTCGGTCAATACCCCCACCGATATCCACCATATGCAAGGCCCACTCCACAGATTCATCTTGTGGACCCAATCGATGGTATCTTGGTTAATAGCCTCAGATTCGTTCTAAGTAAGCATTACACTTTCGCATTGATCAAGACTCTACTTTCCATAAAGTTATTCAACTCCTTATTTTTGAACTTTATGTTAAAGTTACTACAAACATGTCGGCAAGGCCGATGATATCCAACAAATTGGAGCGAGGATTCACCAATGTCACCACAAAGAACTAAAATACTCTCACCGATCGATATCAAAGTCACTCCCCACGTCCATGACAATATGTTCCTTGATATTTAAAATGAAGAACCACCAAGACTCTAAACTCTCCTTGTCGACAACAAATAATGCAAGCGGTAATACTTTGCCATTATAAAGGATGACAATCGTTACTACCAAAGAACACACCAGTATTTACCATATAAGAATGTACCATCTATGGTTATAACAGCCTACAATATTTGAAGCCATCGATAACGGGTTTGAAAGACCGTAAAAATAAAGTGGAAGACGCATAATGGTTGTATGCCCTAGATATCTATGCTTCCATTGAACGATGGTGCTAGGATTAGATGTCTGTAATGCATGCATGAATTTAGGCAACTGCCTATATGATTCATCACAATCCCCGAATACCATTTGTAACATGCCCGGGGTACCTGCTAAATAGTTCCTGACTCCCAAGATCTTTGATCTCTAGTTTCACGAGTGCAATGTGAAACGTGGATGAGAGTCCAGATTTGGCAACTTTTAGTGAAAATCCATTTTATTGCAATTTTGTCAAAAATGGACTACGCCATCGTAACTCGTGAGTCGCCACCTAATATTTTGGGAAATTAGGAAACCCATGACTCGGTGCCAAGGCCACTGTTCGTCGTAACCAAGGATGCTTGGTTCGGAACCTTAGGTATGAGAGGGGAAGGTCAATAATGAGCACTCCCGCTCACCCGATCAAAAGATCGGCCTCTACTAAACCATGATATGACTTTTATTTTCTTTATATGTTTATGTTCTGATTATTTTAGTAAATCCTAAAATTTACTATGTGAAGCATACAAGTATAGACTAGTTTGCTCAAATTGGAACAATTCAATTTCATGTTTGTTTTTCGAAAAGGGTTTGAATTTGCCACCTCTAGTGGGCTTAGAGTTTGTAAATTTGCCACTACAAAGCGGGCTTAAAAAACGTACATTCATTGAATCATTCCACTTCAGGCAACAAGCCATCATCCACAGTATTCAAACAGCTTTATCATTTACTCAATTAGCCTCATGGTAGGATGCTAAACATAATAAGAAAATCACACACAAAGGATGCTAAAGCATAAAAACTCATGATTGACCGACGTCCCTCGAACAACTACAAAACAAAATTTAGTAAAATATGCATGATCTTATATACAAAATCCTAATGCAATTCACTCATGAGATGCACTAAAGATTCGGCTTCTAAAATATGGCATGTGAATCATCTCAAAACATACGATAGCGTACAGAATCACAAAAGAATTGATTAAATCCACACATGTAAATATAGCCGAATCTTAATGCATGAGACATAAATGTAAAGCATGGATATGCATGGCATGTCAGATATATACATACACGCAGTTAGGGAAAGCGATAAAAGCATGGGATAGAAAGAAGTGGGGTGGGGGAATTATTACAATACTTGAATTATTACAGATCCGAATGAGGGAGAAATAATAAAATAAAATAAAACCTCACAAAACACTCCAAAAAAAAAAATAAACAACTTCATCACTGGCACATGTCACTCCTTTTCGCATGTCCCGGGTTCCACAACATCGCATGATTCACATTTTCTGGATTCAAGCGGCAAACCAAGGAACGGATTTGAAATCTGACTAGCATGGCTTATAGGGAAATCACTATTGGATGATGTGCAAATTTCCTTAAGCTCGGGACTTCTTGTTCTTCGCATTGACTAATTATTGGAGCTGCCCACAAACACATACAGCTGCAGGAGATGAACCAACTTTTTCACATACCAGAATGCTGCAACATTATTAACCAAAACATCATCAAACCCATAAACAAGACTGATTTCAGGTAGCCAGATAAGCCTAGAGGAGGAGCAACTGAAGAGGGAGGTGGTGAAGACTCAAATGGGTGAAGATGGTAGTAAGGCTAGTGATGAAGAAAATGAGCAGACCATCATGAGAACCACTATGACTAACACTGACTGTAGAGTTATTGAAGCCATCATCAAATGATAATGAAATCAAGAGAGAGAGAGAGAGAGGGCGGTTTGTGGGTGTGTGCCCGTGGTCATGCATGGGTGTCTAGAGAGAGAGAGAGTGCCGTGGGTGTGTGTTATGCATGGGTCTCTAGAGAGAGAGAGAGAGAGTGCCGTGGGTCTCCTCCTCCCGTGTGTGCTGCATCAGTGTGTTATGGGCCTGGGTGTGTATGGTGGTGGGTTGTGAATGTGCATGGGTGTGGTGTGGTGGTGACAATGGTGGCTTGGTGAGAGTATGGGACTGTGTGGGTGTCTGAGCTGCATGTGGTAGTGAAGTTGGTGATGATGGGTCTGCTTAGTGAGATGGCTGTGATGGTGGATGCCGTATGGGATGGCTGTGATGGAGGTCGGTGTATGGACTGTGGTGTAAGGGAGGTCGGTGTGTGGACTGTGGTGTGAGGGAGAAGGAGAGCCGTGTGTATGTCTTCTCCCCCCCCCTCTCCTCAAGCCGTGTGTTTCTCTCTTCCTCCTCAAGCCGTGTGTTTCTCTACATTTTTCTTAGAGAGAGAGAGAGTGTTGTGGTGTTATGGGTGACCCTCTTCCTCACCCGTGTATCCCTCTCCTTCCTCCTCCATGTGTGTGTGCCTCTGTCAATGGTGAGTCCCCCCATTCCTCCTCCATGTGCTGTATCAGAACCAACCCCCCCCCTTTGTGTATGTGTGGGTCTCTTTTATTTTTGCTCTCTTCATGGTTGTGAACTTCTCTCAAAAATCTGTGTGTGTGAGACAGCCCAGCTGTGTGGATCTCCCTCCTGTAAAGCACCCGCTCTTCTTTTTAGCACTCAAACCCGAGACCCTACCTAACCCATCTCCCTCTTTAAAAATATATCCTCCACTAGCAAAACCTCATCATGCTATTCATACACCTTGGTCACCCCTTTTCTTTTTAATTATCAACAAAACACACACACACCCCACGCTGCCAAATATTCCTCTTTACAATATCTCTTAACAACTCATCTTCCACCAAAAAACACCATTATCGCAAAACTTCATTATCATGACCAAATATTTTTGTTTTTTATTATTTATTATTTTTGTATTTTGTTTTTATTATTATTTTTTTATCAAATATCACATGTCATATAAACACACCTAAAAAATTTGTACAAACACACAAAATTATATAAAATTATACAAAATGATAAATTCAAATAAAATATTTTAATTTGACCAAAATGAGTGAGTTTCGATTTAAAATTTCAATTTGATTTTTTGGTGAGGGTGGTCAAAATAAAATGCCCAAGTCTTAGGGCGGTCAAAATGGGGTGTCTACATTGCTCTCTTGACAGAGCTCGAAGTCATGAAGTGACGTGAGTGAATGTCAAAGCCAGAAGACGACCCTTTTGACAAGGCCGTAAGACTTAGGCAATCACACAAAATGCAATGCATGTGGTTGAACCCGAAGGTTGCCTACGTATCCCTTTGTAAGGAATCAAACTAACGTAGTTTAGGAGCAGAATGCAAATGATATACTCAAAATGTAGTTTGAAAGTTGGACTTACACGCTTCGCGAAGCCAGTTATTTTTTAAAAAACTTATGATCATGCAAGAGAGGGATGACCTCAACTAAGAGTAATTAACAACCTAACATGTCTCATGCGAAAGGAGGAAAGATGGTGTAAACAACAGGCGCACCTGATGTTTTTAACCGAGTGAATTAACAAACCGACGCGCTTCACGTGAAAAGAGGAAGGATGGTAAACATCGTGCACCGATGTTTTTAACCGAAAGTGAATCAAAGACCTAACGCTGCCTCACGCGAGAGGGTGGTGTAAATGCACAGCGCACTCGACCGTATTTTAACCGATGTGGTGTAAAATGCACAAGCGCACTTAATCGTATTTTAACCGGTGGTGTAAATGACAGTGCACTGATCAGATTTTTAACCGAGGTGGTGTAAAACATAAGTGCACCGATCAGATTTTAACCGGTGGTGTAAACAGACAGCGACTGATCAGATGAACCGAAGTTGAATCCAAACGCGCTTTCACGCGAGAGGAGGAAGGGTGGTGTAAAAGACAAAGCGCACTTCCGTGTGTTTTAACCGATGATGGTGAATGACAGCGCACTCGCCGTTGTTAACCGATTGGATGGTGTGAACAGCAGACCTCGCCTTTGTTAACCGACTTGGGTGGTGTGAATGCACAAGCGCACTCGCCGTTGTTAACCGACGGTTTGATAATTGACTTATACGCCACGCCTCGATTTGATAATTGGACTTACACGCCACGCCGGGTGGCAAGTGGACTTACACGCCACGCCGGCCGGTGGCAAGTGGACTTACACGCCACGCCGAGTTGGCAAGTGGACTTACACGCCACGCCGGGTGGTGGCAAGTGGACTTACACGCCACGCCGGGCCGTTGGCAAGTGGACTTACACGCCACGCCGCCGTTGGCAAATGGACTTACACGCCACGCCGGGCCGTTGTGGCAAGTGGACTTACACGCCACCCGGTCAGGTGGCAAGTGGACTTACACGCTACGCGAAGCCGGGCTGACAAGTGGACTTACACACTATGCGAAGCCGGGCTGGCAAGTGGACTTACACGCTATGCGAAGCCGGGCTGGCAAGTGGACTTACACGCTACGAGGTTGGCAAGTGGACTTACACGCCACGCCGGCCGTGGTGGCAAGTGGACTTACACGCCACCCGGCCGTTGGCAAGTGGACTTACACGCCACGCCGGCCGTTGGCAAGTGGACATCGCCACGCCGGCCGTGCTGGCAAGTGGACTTACACGCCACGCCGGCCGTTGGCAAGTGGACTTACACACGCCACGCCGAAGCCGTTGGCAAGTGGACTTACACGCCACGCCGGGTGGTGGCAAGTGGACTTACACGCCACGCCGGTTGCCGGCAAGTGGACTTACACGCTGGCGCGGTTGGCAAGTGGACTTACACGCCACGCCGGGTTGGCAAGTGGACTTACACGCTGGCCGGTTGGCAAGTGGACTTACACGCCACGCCGGGGGTTGGCAAGTGGACTTACACGCTACGCGAAGCCAAGTTGGCAAGTGGACTTACACGCTACGCCAAGCCAGGTTGGCAAGTGGACTTACACGCTACGCGAAGCCAGGTTGGCAAGTGGACTTACACGCTACGCGAAGCCAGGTTGGCAAGTGGACTTACACGCTACGCGAAGCCAATTTAGATGGTTCATGATTTGTGCAATGCAATGCAATGTAATGGAATGCTGGCTATGTTTGCAACTTTCCCTATTCTCCAACAGGGTGACAGACTAGGTTGGTTCAGTTTCCAGAGTTGAGGCGCATACAAGCTATCTCAACCTATGGGTCATCTGATTTCAAGCCGTGATACACCGGGTATTTAAACCAGACTTTAGTCTCGAAAATCCCAAACCTTTATGCTTCTAGGCATCGCCATTCAACTCTAGTTTCCACCGCCTCGCTTGATCTCCTAGAACTCATTACAAACACAACGGTGACTATTCCAGACCGATTGAAGACGTTCGGGCACGACAAACACCAAAGGAATTGCACCTTTAGAGGATTTAAGGTCTCCTAGACCAAGAAAGTCGTTTGGGCATGACAAACACCAAAGGACTTGCACCTTCAGAGGATTTAAGGTCTCCTAGACCTAGAAAAGAACAACAAGCGCACATGCTGTTTTTCACCAATAAAATGGCCATACATGCCGCTTACTTCCGCTCATATTCACAACTTTCCCTATTCTCCAACGGGGTGACAGACTAGGTTGGTTTGGTATCCAGAGTTGAGGCGCATATAAGCTAGCTCAACTTATGGGGCTACCATACAGATTTCAAGCCGGGGATACACCTTTGGGTATTTAAACCAGACTTTAGTCTCGGAAATTCCGAACCTTTTGCGTTCTAGGCCTTGGCCATTCAACTCTAGTTTCCATCGTCTCGGTTGATCTCCTAGGAACACATTACAAACATAGTCAATTGAAGTCGTTCGGGCACGACAAACACCAAAGGAATTGTACCTTTAGAGGATTTAAGGTCTCCTAGACCAAGAAAGTCGTTTGGGCACGACAAACACCAAAGGACTTGCACCTTCAGAGGATTTAAGGTCTCTAGACCCTAAAAGAACAACAAGCGACTTGCTATTTTTAACCGATTGAATGGCCATGGATGCCGCTTACTTCCTGATCATATTCACAACTTTCCCTATTCTCCAATGGGGTGACAGACTAGGTTGATTTAGTATCCAGAGTTGAGGCGCATACAAGATAGCTCAACTTATGGGGCTACCATACAGATTTCAAGCCGGGGATACACCCCTGGGTATTTAAACCAGACTTTAGTCTCGGAAATTCCAAACCTTTTATGCTTTTAAGCCTTGGCCATTCAACTCTAGTTTTCACTGTCACAGTTGGTCTCCTAGGAACTCATTGCAAACACAGGCAGGATAATACACTGGTATGTGTAGACAAAATACAGACATATACACAGATATATACAGTACATACGACACAAATATATATAGGTATATACACAGGTATATATACGACGATATCCACAGATATATTCGACACAGACATATACGGACCTATACACAAACACATACGGATATATACACAGATATATATACGGAGATATACATTGGGGGAATATTTTGTTTGGTCCGTGTTGGGAAGATGCCGCATCGAGAAGGCATATTCCATTTGCCGACATCAAAGACACGACGTCAAAAACACACAAAAAAGAAAGAAAAATCACAAGATGGAGGGACATGGAACATGGGGTGTGGAAGCCCGAACCTCAAGCTCGGCCTCCGAGACCTTAACCACTGAACCGCGTGACTCTTGTGACAAAATATAAAAACAAATATATATATATATATATACTATACAAGACATATATATACATAAAACCAAAACAAACCAAAAGAAACACTCAATGTGGGTTCAAACCCTTGACCTCAGCTCAGCCTTCACCTTCAACCAACCTCGAGCCACACCATCAACCCAAGGCACTCATATGACCAAAATGTTCAAACAAATATCTATATTACATAGCTATACAATATATATACATATATGCATACACACAACTCTCTTGCAAGGCTTTGGCACGCTGGCTCGCTTTTGTGTTGATTGGCGACAAAAAAAATTTCTGGTTTGCAAGCCCGCCGACCCTCTCCCTCTCTTTGTCTTTCTCTCGCTCTTCTTCTTCTTCAAGATCGCCCTCCTTCTTCTTAATCGTTCTTCTTCTTCCCTTTTCCATTATCGCTCTTCCATCGTCCTCCTTCTTCTTTTTTTCTTCGCCACTCTTCTCGGATCGCTTTCTTTTCCTCTTTCTTCCCATACATGGCTTGCCTCGCCTCTCTCTCTGTTCCGGATCTTAATGATCCATCGAGCTCCTTCGGGCCAAGTGCCCTCGCTCTACTCATCCCATCTTTTCCCACCCTAACAGTTGAGCAAGTGATGGCTGCTCAAACTGATATTGATGCTAACCACCTCACGCTGAAGTCGTGTATGGAAACAGTGGCCGCGGTCACTAATTTGTCTCACCGTCTGCAAAACAGGACGAGTGAGCTACATCGGGTTAATGCCCAACTCAATCTGCTTCAGCAGATGTACAAGGATGCACGAGCGGAGGTTTGTGCGCTGAAGGCAGAGAACAAGGAACTGAAACGGAAGACTACCTCCATGGAGAGTAGAGAGGTAAAACGACAGACCATTTGTCTGGACCAGTTCGGAGCGCCGGCGTACTTTTCCTTTGATGGTCGGCGAAAAGTCAACTCTTTTGCCGGAAACATTGAGGCAGGGCCTTCGAAGGCCGACGACAAAAAGAGGAAGAGCCGAGTAAGTGAAGTTGGTGCGCGGCCGTCACCGGCGAAGAAGAAGAAGAACAAGATCCCCCCCTCTTTTTTTTCTTTTTCTGGACTTTGTAATTTTTTTTTATTTTTGGGTTTGTTTTGTTTGTATTTCTGTTTTTTTTTTTTTTTTTTTTTTTTTTTGGAGTCTCAGAATCGGAATGTCCTCCTCGATCAGTATAAAAGTTTCAGTTTGTAACTCAATGGTGTGACTGGCATATCACTTTGAGCTTGAAAACAATTTGTTTGATTGAATTTGAAAAATGATTGAAATTTGAACTCTGAATTGGACATTGATCCATACTGACCTGAATAAAAATAAAACTGGACTCAACGTAAGAAAAACGAAGCCAAAATAATCCAAACACACTTCTATCTGTTGTTGGTATGAATACCTAACTAGTATAAATACACTAACTAGTATAAATACACACCGACATACCGACTAGTATGAATACCCTGATCTGGTATAAATACACTGACTGGTATGAAGACACACTGATATACACTGACTGGTATAAATACACTGACTGGTACGAATACACACTTATATACACTGAGGAGTTGACTCGAGTGGTGGAGAAGACAGAATCACTAACTCAACTATGCCCCTAATTCATTACCTTGACATTTTTTTTTTCTTGATTTTTTTGTACTAATGGTTTGATCAACATGAGAATTAGACTCGCATTCTTATCCCATTTTCGCTTTGAAATCACGTAAGCTAAGTCATGAGCACGAAAATTTTCCTTTTCAACTCCAAAGAATGGTCCAAGTTTTGCAAAATGGAACAATTTTCGAGAAAAATTAGTCACTTCATTCAAATTAATCAAAATCTATTTTGCAAATGGTCACTACTCAACTAACATGGAATCAACTATTGGGGTGCATAGTCCTAAACCGATAATCAAAGGTGATATCCGAACCAAGCCAACCTAATCGAGCCAAACCGAATCAACCAAGTTGACTAACCAATTGAATGTAATGAAAATACACCAATCAAACACGGATAGGATAACCAAGTCGACTAAAGATACACCAATCAAGCATGGACGAGATGAATGAGTTAAAAAACTTATTAGGGCGAACTTCAAGATAAAGCTACCACGTATCCCAAAGATAGGAATCGTGCCATCGTAATTCTACCGAGGTTCACTCGGTATTGACACTCTCCTTTTATGCTCTAACTTTTGCCAAAGCCGCTTTCGGTTTTCAACCTGCGTAGCTTTTCATTTTTTCATTTTTCCATTTACTTTTTTTATTTTTTATTTTATTTTATTATTTTTTTTTCATTTTGTTCATTTCATTTTTTTTTTGGTTTTTCATTTCATTTTTTTTTTGTTTTTTCATTTTTCTGCTCTAACTTTTGCCTAGGTCGCCCTTCCGGGTTTTCAGCCCAGCGAGCCTCTCAAGGGTTACTTTCATTTTAACTTGTCCATGTTGATTAGGTGTGAAATCTCTAGGCCATCTATAAGAACAACTGCTACACTTGACCAGTAGATATGGTGATGTAGGGACTAGACTGAATTGGGTCCGAATTTGCCACTAGTGTAGTGGATAGGAACTCAGCTGTCTTTCAATAATAAAATTCATTCCTCAAATTCTAGGTTTGGCCTTTTTGGGCGGTCTTTATTGGGAAACGGTTCAATTTTAACTCTTTGATCACATCCAACCTTTTGCCCCTAGTTCAAGGGCTGCTTCAAATCTTAAATCACATCCGACCTTCTTGCCCCTAGTTCAAGGGCTGTTTCCAATCTGAATCACAGGCCCTACATAGTTTTGGCTAAGGTTCACTCGAGTATTGACACTCTCCTTTTACGCTCTAACTTTTGCCAAAGCCGCCCTTTCGGGTTTTCAACCTTGCGAGCTTTTCATTTTTTTATTTATTTATTTTTTTTCCTTCTTTTTTTTTTTTTTTTTTTTTTGTGCTCTAACTTTTGCTTGGGTCGCCCTTCCGGGTTTTCGGCCCAGCGAGCCTCTCAAGGGTGATACTTTATTGCCCCTAGTTCAAGGGCTACCTCCATTTTAGCTATGCAAGCCTCACACTTTTGCCCCTAGTTCAAGGGCTGTTTCAAATCTGAATCACATTCGACCTTATTGCCCCTAGTTGAAGGGCTGCCTCCATTTGAATCACATCATGGCCCCTAGTTCAAGAGCTATTTTCGATTCGACTACGCAAACTTTACACTTTGATTGATCATGAAATACTTCAAATCACGGTTTGAAGGCTAAGGAGCTAAGGAGGTCAGACCACGAGTCAAGAGGGATCCTATGCTGTATAACTAATTCCAGGCATGTCTTCGTAGGACCACGCAAAAACAATTTTTAAAATCTTTTCACAAAGTGACTAATCACTCGTACTTTTACGAAGATAAGATAGAACCAATTTGGACCAAGCCAGGATCCTTCTCAGTACCCACATTAACAAAATGATTTTATTCATCAAAGGCTTAGCACACCTCTCTTCCTCTCAGTTGATCAAAATTTGCAAACCCCGAGGAAATTCTTCCTCTTCGTTTTTATCAGAGTTTTGGAAAAAGTTTTGAAAAACTTTGGTCAATGCAATGATTTAAAGGCCTAAAAGTAGGCGGACTCTATGGCATTTTGTCTTGGATTTGTTTTTGAATTTGTGTTTGGAAAGGAGACTATAACTCAAGGACAACAAACTTTTGACAACATACTCAAAAGAAAATGACAAAGAAGACCTAGACAGATGTAAATGTCTAGGTTAGCACTCGAAATCAACAGACTCGACTCACTAGAATGACTCGAGCTTAATCACAACTCTACAAACTTGGTGGAATCACACTTAGACTCAATACTCAATTGAACTCAAAATAAAACCATTTTCAAATTGGCACCAACGTGGGCCATCCGCAACATTCAAAATACAGCCCGTGCAATCAACAGTGGTCACTCCCCAATCACAGAGATGGTGGATACCCTACAAGTTCTATTTATTTACAAATGGTCAACTTTGTGGATATCGGATACCCTACAATAAACTTTTCACCAATTGTCTCTACTATTTAAGGATGAAATTAGACATTTGGTAATGAATTACTATCCTGTCAAGACCAAAATTTTATTTTTAAAAGGGTATACCATTTAGCATTAAATTATTTGGTTCTTAAAATTACATTTATTAGTGGCATGAAATTTTTACATTACAGTGTATACTAAATATATTTTTATTTTCATTTTTGCCAACAAATAAACATAAACATGTTTAAAATATTGGACAAATTACAAAAAAAAAAAATTACAGAGTTTTAGGTATTTTTTGAAATTAAAACTCGAAAGTTTTAATTTCATCAATTTAAATTTTAAACTTCATTCTGTGTCACAACCTACACTCATGTCCATCTCAATTACTTTGTTTAACAATTTTGCTTTTTTTTTTAAATACATGTGGCAATATATTATTTACTCTTTTAACTTCTTCTAAAACACTTTTAAACTTGACCATAGTAGATCACAAACTATCCTAACCATCCATTTAAATATTACCATGCACCTCACACAGTGGATAAACTCTTTCTCCTTCCCCATCTCTTTCGCCATTAAAACCTACATGTTTCCTGCTACAGCCTAACGGCATCAAAACCCACGCTGCCTCTACAATCATCCTCCCATCCCCCTTGCCCCATAACCCATCGTGGGACTTTTCCCAAATTAGGGCAAAATAGCAACTTATTTCCCAAAGTAGGCCTAATTTGGAGGGAATTCCCAAACTAAGGAAATTTGATTTATACATAAAGCGTGGTTAGGAACCACGCTTTTAAGTAAAAAAAATTTCCCCAAAAAACGTTGTTTCAAACCACGCTTTTACTGTTGACCAAAGAAAGCGTGGATGATAATCACGTTTTTAACCAAAATGTAAAAACGTGCTTTCAAAACACATTTTCAATAGTACATCAAAACCAGCACTGACTCTTCTCTCTCTCTCTCTGACACACACACTCACATATATAATTTTTAATATATATCAATTTTATTTTATAAAATTGAGACCAATATTAAATATATATAAAAATAATTTATAATAGCAAATAATAATCAACTATATAAAATGATTACTTTTTGGAAAAATTACTCATAAATCCCATTTTGGTAAATATTGCTCTAGTTAGTCCTGAGTGTTTTTTCATAAACCATTTAGTCCTTTTTATTTTGGTATAATATATGTTTTGATATATTATATATGGAGTTTACATTTTACCCCTATTGATTTCATTTTGATGATGTAGTTGATGTAGTTGATGTTGCTGATGTTTGATGATTTTTGATGATGTTGATGATGTAGTTGATGTTGCTGATGTTTGATGATGTTGAAACTTATCAGTCCACAAAGCCATCAAAAAACACACAAAAGCTTGAAATATATGTAAAAAACAAAGAGGGTTTAAGAGAAAATTGTATCTCTTTGGCCTTACACGAATCGAAACAGTTGGGAAACAGAGATTGGTTCTCTGCTGGTAAAGACAGTAGAGTTGTTGTAAACACAAAGTGAAGAACACAGAAGTGAATGAAATCCAGAGCTTCAACTGAGCCCCAATCAACGCCGATCCAGACTCTACCGACAAAAAAAGAAGATTTGTAGATCTACGACCTTCCAGATCTCGATCGTCGACGCCGGATACAAGCTCACCAACCGCAAAACCACCTTCACAATGGACGCCTCCATCCTCTCTGACTCTGGCGATTCGCTCCATCTCCGTGCATCCCCTTTGCTCGATCCCACCATCTCGGCTAATCGCCGCCACCAACCACCGCCTCATCATTCCCGACGAGTCCTGTAAGTTCCCTCCGGTAAATCCCGGCTACTCCGCTTGCGTAGGCCGAATCCGCACAGACCTCATCATCGCCACCATCACGATGATGATGTAGTTGATGATGTTAATGATGTTTGATGATGTAGTCGATGTTTGATGATGTAGTTCATGTTTGATGATGTTGTGATGTTCTTGATGTTTGATGAGGTTGAAGATGTAGTTGATGTTTGATGATGTTCACAATGTTGCTGATGTTGATGATGTATGGTGATGTAGTTGATGTTTTGATGATATTTTATGATGTTGGTGATGTTGGTGATATTGATGATGTAGTTGATGTTTGATATTTGATGATGTTGATGTTGTTGGTGATGTTGATGATGTTTGATGATGTAGTTGATGTTTGATGTTGTTGATGATGTTTTATGATGTTGGTGATGTTTGATGATGTAGTTCATGTTTGATGATATTGATGATGTTCCTGATGTTTGATGAGGTTGAAGATGTAGTTGATGTTTGATAATGTTCACAATGTTGGTGATGTTGATGATGTATGATGATGTAGTTGATATTTTGATGATGTTTTATGATGTTGGTGATATTGATGATGTATTTGATGTTTGATGATGTTGATGTTGTTGGTAATGTTGATACTGTTTGATGATGTAGTTTATGTAGTTGATGTTTAATGTTTGACGATGTTGATGATGTTTTATGATGTTGGTGATGTTGATGATGTAGTTGATGTTGATGATGTTGTTAGTGTAGTTAATGTTGCTGATGTTCAGAAAGAAGAGAAATCTAAAATTATTCAGTAATTTTAACAGTAGATAATTATTCAGTAGTCTTCCCTCTTAACAGTAGATAATTATTCAGTAATTTCGAAATATGGACAAGTGATTTTTTATAGTAATAATTAGTGGAGAATGTGGATAGGTGGAATATTGTGTTGGCTGATTGCAAAACATGAAAAGACATATATTAAATGATGATTGGTTAAAAAATATAAACACATGATACTCCGAGAAGTAAATGATAATTTCCCCTTAGCAGCCTAGTGGGGGCATCTCTAACTCTTAACTCAAAACATATATGAACTTTATATTTGGATAAAAATTATTTAAAAAATCTATTTATTGTTTGACTTGAACTTATATTAAGTTTTATCTTCTTTTTTTTTATATCGAAATTAAAGAAGATTTAAATATTTACTTAAAATCTTTACAATTATTTTGCAATTTTTAAATTTACAACTTTGTCATTAATGAAATTTTTACTTAAACTCATATTTAAATGGGTAAATTATACTATGTCTTCTTTATATTTGGTCACTTCTCACTGTAGTCCTTAAAGTGGTTTTTTTTTTTTTTTTTCAATTGGGCCTTTCATGTTTCAAATTTTTCCAGTTTATTCCTAAAACCAATTTCTGTTCAAAATTAAACAGTAAATGACACATTAATAGTTACGTGACATAAAAATATTTTATTATGTATAACTTACATTTTTAACATAAACTTAAACTGTAATATAATAATATCTTTTTTATGTTATGTGACAGTTATTATCACATTAACTATTTAATTTTGAATAGAAATTAACTTTAAGAGTAAAGTGAGAAAAACTTGGACCTTAAAGGGCTAAAGTAAGAAAAAATAAATTTTAAGGGCCAAAGTAAAAAAATAGTCAAACATAAATGGACAAAATGTAATTCACCCTATTTACATATGAGTTTGCCACTTCATATCAAATAAATTTTTTACGCACAAAATTGAAAGGAAAAGTCTATGGTACATTCACCCTTCAAAAGGTGTATCGTATGCACCTTATGGCCTCTTTTGGGTATTTGGCTTTTAGCCACGTCTGTGTGTTTGTAACAAAAGTCAAAAGTTAGCTTTTTTGTATTTAAAGACATTTGGAAAGTTGGTTTTCAGCCATTGGTGAAATTATAATTCTACCCCTCATGGGTCAAAATGTGCTACATGGATGAAGTTGTAAATATTTTAAATTGAATGGGGATAGTTTGGTCATTTTATTGTGATTTGACAACATAAACAAATATTAATCAAAAAAGCTAAAAGTAACTTTTTACCAACTTCCCAAATCACTTGTCTAAAAAAGTCAAAAACTATATAGCTTTACTAGAAAATAGCAAGCCAAATAGCAGACCACTAGAAGAAGAGGTCTCTAGTGAGAAGGAGATGGAGTAAGGAGGGTGGATCCCTGTGGTCAGCGAGAGCAGGCAGAGGTGCATGGAGTAACAAATTATCAAAGGGCTTGTTTACTGTATTTGTGGATAATCTCCCAAACTCATTGGAGCCTAAAGGTATGTTCAAACTCTTCACTAAGTTTGGAATAGTCAAGGATGTCTTTATTCCACAAAAGAGGAGGAAAACCACACACACAAGGTTCGATTTTGTGAGATTGGGTATTCGATCAACACAAGCATTGTAGTTTAGAAAGCAAATGGGTTATGGGTGGGCGACAAGGCACTTGAAGTCAAATATGTTGAGTATGCTAGAAATCGAACATAAGCAAACCTCAAAGAAATCTTGTTCTTTGTTGTGAAATGGAGTCTACGCCTAACGTAAATCTTTTTTGATGCCTTCAAAACAAACATAGGCATTCCACAAGGCAAACCGATTCTACCATTAAAGTGATTGAAGATGGTCATGGGTGGTTGCATGGAAGTGCAATAGTAAGACTCAAAGAAGAGTACATCTTATCTAATATCAAGCAAGCTCTGCAGGAAAAAATGATGGGTCATATTCTTGTAAAAAATGGAGGAGGAAGGGATGTTGTCCTAACATTCAAGTCTAAAGAAGAGATGAGTTCTAACTTTAGATTAGTCAATGAATGGCTAAAGAAGTGGTGCGATTTTGCTACAGAATGGAAGCCAGATTTGCACCTTGAGCAGGAGAGATGTTTATCACTAAAATGCTATGGCGTCCCACTAAACCTCTGGAACAGAGATACGTTTACCAAATTAGGAGGAATATGGGGAAAGGTCCTAAATCTTGATAGTAATGTTTGCCAACCAATGTCCTTTTGCTATGGTAGAGTTAGGATTGCAACTAAATGTATGGAATGGATCAACAAAGAAGTACATCTGGAGTGCAAGGGCAAAATCTTTCCAGTCTTAGTTTATGAAGAACAAACTAATATTGAGAAAGACTTTAATTCATCCATTGATTCTACGGAAGATTTCAGCTCCAATATGATAGCCAGACAAGAGCATAAAGATCCCAAAAGGATTGAAGATGATGAAAGTGACCTGGCAAAGAGAATGGAGAGAAATGATGTCGAACTGGCATTTGTCAACGATGTGGATCCTGTTCAGAGGGTAGTGCAGACCTGCAGCAGTGCTGAGGTGCACAGGGTAGAAGAAGAATCTAAAGTGGAACATCACTGTAGTAGAGAGGAAGATGATACGGTAGTTCCAGAGATAAAAGATGGCATGGGGCGCAGCTTTGAAGATAATGCACGCATGGCAGACTCATAAAAAATGAAGCGGCGATTATTCCCACTTGCCAATAATGCCAACGGAGGTTAAAGGCCACCAGACACATCTGGTTTTATTAGAAGCCTCGAGACATCTGCAGGGCTTAGACCTGGCATAGATTTGGAGATTGATTTAGGCCATATCCTTCATAAACTTGGCCCATCAATTACAAGCCTTGACAGAGTTAGTAAGCCTAGCTCTGCCAATGATGGATCACTTGGGCCCACAAGGACCAAATCGATTTCAGACACACCACATAATAAAAGGTGCTCAATAGGAAGTGTAAACCCAAAACTAAAGCTAAGCTGAAAGGAAACAAGAAAGGTAAGTCTAAGGAACTCACTCAGTCTGAAATCATCTCTAGCTTCGTCGGGTTTCATAGGCATAAAGGGGCTTCCTCTAGTAAGCCTCCATAAAAAAGGGCTATATTCAGAGCTGTTGTTGTAGCTATGTCACTTTCAGCTTTATCTGAGATTAGTGATAGAAGGGGAAGATATATCCTAAATGAAGCTCAAGCTACATTGCATATGGGGAAAGCTCTAGGGCTCAACTTCAAAGGCAAGGAATCTGATACTCTCCACAAAATTGTTGAATTAGAGCTCAAAGATAAAGAAAGAAATTGAGGAGAGGAGAAAGGTGGGTAGTAATCAGCTCCAACTCAGGTGACTTGGTGTTCAATTTTGTTAATTAATGAAGTCATGGAATGTTAGAGGCCTGGGAAAAGCTGAGAAAAAAGGAATGATAAGGAAATTAATTACGGAAAGGCAAGTGGAAATAACACTCTTTCAAGAAACAAAAAAATCCTCATTTTGAGCATGAAGTCAGAGCCCTATGGCCAAGAAGTAGTATGGAATTTTTGTCAGTTGATTCAGAGGGATCTGCTGGAGGCCTATTGTGTATTTGGGATCCAGAGATCTTCAAGTTACATAGCTGCTGCAGCAATAGGAGATTCATTCTACTCTCAGGTACACTCCACAATTCTTTTGAATGTATACTATTAAATGTCTATGCCCCAAATAATGCTAGCAGTAGAAATAAATTATGGGATTGTTTCTTGTTAACCTTAAAAGAATCTTCCCCAACCCATGGTGTATGGGTGGAGACTGCAATGAGATAAGAAACACTGGGGAAAGGATTGGATGCTCCAAAAGGGACAAAATGATGAAAGAGTTTAATGAATTTATTGACAGAAGCGAGCTAACTGACTTACCTTTGCTTGGAAGGAAATACACTTGGTGTAATGCACAAGAAAATGAGAAATGGAGTAGGATTGATAGAATTATGCTCAGTCCGGAATGGTTCACCAAATTCAAATTGAAGTTATGGGGGCTGCCTAGATTTCTCTCTAATCACTGTCTTTTCCTGTTGAAGAATGATGAAAGGGATTGGGGCCCAAAACCATTCAAGTTTATCAATGTCTGGACCTTGCACCCCTCCTTTCCCTCTTTTTTAGAAAGCATCTGGAAGGAAACTACTGTCAATGGAGGACTTGGGCTTACTCTTTGAGAAGCTAAAGTTGTTGAAGCTTGCTCTTAAGAAATGGAACTGTGATGTCTTTGGCAACATTTCTTCTAAATTGAAAGCAGTTGAGGAAGAGTTGCATGCTTTGGACCTCAAAATAGACCACTAGTAGAATCAGAAAGAGAAAGCAGGAGAATGATTAAAAGTGAAGTATGGAATCTTAGCAGAATGATGGAATGGATGTGGTAGCAAAAATCGAGTTAACGGTCATTTAAAGGGGATAGAAACACTAGGTTCTTCCATGTTATGGCTAGTTGTAGACAAAATAGCAATGTCATCACTTTTATATCTGTTAATGGTGTTACTCATGAAGATCCTATCAAATTCAAATATGAGGCCCCTCTACACTTTAAGAAACAGTTCACAGAAGATTGCACTAACAGGCCATCTTTAGGTGGTGTGTTGATTAGTTCTGAGAGTCACTCTTTCTAGGAGTTAGAAATTGAGTTCTTTGAAGTTGAAATTAAGGCAACTGTTAAAGAATGCAATGGCAATAAAGCTCTAGGCCCAAATGGCTTCAATCTGCTATGCTTTCAGAAATTTTGGAAGATTATAAAAAAGGAGGTTCTCATTTTCATGGCAGATTTTCACACCCACAGCAGACTTGTTTATGGGCTTAATAGTTCCTTTATCACACTTATCCCCAAAAATAAAAATCTTGTGGGTTTGGAGGACTATAAACCTATAAGTCTGGTGGGTTCCGTTTACAAGATTCTCTTAAAAGTTCTAGCACATAGACTGAAAAAAGTTCTTCTTGAAGTAATCGGAGTTACTCAATCATCTTTTCTTAGAGGTAGGAATATTTTGGATCGTGTTCTTATTGCCAATGAAGTTGTGGATAATTGGAAAAACTCTGAAAAGAAAGGTATCACCATTAAACTAGACTTTGAAAAAGCTTTTGACTCAGTTACCTGGGATTTTCTTCTTTTTATGCTCTCTAACTTTGGTTTTGGTCCAAAATGGGTTGCTTGGATGAGAGAATGTATCTCTCTGATGAAGGCTTTCTGTTCTAGTTAATGGATCACCAACTGTAGAATTCTCTCAACAAAGAGGGCTGAGGCAAGGTGATCCCCTTTCTCCATTTCTGTTCAACTTAGTAGCAGAAGGGCTCAACATACTCATGACTAGAGCTTATGAGCAGAATTTTATTATAAGTGTGAAAATTGGGAGGAAGAAAGTAGTTATTTCTCATCTAGAATTTGTTGATCATTCAATTATCTTCTGTGAAGCAAATATGGAGCAACTTGTTAGCATTAAAAAGGTGCTTAGATGTTTTGGGCTACTCTCAATTTGCAAATAAACTATCACAAAAGTGTTTTAAGTGGATTTGGAGTTGATAATGAAGTCTTATCACCATAGCTAACCTCCTCAATTGCAAAGTGCAAGGCCTCCTCAAGTTCTTAGGTTTGCCTCTAGGTGCCAACCACAGGAAAAAGTCCACTTGGAAACCTGTCCTAGAAAAAGTTAAATCAAGATTAGCAGGTTGGAAGAGAAGGCTCCTTTCTTTTGCAGGTAGACTCACCTTAATCAAATCACTAGTATCCAACCTTCTTCTTTATTACCTGTCCCTTTTCAAAATGCCTTTAAGGGTGGCCAAAGAGCTAGAGAAAATTGAAGCTTTTTTCCTATGGGGAGGTACTGAATTGAAGAAGAAATTCATATGGTGAAGTGGGTAGAAGTAGCTAAAAGTGCAAGCCTTGGAGGCCTAGGAATACGAAGAATTATTGATGTCAATACTAGCCTTTTGTTAAAATGGTGGTGGAAGTTTGGATATGAGCCCAATGCTCTTTGGAGAAAGGTTCTCTATAGTAAGTATCTGATTGATGAGGATAGGTGGCAGCCAAACTTCAGGCCTTCTTGCAAATACTCTAGGGTGTGGAGCGACATTATGTCTATTGCTATCCACAAGCTACCCTCTGTAAATTTTTTCTGGACAACTTTCTAATTAAGGTTGGCGATGGCAAGAGAGTCAAATTCTGGTCTGATAAATGGTGTGGAAACATTTGTCTCAAAGATGAATTCCCAAGTCTCTTCAGATTAGCAACTAATAAGAAAGACACTCTACCATTGTTCTATGAAAAAAGATCATCCTCAAGGGATTGGAACTTATCTTTCAGAAGAGCTCCATATGAGTGGGAAGTGGTGGAAATTACTAGACTGTTCAGCATATTATCTACTGCCCAACCCTCAGGATTGGAGAGGCGATCTATCTGGCTTGGTTCATCATCAGGTTCTTATAAAGCAGCTGACGTGTATAATTTTAGCAATGCCTCTCTTAGTCGCAGTTATAATATCTATAAGTTCATTTGGAATAAAGATATCCCTCCCAAAATACAATTCTTTTGCTGGTTGGCTTGGAAAGACCAAATCAAATCTGCTACTTTCCTTCAAAAGATTGGGATTCTCAATGTTAATCTTTGCTCCTTTGTGTTCTTTCTCGCAAATCGGAATCGTGCATCACCAACCATGAGCTATTATTTTGCCCTTTTTCTTGGATTTTGGTCCAAATGTTCTGATGGTGGGAGTTCCAATGGGTGATACCAAGCTCAGTTGATAGTCTCTTCTATTGGTGGAATGAAGGTAAGTTCAAAAGCTTGGAAAAAAGGATTTGGAGGGCTCTACCATTAATTACCCTCTGGTCTCTCTGGAAGTTGAGGAATGAGTGCATGTTTAATGGTGTGCAACCCAATTGCTCTGAGTTGAGTGAGCTTATAAATGTAAGACTTGCTTTATGGATCAAAGCTTCAATACAAGATTTCCACTACTCAGTGAATGACTTAATTTTCAATCTAAGTCATGTGAGGCTTTGCCTCTGAGAGTGTCTTGGTGCTTGGATGATAGGCTGCTTGGGCTGTTTGAGGCCTGTTGGGTTGTTTGAGGTCTGTTGCTATTTTGTTCTGGGCTGTTCTGGACTGCTTTGTATGATCGACAAATAGTTCTGCTGATCTACTATTAATGAAGGCTGCTGATCTGTGTATGCTGTAAAAGCTCTTCTTCAAGCAATGCTTGGGTCTGCTCTATGTATGGTGTTTGAGAGCCTACTGAATTATTTGTATGGAAGGCTTGGACTCAAGAATAGAGGAGGCTGCTGAACTATTTGTTCTGGGTGTTGTACTGGGTTGTGGCATCAAGTGTTTCAGCTAGTGTTGGTTTCTTACCAACACCATTCTTGGTTTTCCTTTTTTCTTCTTTCCTTTCCCATCTTTATTGATGTTTTCCCATATGTAATGTATGGTTTCGTCATTAATAAAGATTTTCTTTGCTAATAAAAAAAAAATAAAAAAAAAAAGTCAAAAGCTTGGTTAAAAGCCAAAAAGCCACTTTTTACCATCTTCCCAAAACACCCCGTTGGAAAGAAGAAAATGATATAACTTTATAGTTTCTGAGTCATAACTATTAAAAAAAAAAAGGTTAAATTACAAATAGACCCCCTGGGGTTTGTTTAAAATACAAATTGCTTCCTGTAGTTTGAAAATTTACAAATACCTCCCTATCAGAATTTTTTTATTTAACAGAATTAATTAAAAAAGTGAAATTTCTAACTGTTCACCTATACAATAATAAAATTATCTGAATTATTAATTGAAATAATATTTTAACATTATTAAAAACTATTAATTAACTTGATGATTTATTAATAAAAGGACCTATTTGTCATGAAATTAAAAACTTTAGGGGGCATAATGTAATTTCTAGAACCACATGGGGTAATTTGTAATTTAAGTAAACCTTAAGGGGTGTGTTTGTAATTTATCCTAAAAAAATCATAATCAAATAATACGTGAGACATAACCAAAGATCTCATAAGTCATAATTAAAATAAGGTCATAACTAAAGAAGAAAATTGATCATAACTAAATAAAAATGACATAACTTAGGGGTGTATATAATAAAGGGCGTATATATACCTAATACATGGTTAGAGGTGACATAATCATTAATGAGAAGTGTTGGCGACCCATAATGCGGATTCCTAAATTCACCTATAATGATGTAGTAGGGGAGATAACCCCTAAGTGTGGCAAATCAAATGATAACATCTATCACACCATATCATTATGTGTCAAATTGTTAAAAATATTTTGTAGATCTTAAACATTTTCCAATTGATGAGCTATTTAATTTGTCACCTAGGACCTACTAAGATCTCCAACCAGGAAAAAAAAAAAAACCTACTAAGATGATCTAAAATAAATTTAATTATTGAAAGCTATTTTTTAAATAATTTAATAAGATAATGTTTCATTCTAATATATTGGGTAAATTACACTGGCCTCCTTTGATATTTTAAAAAAATACAATAAGCTTAACAATTTTATCATAATTACATCGGTCTTTCTTTTAGTGGGAGGTTGGGGTTCGTTTATTTGGTTACTTTTTTTGCGTGTACTTATTTTCATCTTTTGTGATTTTTTTTTTTAATTTTAAAAAGGTTTTAGATTTTTAGTTTTGCTTGATGAGACAACTCAAAAACGATTTTTTTAAAAATAATTTCAAAAATGTTTAGAAAAAACAAAAATAAGCAAAAATTAGTGAACTTTTTTATACTTATTTTGGCCTTTTTAAGGCTGAGTTTGGCATCTCTTAAAAAATTTAAAAAGTCAAAAAATCACTATTTTATTTAAATCACATCATCTTATTTAAGTCACATAACTTTTCTATCACATCACTTTAAACTCAATCCATACTTCATAAAAAGTGAAAAAGTGCACTTATTTAGAACATTCAAAACAATCCCTAAATGGATGGTTGCAGTGAAGCTCTCAAGATTTTTTTGATATCAACAAAATATATTAGGCTAAATTACGTTATCAATTTTATAATTTTAATATAAATATATTATTTTTTTTAATTTTAATTTATATAACACTTAACTTTATTTTCATTAATAATTTATTAGTAATATAAATAAAATTAATAATATTGTGATATTTTTTATATGAAAATTTATATTTTATATTATTTATTTTTGTATTTTCGTAACGTCTACATTAGTTTATGTCTATTTACCTTTGCAGTTTGGGGTGAGCTAAATATGTCTTCTTCTTTTTTTTTTCTTTTTTTTTGATTTTTAATGATTTTTTTCAAAATTATGTCAAAATTTTTTATTTTTCCCGATTTGTCTTGAGTGGATGAATTTAAAAAGTAAAAAGGAAATTGAAAATTTCTAAAAAGAAATTAAGGCCTGGTTTGGCATATCAGGAAAAATTCAAAAAGTTAAAAAATTATTAAAAAAGTTAAAAAGTTATCACTATTCACAAATTAAAAATATAAAAAAATTATTTTTCACATTATTTTAATACAAACAACGACTGAACAACGTTGGTACTGATTGATGGTTTAGTACTTATTGGCATGTTCAAATGAATCAAAAAAAAAAATTAGATGTATATATTTATTAAGTTAGAGGGTAATGTTGGGCCGTTGAGGGCCACCATGGGTCCGTTTTTGATAATCAAAACCGTTAATGTGTAGAACTCATCGAGTACTATATACTTGTAAAAAATCACGTTGATTGGATATGGATAGCTATGTGATCAAATCAGATTTTTTCAAATTGCTTATTTTCACCATCCATTAATTTCATACAAAACTGTTTTGATTACATAGCTATCGATATCCGATTAAAGTTATTTTTGATAAGCATATATAGTACTCAACGAGTTCTACACATTCAATGGTTCGGATTATCGAACAAGACCCTTGGTGGGCCCCACGACCGAACAGTACTTGTGAAGCCTTATGCACCTTTCAACTCAATCGTACTATCCTCTGTTGCCTGTCACGGATGATTCTGTCATATAGGGATAAAAATATAATTTTGTCATTTTATACAATATTTTAATATACATATTTTTTCATAAAAAAATAAAAAATTATTCCAAACAACCATATTTTTCTCTTCAATTTTTTAATTTAAAAAGTCAAAAAAAACTCACTTATTTAAAACACCTAAAACAACCCCAAGTGTGAGATAGGAAAGTCGGCTGTTTTTTCTCACCAGACCCAAGTTAAAAAGAGGCAAAAAGAAAAATACCCCAATGGAAATTCATTCACAGAGAAGGAGTGAAAGAGAGATGAATGAAGAAAGTCGAATTTGAAAGTAGTCGAGGAGGAGGAGGAGAGTGTAACTTCCAAACCCAAAGCCCTGACAAAACCCTCCCACACACCAAGTGGCAAGCTTCGCATAGCCAGATGCTCACACATCATCACCACTCGAAACCTTCGTCCAACCTTCAAACCCTAAAATGCGGATCCCTCTGACGACACACTTCTCATTCTCCAACCCTACCACCACAACCACCACCACCATCATCATCAGAAGAAGCTGCAAATGGCGAAGCATTCTTCTTCTTCTTCTTCTTCGGGATGTCTCGCCCTTCAGAAGCAGCGCTGGCTCTTTCCCCTTCTCGTCGGTCTCTCCGTCACCACCGCCCTTGCTTTCATCCTCCGAGCCTCCTTCTACTCTCCCTGCGATCATCGCCCTCGCTTCCCTGCTGTTCCCGACAATAAGCGCTTTCCTCTCCTCTCCCACCCAAACGCCTCCCAATCCCCTCACTTTCATGAAGTCTAAGCGTGTTCTTCTTGTTTCTCATGACCTCTCGCTTTCTGGTACTCTCTCTCTCTCTCTCTGATCTCTCCTACTCATTTTAACATTTAAATTTAAGATTTTAGTGGAAAAAATTGATTCTTTGATTTGAGGGAAATAGTCTTGTGTGTACTTCTTCCACTATCTACAATTTTCTGTTCTGGTACTCCATTTTTAGTATCTTTTGTATCGTGAAGCTCTACTGATTCAGGAACTTGATAGTAGATAGTGTTTCTTGCTTTTGCGAAATTTGACAACTTTATGTGTCTGTGTGTATATTAATGTATGATTTGAGTTTTAATTTCTGTAGTGTTAGCCATTCAGGTTGATTTTTATGCTTTACGTAGTTGAATCGAAGCAGCAACTAATTGAATGACGTGCCACCCAAAAGGGGGGGAGAGAGAGAGAGAGAGAGAATACTGATATTCTGGTAATTACAATCAATAGGTCTAGCCATGCACGTAAGTTGTTTAAAATATGCGTTAAAGGAGAGACGCACAAATATGTGGAGCGTATCTGCTAAGTATTGGAAAATCATCAAATTTGTCGGGTTCCAATCGTAACAACTCCATGTGTTTTCGCTAACTTCAGGATCAGCTCTAACGTAGAAGTTCATCTGTTGGGTACAATGTAACTCAATCCTTTAGTCTCAACACAACAAAAAGAGATCTGTGTCGTGTTGTTGCAATGCAGGCCATGAAAGCTAGTGCAGCGTCATGAATTTAAAAGAAGCTGTGCAACGAATTCTTTGGTAACAATTCTTCAATTTTTAATTAGTTTGATCTTAGTATTTATTAATTACCAAAATAAACGAGTCTTTGGTGGATTTTGCAATTGCTTCGCTGAAACAGTAATTGAGTTGATTGACCATGTTATCATACATGAAATGAAACAGTTGTATTTTAGATTATCGCAGTTGTAGAACATTTTCAGCATGTTAACTGCGGTAAGTAGTTGTATTTGAATGATTCCCATGTATATATAATCACTCCTTTGCATGAAAATTAGTGGGTTGATCTTCTGATGAGTACCAATGGTGTAGCTGTTAATTGAGAGATTGCTGCTTCCACCAGTGAAACTTTCCATTCACTATTTGATATTACAAAAAGGTTTTCGGTGGATTCAACAAAGTCATGGAAATTATTGCTGGAGATTGACCTGCCTTATAATTGGTGAAATTTTAATTCAGGATGAGAATACAAGTAGAATATGATGATTTGATTCCAAAGAATGATAATCCCTCTAGCCTTGCAGAATATAGGCCCATCAGTCTGATTGGTTCCTTGTACAAGATTCTTGCAAAAGTACTCTCCAATAGGATGAAGGAAGTAATGCCTAGAATAATCAGTGTTACACAGTCTGCCTTCATTGGGGGAAGAAATATTCTGGATGGGATATTGATTGCAAATGAGGTTGTTGATGGGTGGAAGAAGGACAGAAGAAAGGGGGTTATACTGAAGCTTGATTTTGAAAAAGCATATGATTCAGTAAATTGGGGATTTTTATTCTCAATGTTATCAAACTTTGGGTTTGGGGCCAAGTGGGTGAGTTGGATAAAAGAATGTGTAACTTCAGCTAGTATTTCTATTTTGGTGAATGGCTCTCCAACTTCTGAATTCAAACCTCAGAGAGGGCTGAGACAAGGTGACCCGTTATCACCTTTTCTCTTTAACATTGTGGCGGAAGGCCTTAATATTTTGTTGGAAAGGGCAAAGCAGCTGGGTTTGATCAAGGGTGCAGTTGTGGGTTCTGATCTTAGAATCACGCACTTGCAATTTGCTGATGATACTATATTGTTCTGTGAAGCTGAATGGGAGGAGATATTAAATGTTAAGAGAATTTTGAGAAGCTTCGAAATTTTGTCGGGCCTGCAAATCAACTACCATAAAAGTGTGGTGTGTGGGGTGGGCATATCGTCAACTCTATGTAGAGAGTTTGCCTCTAAATTACACTGCATCTATCAAAAACTACCTCTGAGGTACTTGGGTATGCCTCTGGGAGTGAGCCCTAGTAGAAAGTTGACTTGGCAGCCTGTGATTGAAAAGTTTAAATTGAAGCTGGCCTCATGGAAAAGAAGGTACCTCTCTTTTGCAGGTAGACTAACTCTTATAAAAGCTGTGCTGTCCAGTTTGCCTATATATTACCTTTCTTTGTTTAAGATGCCTTCAGGAGTAGCAAAAGAGATTGATAAAATCCAATCTAATTTTCTTTGGGGAGGTTCGAACCTTAGAAGGAAAATCCATTTGGTTAAATGGGGAGAGGTTACTCTAAGTAAAAGTCAAGGAGGGCTGGGGGTGAAAAGAACGGATCTGATGAATGTATGTCTTCTTTTAAAATGGTGGTGGAGGTTTGGGGCGGAAGAGAAATCCCTGTGGAAGGAGGTGATTTGCAAAAAGTACTATGGATCTATTGATGAGTGGTCACCTGCACTTGTAAGAGGTGGAATGATGTCTAAACTATGGGAAGACATTGTGGGAATTGTAGTATCTAAACCTGAAGTGTTGGGCTTTTTTCATTCGAATACTGCAATTGAACTTGGGGATGGCTTGAGGGCAAAGTTTTGGCTTGATAATTGGACTGGCTCTGGTTGCTTGAAGGACATGTTCCCTAGACTCTTCTTATTGGCTCTAAATAAATCTGAATCTGTGTCTACAGTGAGAGCTAGAGGTGGCCAACATGATTGGTATTCGCTGTTTCGAAGGAGTCTATTTGTTTGGGAAATGGAGGAATTAGATAGATTGAAGGGGTTGTTGCTTAATGCATCTGAGTTAAGGGTGAATGTCCCTGATAAACTGAAATGTTTAGCAGACCCTTCAGGAGTGTTTTCTGTCTCAGCAGCATACCATTGGTGCGAATCCTCCTTGGGTTCTACTTTCATGATAACAGAGTGCATCTGGAAGAATGTGGCGCCCCCAAAAGTCCAATTCTTTGGCTGGCTTGCTTGGAAGGGAAGGATAAAGACTTCGAATTACCTGCATAGGTTGGGGATTCTGGAGGATCATACTAATTTACATTGTGTGTTCTGCAATGTGGAGGAGGAAACAGTCAAACATGTACTCCTGCACTGCCCCTTTGTTTGGCGAGTGTGGTCCAAAATTATGAGATGGTGGGGGATTCAATGGGTGATGCCAAAATCAGTGGATGATCTGCTTCGTTGGTGGTCAGGATCAAAGTTCAAAAAATTAGAGAAGAACATTTGGAGAATCATTCCGTTTGCAGTGCTCTGGTCAGTATGGAAGCTAAGGAATGATTGTATTTTCAACAATACCCAACCCAGCTTGGAGGATCTCTGTGTAAGGATCTTAGTGAGAATTGCAATATGGTTCAAAGCATCATGCACAGGTTTGCCCCTCTCAGTAAATGACATTCTGTTTAATCTACCTCAGATCAGATTTTGCTATAGGTGATATCTGGGGTGGACTGCTGCTGGTTTGAACTGGGGTGGACTGCTGCTGGGGTCTGGTTTGGCCTGTGAACAATCCTGCAGCTAATATCTATTAAATTGGGTCGGGAATGTTTGCTGCTGAAGTGTTTTGATTCGGCTGCTGGCTGCACTGTGTTCTGCTGTCTGCTGAGTAAGGTTGGCTGTATATAATGTTGTCTGCTCTGTTTTGCTGCTGTTCTCAGTGCTGGTTGATCTGTTTTGGATGCTCAGTGTTGGTTGATCTGTATTCAGATTTGGCACTGATGGTGGAGTTGTTTGGCCTTCAAGGTCATGGTTAATTTGGCAGATTCACAATGGTCCTCTATTGGGCTTTGTGGGGCTGTTGCTTTGATGGCTCAACTCTTTAGTTGCTATGCAAGTTCTGCTGGATGTTCTGCTGAATGTGGTCTGCTATGTAAGGGCTAGTCCTTCAGTGGTGTGTGCTATGGTTGGTTTCAGTGGTGTGGGTTATTTAGTATGGTCTACCAATGAATTTGATTGCGAATCTGCTGGTGATGTGGAGGACCATTGTGAATCAGTTGGTTGCATAAGGAGTTCTCTATATAGCGAATCTGCTGGATGTTCTGTGTTAAGCCTTTGTGCCTGCTCTGCTAAGTGGTGTATTGCTGTACTGATTTGGAGAATCAATTGCAGTGATCTCTTGGTCGTTTCTCGTTGGTCTCTCACCAACTTTGGGGGTGCTAGCAAATGATAGGATGAGCTAGATGGTGCCAACCTCGTTGGGATGATTTAGCCCATTGTGATGCCTTTGCACCTCCTTTTTTCTTTATTGATGTAATTCGCTTTGTACTTCGTACTAGTTTTATTTCATCAATAAAGTTCTTTTTTTTGCTGATCAAAAAAAAAGTAGAATATGATGATTTAAAGTTCCAGCTGTCCTGATATCATTTCAAATTTGATTTTTTGTATTTTACATAAGCGTGCTTCAATTTTTGTTGTTAAAGGCAATATGAGTACTGCCTAAAATGCATACTAATCAGTACTCAACTTATTTTTATGACATATGATTCCCACGTGGACCACTATTGTCGATGGAGCTACCATTTTTGTTAAGAGGTGTTGGTGCTGAAGTTTGTTGGATTACAAACCAGAAACCATCAGAAACAGAAGAGATCATATACAGTTTGGAGCATAAGATGCTGCACCGAGGAGTACAGGTCATACATCGCTGTGCTTTTAGCATATCTGCTGTACTTATTATCTAGGGTTTTAGTGTTTGTATCTTCGTTTACTTGTATGGAGTAGCTGATTTGCACATAGTACTATATGTCAAATGTCATGTGTATATTGCTAGCACAAGGGCATATATTATTTCTTTCTTTATTGTTAATATTGTTTTGTGTATTTATGCTAAAATCAGCGTTAATAGAATTGGGTTAAGACTTGAGAAACTAAAAGAAGCTGTTTCTAATTTCAATTTAGTGGTCAGACATGAATGGTGTTAGCATGATGTCACTATCTCAACAGCACTAGAAACACCTGCTTATGGGTTCAAAGTTCAATTATAAACTAACACATAAATTTGTTAAGTATGGTGATTTTAGTTTCTGAATCTATTTGAGACTAAACAGTGGAAGTCCTCAGGCTACTACTTAGCCTTCTTTCTGTTGTTGGAGTAAAATTTATTACAAATAAATAAATAGATACATGTGTTCATTTTGCCGTGACATCAGTATGATAGGCAGAATTTTCTTGCAATCATCAAATGATGCTTACTGATTCTTGCCTACTCATGTTATTTGATGATTTTTAAGAACAGTAAAATTGATGTACTGAAGTCTTGGGCTGTCAAGTAGAGATTGGAAATGCCATGGGCTACTATTTGGAGTTTGGACATGAATTTTCTGAATTTCTGTCCATTTTGGTTTCTTTTTCATAATTCTGAAAAAAGCACAAAATCATGATGGGGCCGTAGCTTTATCATTATACTAGGTTATTTCATTATGCAACATCAAATGATAGGAATGTATGATGGTTTGCTGGAGACTGGAGTCCTATTGTTCACGTGAATGGGTTTGTGTTGCAGTTCAGTAGTGTTTTGGGTATTTCTTCTCTTTATAACTAAATTTCCTATTTAGGGGCCATTGCTTGGATAATGGTAATCGATGCAGATAAACTGATTCTTAGTCCACCTCTTTCAGCAATCTAAATTCTTAGGACCAGTTCTGAGTGATGGGAAATATCTGTAATTATGAATGTGTGTATATATCTGTAATTATGATGTTCATAATCCTGGAAGCAACCGCTTTGTTCTGTGATCTTATACTTTTAAGCAGATCTCAGGTTGATTTTTAAGGAAATTATATGTTAGTATAGCAAGTGTCCTTTGGTCTGTGTGCCTTTTGTTACTGTTCGTGATGGATCAAGTTATTTTCTCGTCGTATTTGAATGGTCCTGCTGTACAACTTTTCTCCTTAGTTTCTCATTGTGGCTTTTACGTTGTTAGGTCTTGTCTGCAAAAGGTCAAGAAGCTATGGATACAGCTCTAAGGGCTGACTTGGTGTTTTAAAACACTGCTGTTGCTGGGAAATGGCTGGATGCTGTTCTCAAGGAAAATGTAACTCATGTTCTCCCAAAGGTCCTCTAGTGGATTCATGAAATTCGAGGTCATTACTTCAAAATGGAGTTTGTTAAGCATCTCCCCTTGGTTGCTGGCGCTATGATTGATTCACATGTAACAGCAGATTATTGGAAGAATAGGACTCAAGAGCGCTTGAAGTATGCCTCCAACATCTATAACTGTAATCTGAAGATCTTTGAAACTTTTTGTTGACAGAGTTATTAGTTATTAGCGCATGGTATAAACTTATTTTACTATAGATACATATATACGTATTTAGTATACTAAATTGTAGCAAATAGTTACTTGTGCAGAGTTTTTTGTTTTTTGCCGGGGGTCTAGGTAAGGTGAGGAGACTTGAACTAGAATCATTTTATTGGGAGACTCTGACCTAAGCGGCCAGGGTGTCCCCTTGGGGACATCTTCAAGCATTAGAATATGCCCTGCCACTTACGCTCCATACTAGGTCAATTGTGTTTATTCAGAAGCTGGGACAAACTTTTGAATTTGTAATCTCGAATGTCAAGACATGTTGCTTCACCTTGAAAATTATGCCCCACTCCATTGTGCAGGTCAAAGAAAAACGGGCTGGTCCATATGTTTTGTGGACCTCATTTTCTTGGCTTTCGGTCGGACATTTGTGTACTTTTGGTTCAAATTTCAAGTGAAAGGACATTCCTTCTTGTATTTAGGGAATTCTAAATCGTATGTGGTGTAAGTGGGGTCCATATTTAACAGAACATTTTCATTCTTGGGCCAATGAAGATGGGTCATTGATCACCTTCTCTCCTTAAGTAGTGCCTCCAATTTAGAACACAAACCACAATCCCTGCCTGATGCAAAATTGTGCCTAATATATATGTTAAAATAATGTTCAGTCAGCAATTTCCTCCAAATATTGGAAAAAAGTGATCATATGTGAGGCGTTTCATGTTTCACCATATTTGGCTGATTTGGTTGATTCATATTTATGAGTTTTGTCACTCTGCAGGATTAGAATGCCTGAGACCTATGTTGTTCACTTTGGCAATAGCAAGGAACTAATGGAAGTTGCTGAAGATAAAGTTGCAAAAAGGGTTTTGCGTGACATTCGGGAGTCTCTTGGAGTGAGAAATGAAGATATACTCTTTGCTCTCATAAACAGTATGTCTTTTGCACTTTGAGATTGCATTTTATTTAGATTTTAACTGTAACAGATAATGTAACTTGCATTTTCAGATCCAGGAATTACTTTTCTGTATTAGAATCTAGAGGTCAATGTTTGGGTTTCCATATTATATAAGTTTTATACTTTTATTGGCACTGGCATATCTAATCACTCTTAGATTCCCAGGCTCCTCCTAGCTATTACCTTCCTAGCTGTGTTTGTGCTAATATTCTGGGCATCCATATTTTCTGATCACCACCCTACTTTGAAACCACAGGTGTCTCGCATGGAAAAGGCCAGGATTTATTTCTCCGTGCGTTTTATGATAGCTTGTTACTGATCCAAGAACTGAAGTTGAAGGTGCCATCATTGCATGCCGTAATTGTAGGAAGTGACATGACTGCTCAGACCAAGTTTGAGTTAGAACTTCGAAACTTTGTAGCCCTGAAGAAAATCCAGAATCGTGTCCATTTTGTAAATAAAACTTTGACAGTAGCTCCTTACCTAGCTGCTATTAACATTCTTGTTCAGAATTCCCAGGTAGGTTGTCATTCATTGCTAGGTGTAGTTGACTCTGGGCTCTTTTGGAAACATGGTAATAATCTGATTTTCAGATTATTACCAACCTCTTCTCTCACAAAAAAATTGATTATAATCTGCTTATAATCAACTTTTCACCAAAAAGCTGATTATTACCAACTTCCCAAAATAGGCCTGTGATTTGTTGATTATTGCGTCTCTTCTGTTTGTCCTTTAGAGGCACTATTTGATTTGCTCTTCGCTTAAATGTTTATATCATCTTTCCTGTGCTGTTGCTGGTGAAGTTCTCAAGAAATGACAAGAAAACTTAACTGGGCAATGATTAATAAACCAAACCAAGCCAAGCCTTAAGTCCCATCAAACGGGGTCGGTTGCATGAATCCTTCTTCTCCATTCGACTCTATCCAAGGCCATTTCATTAGTCAAATTAAGGAGATTCATCTCTATTTACTACATTAGTCCACGTTAATCTAGGTCTACCCTTTCCCTTAACTGTATCATCTACCGTCACTGTATCGCATCTTTTCACTACTGCTTCTGTTGGTCTCCGTTGTATATGACCAAACCATTTCAATCTATTCTCTCTCAACTTATTTCTACCGGTACTACTCCTATCCATTCTCGAATATACTTTTTCCTAACTCTGTTTTTTCTAGTCTTGCCATACATCCATCTTAGCATACTCATCTCAGTAACACTCATTTTATCTACATGTTGTTTATTAATTGCTCAACATTCCGTCCTATACAACATCGTTGGTCTAATAGCCGTTCTATAGAATTTCCCTTTTAGTCTAATGGGTATTCGTTTATCGCACAGTACTCTAGATGCGCTCCTCAACTTAAGCTACTTCGTCTTAATTCTGTGGACCACATCCGTTCCAATCTCTCTAGTCGTCGTCATAATTGATCCTAAATAACGAAAATATCCACTCTTAGGTAGTTCTTGGTATTCAATTTTCACTTCTCCTCTGCTTCCATTGTGACTGTTACTAAAATTACACTCCATATATTTTGTCTTTGTTCTGCTTATCCTAAATGTTTTAAATTCAAGTATTTTTTTCCAAATCTCCAACTTCGGGTTAATTCCTTCTTTAGTCTCATCTACTAACACGATATTATTTGCAAAAAAGCATATACCATGGCACATCATCCTGAATATTGCGTCTCAACTCATCCATAACTAAAGCGAAAAGATAAGGATTTAAGGTTGATCCTTGATGTAATTCTACAGTAATTGGAAATTCATTTGTCTCTCTAGCAGGCGATCTAATAGTGGTCACCATACCTTCATAGATATCCCTAATCACATCAATGTAATATTTTGCATAATTTTCTTCTCCAACACCCATCAAATTATATCTCACGACACTCTATCATATGCTTTCTCAAGATCGATAAAAATCATATGAATGTCTCTTTTTTTCCCTCTATATTTTTCTATTACACTCCTTAAAAGATAGATCACTTCAATTGTTGACCTACTAGGCATAAACCCAAATTGATTCTCTGACACCTCTGTTATATCTTGCAATCGACGTTCCATCACTCTGTCTCACTTTCATTGCGTGACACATTAACTTGATTCCTCTATAGTTGTTGCAATTCTAAACATTTCCTTTATTCTTATATATTGGCACTAAAATATTGTTCTTCCACTCCTCTGGCATTTTCCTAGTCAACAAAATCTTGCTAAATAATCTAGTCAACCAAACAACTCCCTTCTTACCCAACCATTTCCGTACTTCAATAGGAAATAGAAATCAGCAGGAAAGTACTTATGAGCAATGAATCATAGAATGCTAGCCATTTGCAAAGTGTGATATGAAGCTAAAGTTGCCACCTAAGAAGTACGAACACTTCTAAGGTGGCGTATCCATGTCGTGTCTATGTCGGAAACCGACACTCGTCAGACACTTCCTGACACGTGTGCGACATTCATCAAAACGTGTCTTATTTTTTTAAAAAAATTTAGACTTAGACACTTGGAGGATACACGTGTCCATTCCTTAAACACACATGTCCATGGGTTAGATACACATAAAAAATAATTATAAGTTTGAACAAATTAACTTAGAATACAATGATAATAAAAAAAAAAAAACAAATTAAAAAAACAATGTAAATTTATAGAAATTAGTATTATATTGCATTTTTTTTAGTCTTTGAATGATATATTCACATATATATATAACATATAATAAATATATAAAATTACAAATATTGTGCGTGTTCCTCACGACGTGTTGTGTCTTGCATTTTTTGAAAATTTATGTGTCAGCATGTCCGTGTCCATGTTTTTTAGATTGCCACACTACATGTGTAAATCGATAGCCTAAATGGAGGAGTTTGTGTTACAAAAACCATGGGCTAGTGCTACGTGTGGTTTCTGTTTATATATTTTTATATATTTAAAACTGCACTCATAATGGATTCTCATGTTTAAAGTAGTTAAATTATAAGAAGGATGGAGAAATGACAAAATTGATTCATTGACAAAATACCCTTAATTTACATTAAGGGTATTCTCTCAATTAGAACATTGAGGGTATTCTCTCAATTAGAAATGACAAAATTGATTCATTGAAATCAGAACTCCTCTTCAAGTAAATGTTGCTCCTTGTGATCTGTTGGACTTTCATATATGGCTGTTAAAGGTCATTTGTGTGAGCAAGCAAGAAAGAAGCCAAGAGTGACTTGATTGAAAGTCTTAAAATTTGATCATTCAGTTTGGAAGAGTTAAGGTTTTCTAGTTATGCCAACCTTCACTATGCCAGGGTTTGGTTTACGGGGAATGTTATTTGCTGGTTGTCAAAATTTTTGCTTAGGTCTACAAATTCTTATTAAGGTTTAGAAAGAGGAGTATTTCGGATGGTTCCTGGTAAGGAAAGCTGTTCTTTGTAAGCCAACATATGATGCAAATGATGCTGTTTTGATGGTTTCTTTTGGCTTTTTTAGACGTCTCATTAATCTGATCTTAGGTATTTTGACTTTCTGTCCGATTGTTGGATTGCTTGATTAGTCTGTTTTTTATTTCACTTATTTATTGTTATTTATTTATAATTATTATCATTTATAGTCCAGGTTCTGTTTTTGGAGATTACTGGAGTGCGGAAATTTAATCTCTATACTTTTTATGTATTTTTTCTTCTTTCCCTTCCATGTAGGCCCGGGGAGAGTGCTTTGGGAGGATTACCATTGAAGCCATGGGGTTTCAGCTACTTGTGCTGGTAATTATTGGATTTTTCGTGTTTGCTCCATTTATTTCGACATAATTTTTTTTCCCTGGAAAATTTTCTGTATTTGGTTGCACTTTTGTTGGGTAAAAGATTTTACTTTCTATAAACAGAAAATGCATACCGAATCCTATTTGGCAAGTCATTTTCCTGAAAGATATTAGCACTACCCAAGCCTTAAATCATGTCCATAGTGAGAGAGGATCTACTGATCTGTCAAGCGGCCCAAGACTTGTTCACTCTGTCTGATACAGGTGGCCTTTTTTCAGATCTTTTGACCATTCTCCCTCTCCCTCTCCCCCTCTCCACACCTACCCCATCAATCATAGGATTGTTGTCAACAATGCTGCTACGCCGTAAATCAACATTAACTTTTAGCATACCATTGATTTTGCTGTTGGGTCTTGTCACAAAATCGGAGTTTGAAAACCCAGCATCATTGAAGTGTCAATGGTACTCTACTCTCTCTGTTTTGTGGAGAATTGAACACAGCTGGACCTGGGGGCTTGAACTGAGAATTCAGACAGAACTACCCTAGCTCACTGAGTTGACCTACTCATTGAATTGAACACGCTCTGAGTCATCTGTTTGACTGAATGAACATTTATATACTTTAACGAACATTTATCTGTTTTATTCTTTCTTTTCATCAAAATTTGTTTCCAATTTTTTTTTTCAAGATTTCAACTTAACAGAAAAATGAAAGATGGAATTTCTTTTCATGAAACAATGTTTTTGGATGCAAAATATTTTTTATTGGTACCAACTGAGCTACTTTGGTTGTTTTCTGTAATGTTCTTGATAGGTACGATTGTTATGCTACATTTCATTTCCTTCTTTTGACAGTGTCTAATTTATTTATTTTTAATTTATTCTTTTTGTGTTTGATACGAATGTCAGGGAACATCTGCAGGAGGCACTACAGAGATTGTAGTGAATGAAAGGACAGGTTTGCTGCATCCAGTTGGGAAAGCAGGAGTGACTCCTCTCGCAAAAAATATCGCCAAACTTGCCATTCATGTTGAGAGGAGGCTTACAATGGGAAGGAGAGGCCATGAGAGGGTGAAAGAAATGTTCTTAGAACGCCACATGGCACATAGAATTGCCGCTGTTCTGAAGGAAGTGTTGCAGAGTAAGACAAAGAACCACAATCTATCTTAAAACACCTTGAGAAAGAGGGGGAGAATCTCCATCTTTATAGCAGGGGCCGTGTCAGTAGACCGGTTTCTTCAAAAATGTATGAACTATATAAAGTTGGTCAGTTCTCTGAAATAAGACTCTGCATGGTTTCACTTAAAAATAAAGTTATCAGCGTCTTCCGGTGAATATTTACCCCTAACCCACCAAACTGCAACCCTTCTCTCTCTTGGGAAAGAATTGGAAATTATGTATATAGGAAAAGGATATGGTAGTAAGCTTTACAGTATCAAGTTATTGCAAGCTTCTTTTTACATTGACATGCTTGCTTGGAATTTCATTTTTTAGGGCATTTTTAGTCACATTAATATTTACAGTTTTTATTTATTGATATTATAGAATTTTTAAAAACTCCAAACAAGAAAGTCATGAACCTAATAGGAAACAAGTAAATACTCTACAGGTCTTATCTAATTGGTTATTATTATTTTTTTGACTACTGCTTTTGTTATCTTTATTTCTACCCTAAGAAAAAAATAAAATAAAATGAAGAGTTTATATTGAGTCGTGTTTCAATTTTTTGAAGCTTGAATCATAGCTATCAAGGGGGTGTTCATTTCCATCTCAATTCTCAAATCAAAAGCAAAGCCAAAAATTTGATTGTAAAAAATTATTGATTAATTATATTTTTTTTTTTTATAGTTGGACTCAAATTTCATTTTAATCCTTATAATTTTTGTTTACATTTGAATCGAAAAAAGTGCAAAACTGTCTGGGCAAGAAGAATTGCCCCCGACTTGCCTCTCATGTCGGATCCGGGCATTCTCAATCTATATAGTTGTAGGCCTAAATCCAAGACCACGTGACAAAGGTGATAACTTATATGTTATCTATTCATGTTATTCTTTCTTCTAACGAGAAGGGATGAGATTTTTTGTCACTTTTTAAAGATTTTGTTAGTCTACGTTGAAAAAAATTTGATTCCTACTTTAAGGCTAGTTTAAATTTGGTTGTTCCATCTAAATTTTTGTTAATTTTTTCTATGTATGCACCTTAAAAAATTGACAAATTTTTCAAAATTATTAATTTTATTCTTCAATTTAGAGAAAGAACTAAATTGAAATATTAAGTTTGAGAATTGTGTACCATAATTTTTCCCTAAACTCAATAATGAGCAACAATTATTGTCCTCTTCTTTGTTTTCCATGTTTATAAATTTTTGAGAGAAACCTTATTATGCTAAAAGAATTAATGGAGCAAAAAAGAACGGAGAAAAATGGCAAAATTAAGCAATACGTGAATTAAGAGACACCAAAAGGAGAATAATCACTTTGTTTGCCTTGAGTTTTTAAATATAATTTTTGAGTTTTTTATTTTTTGTATTTTTATATTTTTAGTGAATTTTTAAAAATATTTTAATCAAACTTATTTATTTTTTATATACATCTAACCTAAATTTAATTAAAAATATAAATATATTTTTTAAATCCATTAAATAAAAAAATCAAATACATATTCGTAAATTTTTTAGAAAAAATTACCAGTAAATCCTATGTGGTAGAAAGTTAAACCATTTAGTCCTACAAGTTTTCTTATGGACCATTTAGTCCCACTATCTACATCAACAATATCAATAACATCATTAACATCATCAAAACATTAGCTACATTAACAACATTAACTGCACCAATTGACAATATCAAACATTATCCAAAAAAAAAACATTAACATGATCATCATCAACATCAACAACATCATGATGTTCAGGATTCCGTCTCCGGAGATCACGGCGGCGGCGCTGGTGAAGCGGTTTCTCGCCGGTAACCCGTGATCAACATTAACATGATCATCATCAACATCAACAACATCAAAAACATTAACATTGAATTTTTTTTTTTTTTTTTTTCTGGATCTGATGATGTTGTTGATGATGAAGATGAATGGTTGATGTTGGTCTCGATTGTTCATGATGAAGATGAATGGTTGATGTTGGTCTTGGTCTCGGTCTCGGTCTCTCTCTCTCTCTCTTCTTCTTCTTCTTCTTTCTTCTTTTTTGATTTTCTTCTTCTGGGGGAAAAAAAAATCAAAACGATGAAACGACGTCATTTTGATTTCGAGAGGATTTGGAAAAGGGCAGATTCGAGCTACATAGCATAACTATTGTTGAAAAAACATAATAATGATGAAGTGGTAGTAGGTAGTTGATGAGTTGGGTACTGGAGATAGTGGATTTACATTAAGGGGCATTGGCCACGTTTGATTAAGTGGAATGAATTACAACCCAAATGCATAAAAAATATGGAAATTTATTCAGCTTACTTGTTTTCATTTTTCAGAAAACACTTTTTAAAAAATTTTACATTCTTATTTTTCGTATTTTTTTGTTTTTACTGAATTTTTTAAATATTTTAAGCAATTTTTTTACTTTTTAGACACACATAACATAAATACACCTAAAAAATAAAAAAATTGTAAAAAAAATCTTTTAAAAATTCACTAAATACCAAAAATATAAAAAAAAAAAAATACAAGAATTCAGTACATTTTTTGTAATTTTATGTATTTATTAATTTTTTAAAATATTTTTTCACAATTTTTTTACTTTTTAGATACATCTAACTAAGGTGCATCTAAAAAAGTAAAAAAAAGTTTAAAATTTAAAAAATATTCACTAAAAACAAAAGAATACAAAAACTAAAAAACTAAGTTTTCAAAAAACTTAATTCAGAAAACTCAAACCAAACGCACTGATTAAATTTTTTTTTTCAAGTATTTGTATCCAAGTTAGTCTATAAGATATTCTTATATTCTAATAAATCCTATTATTTAGACATTTGATATACCAAATCCTAACTCTTATATTTAAAGTATTTTATGGACATTTCTATCATTACAAATATTTTTTGAACAGTTGACAATTTTGTGATATAAACATTCATATTTTATAATGTGAATATTCACATTGATGATGTGAACATTCACATCACGAAACATTAACAATATAAATGTGAATATTATTAGGGGTATTTTAGTAATTATGTCACTCATAGGACTTATTGGAACATAAAAAAATAATATGAACTAGATGGAATATAAGTAGGTGAAAAATGATTTTATGAAAAAGTACCCTTAAAACATAAGAGGAGGGAGAAAGGTGTGGAACATTGGTCACGTTTGATTTGATTTTTTAAAATTATGTTATGAATATATTTTTTAAAAATAAGAATTAATTTAATAAAAATAAATATTAAAAAATTATTTTAAAAATTATTTTTGTCATCCAAAAAAAATAAAACTATATACAAATGACAAATGCTTTGATTTTATTTTTTTCTCAAATTAATTTATAAATTTTAAGAAGAAAAAGAATTTAAAAATCAAAACAAACATGTTGTTGAGTTTATTACAAATATTAAATATACTTAAATTTTGGTGTCGACTTTGTAGAAAGTTGACATTGTATAGTGGATTTTTTATTATCAAAATATTACTTCTTTCGCCTTATTTTATTTGTACACTATTCTATTTTAATCCATTTTAAAATATTTGTCCACTTTTCATCTTAAATTGCTCTTTATAAATCATTATAAACACATTTTAAAATTCAAAAAGAAAGGTAAGAGCAACTCCAATGGATTGCTAAAATAGCTACTAAAGCCATAATATAGCAGCTTGGGCAAAATTGACTTCTCTAATGGCATGCTATAGCATTGCCAAATCGCCAAGTCACCCAAAAACCAACTATTTCCTTCCTTCTCTCATCCCCTCGTTCCCTTTCAATTGGGACTTTTCCAGAATGTTTGAAGTTTTTTTATAAAAAAAAAATAAAATTCACCATTTTGTTTAAAATAGAATTCACAAAAAAATTTCAGCAAATACTAAATTAATCATCTTCAAAAAATCACCAAATTTTAGCAATATCAAATTTCAGCAATATCATCTTCAAATAATCAATAGGAATATCAACAGACATTGTCTCAAATGAATTTCTCAAACGAAAAATATCAACAAAAATACCATAGGAATATGATCTTCAAAAATACCAACAGAAATAATCTCAAATTAATTTCTCAAATTATCCATTATGAGTTTTAGAAGAAAAATACCTGGATTTGAAAGTCGAATTTATACTAATTTCTGCAATTTTCATCTTCTTTATAAAGTCAAATTGAAGGAATGTGACCATTGAGATTGGAGAAGAGGGTTGAAGATGGGGGCTAGGGCTTCAAAGGATAGGTGGATTGGGGGGGGGTTAGGGCTTCGAGGGATAGGGATATGTGGATAATCTAGTGGTGGTTCTGGAGAAGGAGAGAGAGAGAGAGAGAGAGAGAGAGAGAGAGGACTTTGGATTGGAGAAGATGGGGGGTTGATAAGAGAAAGTTGATCCGAAGATGAAGATAAGAGAAAGTCTCATCAATCCGAAGATGAAGATGAGAGAAAGTCTCATTGATCCGAAGCTCATCGATCTGAAGATGAAGATGAAGTTGATCCAAAGCTCTCTCTCTCTCTCTCTAATCTTCACTAATCTGAAGAGAGTGATGAAGTTGATTCGTAGCTCTCTCTCTCTCTCTCTCTCTCTGATCTTCACTAATTTGAAGAGAGTGATGAAGTTGATCCGAGAAACAGGGGGAGAGAGAAGGTGAGAACCAGGGAGAGAGAGATGAAGACAGTGAGAGTGAGGGAGATAGAGACAACAGTGATGGAAGAGAGTGATGAAGAGAGATGAGAGGACAAAGACACAGAGACAGAGAGCAAATCTATCTTCGGATCAATGGGTAGAGCATTCTAGATGATTGATCTCAGCTGTTAATTAATAACAATCCAACAGTTGAGATCCAAGTGTGCTATTTTGTTCATTAAAAAAAATAAATAAATAAAAACACAAGTGAAACATAACCACAACGGCTATAAACGGTCATATTTTTATGTTACAACGGCTATAAAAAAAACAACTCTTTTTTCTCTTCTATAAATACAAATCTTGAATCTTAGGTGGCAAGATGTAGCTCTTACGAACACGATGAAGTCAAGGATACATACACTGTTTTTCCCTGATTCAGCCTCGATTTCCCTATAGATAACTGCATTTCTCTTAAAGATGACACCAGTCCAAGTGTTGGTAACAATCCAATTGTTGGTGAGGACAGTGTCTCTGGAAGGGGTAAAAGGCCTATGGGTAGGAAAGTTTCAAAAGAATTATTTCGGAGAAATCAAGTCGTTGAAGTTGAAGTCCAAAAAATGAGCATACAATTGGAGATATTTAACCAACACCTTGCTGAGAAGGAAAAGAAAAAGATGAAAGACAAGAAAAAAGGATTCAAGCATTGCAGAACCGAAAGAACTTGAGATCAAAAACAAGAACATGAGATAATGATTGCGACATTTCTCTTTTGGACCCTCAGAAGCGTATTACACAATGTGAAAAATGAAATTTTCGCCAAGTGGTCCTCAAATGTCGTGACCTAAATTATTATTTTCCCATGCCCCCTGATGAATAATTACGGGATAATGTATTTTTTTGCAATGTCATTTATTTTTTAATGTAATTTTTAGTCTTTATTTGCAATGTCATTTTTTTTTTAAATTTTGTAATGAAATTTCTTTTCTTTTTTTACTTTTGAGTATTTTCTACAACAGAATGTAATATTATTTTTGTAATGTATAGTGTTGACTATTTTTTAGTATAATTTAAATTTTTCAATAAAGTATAATGAAAAAATAAATATATTTTTTGAAATGAAGGCAATAAAAAGATAAAATACATTAATTGACATTAAATGAAGATAATTTTGTTATAATAAAAAGACATTAAATATATTTTTTCCCAAATTTTCAATTTTTATATTTGTCTAGTCGGGAATAATATAAATATATAATTTTTTTTTACAAACAGTTAAAAAAGGTCACAAAAGACAAAAAATAAACAAAAATAAAATCACAAAAAAAACCTATATCCAAACAACACCTACAAACTTGAAGAGAAAGTTAGTTGGGATTTGCCAAAATAGTAAATGACCATTGGAACACTATTGCTATAATTTGGCAAAATAGCACTATTCATTACCAAATTATAGCAATAGCAATAGCAATGGCAACATAAATATAACAACCATTGGAGATGCTCTAAATGGTCAGAAAAATATTTCAAAATTTGAATTAAAAGGTAATGATTGCATGTTTCCTTAATAAGTTGGATTTTTTTTTTTTTATATTTTATTGTGGACAAATAAATTGGGATGGAGAAAATATTATAAAAGAAAAGGGAAAGAAGTCTCTTGCAAAAGGAAAATATACAAAACATATAATTATCATATTTGTGCTTAAAAAAAAAATATTTTGCATTCATGTGTCATAATTCTAACGGTTTTCTTTTTTCAAATTTATAATTAATTACCCCCCACCTCACCTCCGGCTGTAGTAGTGGGAACTGTAGAACTAACTTGACTCTCCCCTGTGTCAGTATCTTCTTCGGCTCAACATCCACCATAACAAATCACATTATCGAATTCTTTCTGTTTTCATATTCAAATCGTTTCCCTCAGTTCATCTAGTTAATGGGGCCTGGAAAGCGAAACCGTCCTCCGCGCTCGAAACCACCACCGACTGTCAATGTCACCGATGTTCTCCGTCAAGAACAGAGCAAGATAGAACCATTCGCTCCCTCCGATTTCAATTCTATAAGAGTCCAATCAGATCTCGCTCTCAATGCTCTCTACGGCGGAAATAAATCCAGAGCTCTAAAGATCATGAAAGAAGCTTGTCTTCGCTACAAAACTCTGCTCTCGTATACCGTGCTCAAGCTAATGTACAACATCTTGCATCTAGAGACATAGGCGACAAAAGCACCAAACTATGGCACTTGAAAAATGCTCTCGAGTCCGCTCGACGCGCGGTTTCTTTATCCCCGAAATCACTAGAGTTTGCAAATTTCTATGCGTCTCTTCTCTACGATCTGTCGATTTGTGGCACAGGCTATGAAGAGGTAGTGAGAGAGTGCGAGCGAGCGTTGTCCATTGATGATCCAATCGACCCTGCCACAGAAACTTCGCAAAATGAGAGCCATTCAAACACGGCTGAAGAGCGAATTGCACATATACGGGAATCATTGCAGGAGCTTGTACAGAGATGTAAGATTGCTTCTCTACCGCCTTCAACAGAGAATCTTGAAAATTTAAAGGCACTTAATACACCTGAGAAGAATCTTGAAATCAAGACGCCTGAGAAGCAGAGAAGGGAAATCAACAATGCAGTGGCTGCAGCTATGCCTCTGGAGCAAGAATCAATTTCTGAAGTGGGGGGGTCTGATGTGAATATGAAGAAAAGTAAACTTGCTAAACGAATGGATGATGCTGCACGGAAGATGCATATGATGAGAACGCATCAACTTCTATCATATTGGAAGTCTATGAGTGCCGAGGAAAGGCAGGGATTTCTTGAATTCAGAATTTGTGATTTGGAAGTACATTTTGGTAAAGTCGAGGATGGTTTAGCAGAAAATATTTTCTCAGAAGCTATAGGGTTTGCTAAAAAACACAAGACTTGGAATTTCTGGCCGTGTTGCTTTTGTGATGAGAAGTTCAATGATTCAGAATTGCGAATGCAGCATTTTGATCAGAAGCACAATAAGTCAAAGTTGCGATATGTTAATCCACAAGAAGTTGATGCCAATTGGGTTAGCATGCTTGTCAATGGTACATGGAAACCAGTGGATACCCGTGAAGCCCGGAAAATTATTGAAGAACAATCAAACAGCCCATCGGCTGATCTTGTCTCTGACTCGAATGTGAAGTGGCCACTGTCTGATAACGTTGAGCGCGAGAAAATTCTTCACAGCATTTATGACGAGTTCAGAGTGCTTCTTAGAAACAATTGTCTTTCTAAGAGTAATCTTGAAAAGGTGATAAAAGATTCCATGGATGAACTGCATAAACAGCAGCTTCACATTCATGGCCTGGACCAAATACCTCTCTGCATCTGTTTTTTGGAGGTTCCCCAGTTAGAAAAGATCCTTAAATTCTTGCATGTTGTGTCAAATCTTTGTGGCTTAAACAAGAACCCTGACATGGATAGTTCCTTGGATGATGAACTTGATGATTATGACATTGAGGAAATTGAAATTAAGGAAATGATTGCTTTTAATGGTGACTCATTGCGTCTCCTTATGGATGAGCATTTACTGCAAGGGGAGCTTAAGTGTCGGGATGCAGTTTCAGGCGATGGTTCTGCAGCGACTTGTACCATTCGTGCCGATGAAGTTGATGTGCTTCCAGATAGTGATGCTTTAGTATCTTGGCTCACTGTTCCTTCAATTGGAGAAGCTTTAAAATCATGGACAAATATACAAAATACTAAGAAGCATCAATTACTGAAAGTTATTCAGCGATTAGAGAGAGAATTTGATATCATAGAAACATGGAGAAGACAGAAAAGTGAACTTGAGAACCAAAAGGAAGCATTACTGGCAATTGAGAGCATCTGTATCGAGGAGCTTGAGAAGAGGAAGCTAGTTGAAATGCATATCCCACAAAGTTATGCATCCCTCTTGAGTAAGCGGCAAAAAGAACTTGATGGGGCAGACAATGGTGCCATGTCCCAGAGCAGTAGATTTGAGTTAGATGCTATATCAAGCATACTTACAGAAGTTCAAAATGTCGACCACTCCCAGTTTGAGGCTCTTTTGACCAGCATCAGTTCTTTGAGTAGTGACAGTGTGGATCAAGAAGATGCTTGCATTACAGATGCAATCCATAGACGAATTGATGAGGAGCCATCTACAGAGGTAGCTTTGGGCATTCTACCTAGAGGAAAATAAAGTCTTTATTTGACTCTAGAAATAATAAATTTCCATGCTGTAAAAATCTTGTGTACCTTACTTTATCAAGGTTAGATAGTTGATCATATATCAATCACTGGTTCAGATGCTTTGCAACTATCCAATCTTGTGAATAGTTTATCAATTAATGCTTCTTTTCTCCATTAGAACTTGCATTGTTTTTCCCAATCTGGAACTAATATTTCAACTATATATCCCTAATATTTTCCTTTTTCAACTTGTTTATATTGCATATTTCTCGGGCATGATTCTGAGTTTTGATTTTTCTCGAGTAAAGTTTTGTTATATATATATATATATATATTTCTGTTCTTATTATGTTCAATCCTGCAGTTTAGCAAACTTCAAGCATCGGTCATGAGGATTTTTAATGTTAGACGGTCGCTGGGGTAAAATTTACGGAGGCATCTACGCATGACTATCAGTTCATCATTCTGCCTTCAAGTCATTCATGCGGGTTTGACTTTTTATGCAGCATAATTCTCTGCAATGTTATCCAACTTCCTTGGATCTAAATTTAAACTAGTCAGAATTTTTCTATTCCAGAACAATTTGAGGTTTTGGTCGATTTAAGACACAAAGAAGAAGGCAGATGTCATGGAAGAAGCACTTTTATCGAGATTGAACTGGAGGCCAAGAAGAAAAATTTGGAGTCCAAGAAAAAGAATAAAAATCAGAGAAAAAAGAAGGATCCACAGGTTTTTAACTTTAGACTGTGGTTTTGTTTTTTACCATACTGAGTTCTTTGTCATGTATGTCTTGCATGCTTTGTACAAGTTCGCCTAATCTTGATAGCATTGCAAAGTTACTCAAGGCGATGAAATGTATGTGCCGCAAGAGGAAATCGAAGAACAAGTGTAAGTCCTCAATTGTCTCTCACCAGCAGATAGCATCAGAGAAAATTATTAAAAGATCACAGCCTTTTTTCTACTATCGGCTCTAATGCACATTTTGAGTTTAATCTGGGTTTCGACCCTTGTCTTCCTCCATCACTTTCTGTTAGCTACGATGGTGATTATCCTAGTTGTGAGATTGCTGTTGCTGCAAGAGCTGATGAATTGGGGCTACAAGAAGAGGAACTTAAGCATGAAATTGAGCATGATGTGGAGGAAAGAAAGCTCAAAGAGAAGTTGGAGTACCAAAGGCAGATTGCGGAAGAGGATAAGCATACAAATCTAACCAAGCAAAATAAGGATGCAGTTGCATCCATAGTAGAGGAGTTGGAAGAAATGGATGTTGCTTGCTCAACTGATTTAGGGCCAGGACTGAGAAATGATGGTGAAAACAATTGCTTTATAAATGTGATTGTACAGGTTGGTGTTCTGTTCAAAGAGTATTCTTTTTTGGGGGGTCTTGGTATAAATTTCATTTTCTATCCCCATTAACCAAAGTATGATAATGAAATCATTTTATCAACCTTTCTGTCAATATGCAGTCTCTCTGGCATTTAAGAACGTTTAGAGGCAAGTTTTTGAGAAGATCAACACCAGCTCATGTTCATATCAGAGATCCCTGTATTGTTTGCGAATTACATGGGATTTTCACGCCCTAAGAGAAGCTAAGGAAGGAGACGATGCTGTTTCTCCTACCACTTTAAGAATTGCTCAGAGCAAATGGCAAGATGGTAATTTCCAGGGAGTAAGTTGACAATTTTGATGGTCTTGTCATCATATTTTCACCCTTCTTCAAAGTTATAAATTTAGACGTCACTTCTGTTTCCTATGCAACTTTTGTTCTTGATTTGCTTGATTTTACAGGACAGAAGAATGATGCTTCAAGCTTTGGGAGCTATTTTGGATGTTCTTCATTGGTCATTTACTTTTGATTCGATACTAAATTACCCGAAGCGATTACGCACTCTCGGAATTGTGATAGTGATGCTTGTATAGCACATACGCTTTTTGGAATAAACATAATTGAAAATCTGAACTGTAACACCTGTAGTGTCTTGAATCCCGACAAATGAATAATCTTTGGACATGGGCAAATCGTGCGCAATTGGACAAATGAAGGCACGTTTTCAAGCATTTTATGATAAACTGTCAATTTTTCTGTTATAGTGAATGAAAAGATAAGTCCATTTTAGATATGTATTTTAAAGTTGTGTTACTTCCCAACTCAAAGATGACCATCCGAAGAGCCCTTTTGATGAGCTTTTGAAATGCGATATAAGGGAAAAACATCAAAAGAGTTGTGATGGCTGCATAAACCAAATATTCCTCATTGTATTCTTTCAACTCCTCCACATGTGTTCACGATAGGTAAATGACAAGTTGTTTGAAAATATTTCATTATGCTTTGTGTTCTTTGTTTACTAGTTTTTGATTTGTTAATTGCAGTTCTTTGTTGGGAGAGTGTTGTAGTGCCTGCACATACAATATCTGCAACATTGGGAGCTCTAAGTACCAAGATAGATATTGGTGTCATCTATGAGGGTTTAGATCCAGGAAACACACATTATCTTATTTCAATGGTAAACTTGCCTTCGCTTTATACTCTTCTATCATTTAGTTCCATTTTTCATGATGGATTTAGTAAACAAATTTTCCCAAGTTCTGTTGGTTATGGGCTTCATTTAAAGTCACTTTGCTTCTTCTTCTTCTTCATGTTGTGAAATGTTGGTTTAACAGAATGATAGAGCTGATTTTTTTTTTTCTCTTTCCATTTTGCTGAAGAATGTCTTCTTGCTTGATTGATACTCAATTCTCATTCTTTCCCTATAGCATAGCAAATGCACTATTACTAGTTTAGCATCACTATTTATATTTTTGGACTAAATCAATAATATGACACAAGAACAGTTTATCTCATTACCAAATTTCCTTTTAGGTTTGTTATTGCCTAGAGCACTACATCTGCTTTGTTTACAACCGTGCGAAAGAAAATTGGATTTTGTATGATGATCATAAAGTGAAGGTACATTCAATTAAGTTACAAGGTTTTATTCTTGTATCTTACCTTTCATTTAGTTTGTGTAATTTATGTTTAAATTTGAACAGGTTATTGGTAGTTGGGATGGTGTTCTTGCCATGTGTTCAAGAGAGCTTTTGCAACCCCTAATTCTATTTTTTGAAGTGAAGGGAAGTGTCCCTGTAACTCCTTTGGAGGAAACCAAGGAGCCCGACAATCCACGGGAAGCACAAAAGGCTGAAAGGAAAAGATCTAGCAACCATGGCAAGGCCAAGCAAGGTAAGCAACCTTTTATTAAAGCTAGGTTATCCTGAATATCATTCTAATTAGTAAAAAATTGAAAAAATAATAAAATTGGCATGCTATACATGTTGACACGACATCTGCAAATGTCCAGGACTTGTTTGGATGGTTATATTCCCAAAGAAATATGCAACAGTAAAAAGGGCTTTATGCCTACTTATAAAGTGACTTATTATGTATTACATATAATTATTGTTGTTTACTATCTAAGGTTGTTTTACTGCCATTATACATCTTAAGATATAGATAAAATGGGGCATATATAGGCAAGTGCTTGTGTTTTGGATTGTTGCTCTTTCATGGGTGGAGAAATTTGATCTTACGAAAGATTCTCTGAATAACTAACAAAAAAAAAAAAAAAAATTATGAAGTAAAATAAAACCAAATATTGAATTCAGTGTTCCATATTCCTCATGAAACATAAATGAGCAAATATAAGCCTGGCATATTGACAGGTAGCTAAAGGAGATTCCGGACTTCTAAAATTTATATTTATTTCATTTACTCAAGTAGTTAAAAATTATGGAAAGGCCTTTGCACGGATTTCTGGTTTGTCCACAATTTTCAGAGACATTACGAGCACATAAGGACAGTAATGAGCCAAGGGTGCCTTCAAAGCTATCCTTAGGGTTGATTTGATATTTGGAAATATTGATTCAACAGATACAAGAGGGCGAGGTCGTTAGATTTTGGTTTAATTTTATATTTTATTATTGTTTGTTTGTATTCACTATTCGAATTTGCAGTTTAAATTCTATAAAATTTGTGGGTTTGTGGGTTATTGTTGGTTAGTGATTCTATAACTTCTATTATTTGTAGTGAAATTTGTTATTTGCAGCGATATCCTTTATAATTTTTTATTTTTATTTTTCTGTAGCTATGGATTTGGGTGATGAACGCCCATTCAGTCATCCTCTTCAGAGACTGTCTAATAGTGTTATTTATGTGCTTGAGGGTGACCTGGGAAACCATTCCTATGGTTATACCTCCATGCAAAACTGTGTTAAGGATTACACTTTTAAAATTAGCACATTGGATTATAAAACTGATGAGGAGGCATTTGAAGGGTTTATCTGCTTGAAGTCTTGCAAAGGGTTATACGTCGTCGATGGTTTCATGTTGGATAACAATATTTTATTAGTAGAAAGATTAGGGCCCGACTTGGCGACGTACTTTCAAAATGAATACACAACATTTGTAAGAAGGGGTAAGCCTTATACTCAATGGTTTGAGTTTATCAAAGACAAATTTTGTGCAATTTTCAGGTATTTTTTTTCTTCTAATTATTATGTTTAATAATAATACTTTGTAATTATTATTTTTTGTAATTATTTATAATTGTTGTTATGTAGGGATATACTTAACGGACTACGACACATATATTCATTAAAATTTGTGAGTGGAATGAGGGTCGGTACTTCAAAGAATGAATAATACTGCGAAACTTTTTTTTATTCATAATCCTAAATCTGGTATGTTTAGCAAGTTATATTTTTTATTTTAGACTTTTTGTTTTAATAATTTCTTTTCTTGCTATTTAAGTTTTTTTTGTTTTGTTTTACAGATGTTTTTTACGAAGTATTTGAGGAGCTTGTTTATCTAAAAGAAATAATCATTGAAATTTTACTGAAGCCGTGTGGTAACTGGGATGGTTCTATTAAGATGCTAGATCATTATTTTCATCAACTGGTTGTACCAGTTGATTTGCACTGCTTTGTGTATGGTTTGTGTGATGAAAATTATTTGTAAGTTTTATTTTTATTTTTTTAAAGCTTTTTATTTCTTTAATTTATATATTTTTTAATTTACTTTTTTTTTTTTCTTTCTTTCTTTCTTTCTTGTTGCAGGGGTAATGTTGATTTGGATTGGCTACTTGACAATTCTTTTTTTTGGAATACAATGGAGAAATCTAAGTTCATTCGTAAGTTGGATGACATTTTACATGTGCGGCAACTGTTAGATAGCTCGTTTCTTGACGAGTATATAGATGATTATCTTTGTAATACGTATGGTGTTATTGCACCTGACTGTTGGGGGAGTTTGGTTCCAAAGCCAGGGCCGGCTTGGGATGTCTATTGTTGGTTTGAAACAGATATAAAGGAGGATAGTAATCGGCTTCAAAGTGTCAGCCGTAAAATAGCAAGATACATGCGCAACTTGTTCGAACATGCAAATTCGAGCTTCCCCGTACATGTATATATATATTTTTGTCTTTATTTATTTATTTGTCCTGTGATTTGACTTTATTTAAAATTAAATTTTCTTTTAAATTTTTGATAGATGCGTATGAAAAAGGAGATAATTGTTCAAATGGGAGACGAAATGTTTGGAGGGACTGCTGGACTCTTACGCCGTGCATGCAACAACTACTTTTTTATCTCCGGTCAAATAGCCTCGAGCAATACTGACTGGTATTTAGTGTCATGTTTTTTGTTTTTGAATATTTATGCAATTTATATTTAACATTCATCTGATTTTGTTTTTTGTTTTTTGTTTTTTGTTTTTTTTTTTTTTTGTTTTCCAGGTGGGACATTATGAAGTTTTTGTTAAGTGAGGTAGACTATTAGATCAATTTAAAGATTGTTTTGTTTTCAACTTGTTTTCTTGAATGGTACCTTCAAGTTTTTTACACTGAATGGTACTTCATTTTTCATAAAGAGTTTGTATATATATATATTTTTTCTTGTGTGCTGCTGGCTTTGCTAAGTGCATCAGCAATGGGTTGCATGAGACATTCAATAGATGAATATATGGTAGTTAGTTACAATCTCAACTGAATTAAGTCCAATTCAAATTATACCGAAATGACAAAAAAAGAATAGCAGAGACCAGAAAGTTAGCCTATAGACTTGACCCATTGTCAAATGGATATTCCATGTGATTAAAAGTTTGATGCTTAATGAAATTTGTCATCCAACAGTAATCAGAAAGAATAGTAATTAATCATCAAATTTTTTTAGAGATTTCATAAATGAGAAAAATAGAAAGCATGTATTTTGCTCCAAAATTAGAAATTAAACATTATGGTCAACAAATTTGGTCTCATATCAAATTGTTGAAATCGACAGCCTCAACTCTGTAAATTATACTTCCATTATTAGAAACAAATGAGGTCAAATATCATATTGTGTAAACAAAGAAACAAACCACACTTGCTGTTGTAAACTTCCCGAGAGAAATGACCCCACAACCTGGTGGCCAGCATCTGTAACCGCCATCTTGAGGACCTGAAAAAATAAATTGATATCAGATGCTAGAAAGCCAGAAAGGGAGAGGGTATAGAATTAACTTATTTATTTATTTTTAGATTGGAAGAAAAGACAATAACTTACCTCAGAAAAATTTGTGTCTCAAATTACTGTGAGAAGTTAGGCAGGCCAAGCATTTTTGGGAGGTAAGGGGCATTGTCAAACAATTTGAGCAAAATTTCAATCCAAGTGGTCATTGTTATGGAAAAAAGACATTGCAACTTCTTATAAAACAGGAGTTTGGTGCCTGTTTATCAGCAAGGAATATTATCAGAATATGCATGTAATGTAAGGTTGCTGAGAATAGTTTCTCAAATTTGAAATCTGCCCTAACCACACTAGGGAAATAAAGCAATTTATTAGTATTAAAAGCAGCATACAGCAAGAGTCAAAAGTTTAGACCCAAAAATGTTAACCCATGAAATGGATGGCTCAAGAAAACCCTAGTGTCGGGAGGAACCTCTCAGACCCTTTCAAACAAACACATAATGGGTGGGAAGCTCTGGCCTGAAAAAGCAGATGAGAAGAAGAGAAAGAGAAGCAGTGGGATGTGGAGACAAAATGGGTTGTTTTGAATCTTTGCGAGTGACAAATTGGAGACGGGATTAAGTAACTCGAGAATTCGATGCTGTCGACTCTGTTTTGAGCTGTACAAAGGGTTGTAATGGAGTGTTTGAATAGAGAGAGAGGGGTGGTGATGATGAAGGGATAGTGAGAGTAATGATCATGATCATTTCTGTTAGGTGATAGTGTTAGCAAAAATTATGCTAATCCCCAAATCGACCGGATCAAGCAACAATTTAAACAAACAACTTCTTGACACCAAAAAATTTAAAATTCTCTGTCGATAAAGGCTCGAACACGTTTAAAAGAGGGCCAAGAATAAAGGAAGTAAAGTTAGTGGCCTAAGAAAGAGGAATGATGAGGCAATACATGGCAGTAGAAGAAAAAAAAGGAATTCAGAGGCAGTTACAGTAGTTGCAGTTTTTGGGCAGTCATAGGAGCATGACAAATGGGCACGTGACAGCACAACATGGCCATTGAAAGTCATATAAAAGGTGGAAGTTCAAAGAGAAAGAGGCTCTTCAACAAAATTCACAACCCATGTGAAATTAGGAGTAACATAACTTAATTAGGAGTAGCTCTTGTACTTAGGAATAGTTTGCTTATAATTCAGTCTTTGTAGCCAAGTTTGTTTCTACCAATATTTTATATCTCTATTTTATTAATCAAGCGAGATTTCAAAATTTTAAAGGAGATGAGTGTAAAAAGACCTTGAGATAAGGTCTTGCAAGCAGACAATATCCTAGATGATTCAAACATATTAACAATTTCAACAGTAATGGAATTTCATATAGAGAGTTGGCATCATCAGAAAAGTCTTGACCTTATCACGGTGCAATAAATAAAGGAAGTTTAATCCAAAAGGACTGCGAATCTCATTGCATCTTCCAGCAACAGAAAACCATTCCGATAACTTGAATAATAATCCAATCCTCTAATCATGTTTGACCTCCAATCATGTTTGACCACCGACTGAAGAGGAAAGTCTGAGAACAAATTACATTTCATAAAGCATGAAAAGCTTGCATCTTGAAGCTTCTACAAAGCCCCCTCTAAATTTACTCTTCAGCCTTTGATTAACATTTTGCAATTTAGATTGGTTCACTTAGAATTACATAAAAATACATTAATATTTTTCATTCTACCTTAATATTATCCTCTTTTTTCTTGGGGAGGGTGGAATAGATGATAATTCTTTGAATTTTAACTAAAAGCTTTCAATGTGATCTCGTAACACCATTCTAGGACCTGCTTCTCGCACTTCACATAACATTCAGATCATACAACAAGCATGCTAACCCTCAACAACAAATCTGACCTACATATGTATATGAATATGTATGTTTATGCAAATTCACTGCATTCGGTTACAGACCCATAAACTACAGAGATAAAAATAACATTCCGCATCAAGAATTCAATACTTGAAGTCATTCTTAACTTCAAAAATTTCACAACCACAAGCACAAAACACATGGCACAAGCTATTCTGCAGCTGAGCTGACCAGAGCAACAACATCTACATCTTCTAGGGTTTTTTTTTTAATTTTTATCATAAGAACAGTTCAAAACAAAATTCAGCACAAAACCCATCTCAAAAAACAGTTTATAATCATCACAAATACAAGACCGAAACTGAAAAAAAGAGACAACCCAACATCAAGTAAGTATTGAAAGTCATAAAATCAGACCCATCAAAATGGAACCTTATCAAAATAATGCAACAAAAAAGTAGATCGATTACCACAATAAAGAAGCAGATTATGAAGAAGAAGTAGCTTGAATCAGATGATTTGTTAACTGTGGTGGTGGATAAGGGCAAATATGAAGTGGGCGAGGGTGTGGAGTAGCGCAGAGGAAAACTGGGAGTGAAGGAGAGAGAAAGGGGGTTGTAACGTGAGAGGGAATGGATGTGGTTTCACAAGCCTATACGTGTCTATTTTTTGATGGCTGATTGGTGTTCCTTTGATATTTTGCAAGGTTGGCGAATGTAGGGCTTGTTTAGTTTGTTTTACAAAAAAAAATTTTGAGAAAAATTTTGTACAAATAAATTTTTAAGAGTAGTTAAATTAAACAAATTTTTTTAAAATTTTGTTTGGTTTCTTACTTTTTAAAATTACTCTCTCATACACATCAAATCAATTATTTTTTTAAAATTCTCTCTCCAAAATAATTTTTTAAAAGTATTTTTGAAAAAAAGTAAACCAAACAAATTTTCGTACTTTTTATCTTAAAAATTACTCTACAAACACAAACCAAACATACCCTATTCTCAAAATTTTATTAATATTTTTATCAAATATTTTATATAAACATGAAATTTATATAATGTGAGTTTTATATTATATTTCATAAAATATTTAGCAAAAGTTTTAATATAATTTTTAACATCTCTAATATTTTTATTTACTCTCAGAGTCAAGATTTTAGCCTTCTTAACCCAGTTACTTTTGAACGTGGATCATTCGAATGCGTAAAATAAAGTCCCTGTTTGGGAAGTGGGTTGGCTTTTTGATTTTTTAGTTTTTTTGGCTATTTTAACTTGCGCTAAAAGTTTGGTTTGGAAAGAGTTTTTTAGTTTTTTTGACTTTTTTTGTGAGAGAAGAATGTAATGATTATGAGTTAGATGTAATATTTTATTTTTTGTGACTAAAATAGCTTATTTTGTCTTTTATGGCTAAAATAGCCAAAAAAATCCCGTTTAGCTCTTGCGAAATGGAGGCAAAGAATGAGAATGAAACTCAGTCACTTTTGAATGTGGATCATTTGAATGCGTAAAATAAAGAACGGAATGAAAATGTAATATGTCATCATATTTTTAAGGATGAGGCTCACTTCCTGTTCAAAAATGGAGGCTTTGATTTTGAAACATGTTATTTTAATAATTTTTAAATTTTTTATAAAAATATATGTAAAAAAATAAAGAGCGATTTAATAATTTATAGTGATTTTTTGATTAAAATATTTAGTCTCCAAACAAGGCCTAAATTGGAAGATTCAATTTTGAGATACTTTGAGTCAATTTTGATTTTTCTTTGGTGATTCAAATCATTTAAAATTTAGTGTTAGTTTAGTAAATTATTCATATAAAAATTAAGTTAATCAAATATTGATAATTACATATTTAAATAATAATATAGAATTGATAATAAATCATTTATTTTTTTTAAAAATAAATATGATACAAACTTGTGATTATTACTACCCAATTAACTTAATTTTTTGCACAAGTAACCTATTGAGTACAGGAGTCGAAATATGTTCGAAAATTCAAAAATTGTACCCTCCAGTCCATTAAATTGACTGGAGATGAGCGGCCTTCATTTTTTAGATATGATATAGTACGTAATGTATGGTATAATTTAAAAAAAAAATTAATCTGATTGAAGAATTATCTAATTTCAATTTTAAATGTGTTGGAATTTCTCACGCCTGTCCTCCATATAAACATGTTTGTCTAAGCTCAACCCATTTATAATAAATTGAATTTGCATTACGTTTGAATTACTCACAATTTTTAGATTTTAGCTTTTTCTTTTGTGACAATTAAGCTAATTAATTTGTTAAACTTATTCATTTTTATGATAAAATCATTAATAACATTAAAATAAATAAATTTTAAATGAGGGAGACTGAGGAAGAGAGTGATTATTGAAAAATCACACGTTTCTTATAGTGGTATATGTCATTTTTGAGTGATAAAAAAATGATTCAAATTTATATAATATATACAGTAAATATGATTCAAATGTCCATGTTATTTTAACATTATGGAATGATTAATAATTTATTATATATATATATATATGTATAATTCGTTTTTCAATTGGTTCGGTATCTTTGCCTAAACTTCCTTAAATTTAATTTTGATTTCTAGATTTTTGCCCAGGCCTTCACAAAATTTAAAAATATGTTGTTCAACACCCTTTGAAATTTTGGGTTGAACTCGAGTTACTCGGGTTGAACTGTTTAAGTTGCACTCCTAATATTAATGGTAGATTTGTATAAATTACACTAAAAATTTAAGCTACTTTTGGACTATTATTTTATATTTTTGCGTGAGTGAATTTCTGACCACACTGCCAACTCAGTATTCAACTGGAGAGCACTGATAGAATAGGATAAGCCCGAACGACCTGCAACAGAAAGAAGAGATTCCGGCGGTGGTCCATCCACCCGGGAGCACTCCGATGATTAAGTCAGTAATCAAATATCTCTCAAAGATAATCAATAGTGCTAAACTCACTGTTCTGAATATAAATTGCGTACCTTAGACCCATGGGGGTGTCTCTCTTTTATAGTCAACTCAATCTTAATCCTACTAGAAGCCTTGCTCTAATGAACTTTAGCTCAGTGCTCATCTTGGACTCTCCAATAGATAAAGATAAACTTCCTAAGAGCTTTATCCTTATCCAGGCTGAGTTCCTTCCTCATTCTAGGACTCTCGTTCCTTATCTGTTTATCCCGAATTCCGATATCTTCAGAGATAACCTCGGCCAAACCGAGATCACTTCGGCGTCACGACCAGGACATGTGGCACCTTGGCTGACACGTCGGCGTCACCTTGGCCACGTGTTAGTACTCAGAAAATATATCCCCACAACTGTCCCCTAGATTCTATTACCTCGGCATCCTGAAGTGATGGAACCTATATTGTTATATCGTATAGTATGCCGGCTATCTTGCTATATCATCCAATACATTGGCTTCACACTACCAGGTCCTGTAGTCTGTCTCATCAAGGTTTTTAGAACCAATAACCTAGTTCATTTGAGTTATTTTAGCCAAGATCTTCTCATAAGCCGAGATCATTGCTTCATTTAAACCAAGAACTCCAAGAGTTTTATCATGCGTATTAATTGCCATGCAAAATAAATCAACCGTTTCTATCATGCGTCTTCCCCTCATTGGGTCGTACCCGATACGCGCCTGTAAGTCGTCTTGTGTCTGGGTGCGCCGCCTGACAAGCACATCGCCCTAGACGCATTGATGGAATTTTGCCGCCATTCTCCGCGTTTTGATCAAAATCAATTCTCTCTCCCTGTCTCTTCACTTTTTGCATTATCGTTTCTAGAGAACCCATCTTTTTATTTCTCTAATCTGTCTTTGTTCAAGCTTTTCTAGCTCTGCAATTTGCTCCGTTCACCTCTTCTGGCGTGATTTTCATCGCTCTGTCATTTTTGCAACCGTCTTCTGACTTCGGCGATCCCCACACCGGCCTCACTTTTTCTGGTAAGTCATTGTTCCTCCTAGTTTCAGTTCTTGATTGTACCTCGAACTCTATCATTTTTGCGAACTTGCTTATGTCTTTGATTAGTTTAATCTGTTCATGTATTTGAGTATGGTTGCTTCGCGATTCTGTTTCTGCCCAATTTGTGTCTTGAAAACGCACACACTGTTCACAAATTTGCTCACTTTTGCCACTGTCCTTGGCCTCGCGCCCTTGTGCACATTTTGTCACAATTTTCTTGATAGTTCACTACTGTTTTTGATTTTGAAACACATTCTTGCTTTTCTGTTTTCTGTGACTTTTCCAGATTCATGCCTTCAATCTTCGTTTCCATAGATCTAGGTTTGGGATTTGTTTGTAGAACCCACAAATTCAACTCCTCTAATTAAGCCGATATCATAGGTATGTAGAAGCATAGGGTAGACACCCCGACCAAGTTAGAGCACTTTAGGCGAGAGTTTGACATCCTCGCCAACGTTCATATGAGGTTGGCTGGGGAAGATGACTCTATTATGCCCACAACTGATTTTATGCGCTTCCTTATTATAGCTTTGATCGAGTGCAGACTTCGGCTCCCACTCAATATCCTTTTCCGTGAGATAATCCATTACTATAAGTTGAACCCAATGCAGCTTGCCATCAATTCCTACCGAGTCATAAATTGTATAATTGTCTTAGCCAAACAAGAAAACGCTAGGGTTACTTTAGCTGACATTCAATACTGCTACACCATGTGTGGCCTCAAAAAAGACACAGGCTATATTTACTACCTCAAACCGAGGTCTACAGAGTACAAAATTGTTGCCGACCTCCCAGACTCCAACAAGGGAGCTGGGGATGATTATTTCATTACCTCGGGGAACTGGGAGTTCGCTCTAGATGAGGACCTCCACCTCTACCCTCTTCCTCGAACGGTTTTTGTAGAGGGTAATGGTAAGAGCCCAGTGTTTATACTTACTTATTTTTAAAGTCTTCATACTTCGTTTGTTTCTAATGTCTGCTTTTCTTGCAGCTCTTCCTCATCCACTAAAGGGCTTCCGCCAGTCTTTCTTCCCCAACAAAGACATAAAGAAACTACTAGATTTACCAGTCCACAAGCGGAGAGCCCCTTTGGTACTCAATTTCATCTTAACCTATAAATCAGTACTCCCCGGCGTCCCAAAGAGGAAGAAAAGCCAATCTCCCCCTTCTGCCACAACTCCTCAAGCTGCCTCCACATCTTGGCCAGATCAAGGATCGACTTCTGATCCAGCAGAGCAGCCGTCAACCTCGACTCCATATCTGATCCCACCATCCCAACGCCAACGCCGGCGACGAACTATTTTTGCTGCCGAGATGGGCCTCCAAAAAGCAATTGCTAAAGATCTTTTGGCCAACATTCCAGCCACTGTTGACGCTGAACCAGCACCATCTTAGCCGAAGCCGAAACAAAAAATGGTAAAGAAGGCTCAGCCAAAGGCAACGGTGACTTAGATTGATACTGAGGACACCTTGCCAATTTCAAAATTGGTTTCGAGTAAGAAGAGGCCCGCCAAGGCCCAACCATCCGAGTCCACCAGATCAAAGAGGCCGAGGTCATCCTCTGCAACCACCTCGGGGTCTCTAAAGCATGATTCCCCCTGGGCCCCCCAAATCACACTGGAGGACAGGCCGGTTAGAGCTGGTGATAGCGCCGATGACGTTAACGTCAGCATTGCCCTTAGCACAACTTTGCTCCTTCCTAGAGATCTCGACCGAAATGCCGAGATGAGCGAGTATGAAAACTTTGCTCTGATGCTCCAGCGTTCTGTTCAAGTAAGTCTTCACACTTGGTATCTCTCTTTCTTTTTTATACTTAGAAAATTTTCTAATAACTTGTGTTCTGTCCATTTTTCTTCAGGCAATCCAGCACGCCTACTCCTTCTCAATGCAATCTTTTTAGAATAGGAAGGCGTTGGCCGACAAGACTAGGGAGGTCGCTAGTCTGCAGAAGACCAATAAAAGGGCCGAGGCAAAAATTAAGACTTTGGAAGATCAAGCCGAGGCTGCTATCAAAGCTAATGATGACGCTGAAGAAAAAGCGGATGCCGTTGAGGCCATCAAGAAGGTTCTTGAGGCCGAAAAAAGAGAGGCCGAGGACAAGATGACCCAGGCCCAGAAAGAACTTCAAGATGCCTTGGCCACAAAAGAGACCGAGCTCAAGGCTGCCGACGAGAAAGGATACAATGAGGGGATGGCCGATGTCACGGTGGATTATGAGAAACAGGTAAAGCAGGCATGCAACAAGCGTTTCACCCTTGGTTGGATGACTCTCCTGAAAAAACTTGAAATCCCCAAGGACTCCCCCCCTCAGGAACACCGACGTCCTTGCCTTGCCATTCCCCCTAACTCCAAGCCAATCCGACGACGATTCTGAGTCTGAGGAGGAGGCTTTGGTGAGGAAGCCAAAGGAGGCTGCTGGGGCCAAGTCCCCTACTCCAAATGAACAAGTCCTGGACTTGACTCAAGATGAGGAGGGTGAGGAGGTTCCCAAGGATGCTCTCTTGAGAAGGCATCATTGGACGTGCCTCTTGCCGACAAGAGCCTCGATCAAACCCTTCAGGAAATGGATGTCGATCTTACGACTGAGAAGGCTACCGAGATGTCCTCCCAGCAGTCTTCTGAACTTCAAACCCAACCGTCTGGTGTTTCTGAAGAGTCTTAATTTTGATGTCATTTTCCTTTGTATTTTGTACTTTTGTTTTTCTTCTTTTTGGAACAATTGTAAGCTTTGGCCGACATGTCATCTTTTAAATGTTAATACAACTTCCTTTCCTGAATGCTTGTATCTTTGTTTTCTCTTTACTACTCTTGTATGATTCCATACTTATAATATTTTGCATATCTTCAAATACACACTTTAACTGTGTAATTTTCTCGGGGTGAAATACCCCGGCTATACCCACCACGGTTTACATCAGCAAGTACATAAGTACTCAGTTTAATACAACCTTGGCCTTAACTTGTAAATTTTTCATAAATTTTAACAGGTGTTTTAACTTCAACTTGTAAATTTTTCACAAATTTCAACAAGTGTTAAACATGATCTCGGCCTAACTCAACTTGTAAATTTTCTCAAATTTTAACAAGTGTTAGACATAACCTTAGTTTAACTTCAACTTGTAAATTTTTCACAAATTTCAACAATTGTTAAACATGATATCGGTCTAACTTCAACTTGTAAATTTTTCACAAATTTCAACAATTGTTAAACATGATATCGGTCTAACTTCAACTTGTAAATTTTTCACAAATTTCAACAAGTGTTAGACATAATCTCGGTCTAACTTCAACTTGTAAATTTTTCACAAATTTCAACAAGTGTTAGACATAACCTTAGTTTAATTTCAACTTGTAAATTTTTCTCAAATTTCAACAAATGTTAAACATGATCTCGGTCTAACTTCAACTTGTAAATTTTTCTCAAATTTCAACAAGTGCTAGACATAACCTTAGTTTAACTTCAACTTGTAAATTTTTCACAAATTTCAACAAGTGTTAAACTAATTTTAGCTTGTATATTCTATCTTTCCAGGAACCATTTTCCAACTCTTTGCCCCCTAATGTGAACTTAAGTTGCACTTATATTCTCATTATGCGTGTATTCCAGAAACCTTGTCAAGTATCTTTGTCAATCATAAGTGTAGAAAAATCAAGCTAAAGCTTTATTTATTACTTCGGTAAATAACAAAAAACAAGAAAAACTAATGATAGAAAAACTTAAGATTACAAGTATTCCAGGGCCTTGGCAACTCTTTGCCCTCATTATCTTCAAGCCGATATGCCCCATTGCCCAGTACCGAGATGATTCTATAGGGTCCCTCCCAATTTGGGCCAAGCTTGCCCTCTCTGGAATCCTTCTTATTGCCAACGACCTTTCTCAAGACGAGGTCACCGATTTGAAACTCCCTTGGGTTGACCTTCTTATTATAGACCCTGGTAAGCTACTGCTGGTAAGCTGCTAATTGAATTGCAACTCTCTCCCTTCTTTCTTCTAGCAGATCCAGATCTCGGACTAATAATGCATCATTAGTCCCATTCTCTACTCTCTGAGTTTTGATCCCTAGGATGCTAACTTCTAGAGGAATGGCTGCTTCTGTGCCATAAGCCATGGCAAATGGGGATTCCCCAGTTGATCTTTTTGGTGTACTCCGATATGCCCAGAGTACACTTGGCAGTTCGTCCACCCACTTTCCCTTTGCTGCTTGCAGCCTCCTCTTAATCCCATCCAAGATGACTTTGTTGGATGCTTCTACTTGTCTATTGCTTTGAGGAAAACTTGGGGTGGAAAAATAATTCTTGATTTTGAACTTTGCACAGAAGCTCTTGATTAGCTTATTGTCAAACTGTGTTCCATTGTCTGCAACTAGTGCTCTTGGGATCCCAAACCTGGTGAAGATATTTTTCCATATGAAATTCTTCACATCCACGTCTCGGATCTTGGCAAGAGGTTCAGCCTCTATCTACTTGGTGAAGTAATCTGTTGCTACCAGCAGGTACTTCATTTGCCTAGTTGCTTGGGACAGTTTTCCAACAAGATCCATGCCCCATTAGGCGAACGACCAAGGACTGGATACTGGATTCAGGTCTGCTGCTAGTTGGTGTATCAGGGGTGCGAACCTCTGACACTTTTCACACTTCTTGACATAGCCTTCTGCATCTTTCTGCATGTAGGGCCACCAATACCCTTGGGTAATGGCCCTATGAGCAAGTGATCTGCCCCCGGCGTGGCTTCCACATATTCCTTCATGTATTTCGTATAAAAAATCTTCAACTTGTGAAGGATATACACACCTTAAAAGGGGTCTAGTGAAGGATCTTCTGTAGAGATGTCCCTCTGCTATCAGACTGAATCTTGCCGACTTCAATCTGATCTTGTGTGCCTCTTTGTGATCATCTGGCAGTTCTCCTTCTTTCAGGAATACTACTATTGCATCCATCAAGCTTGGTCCCATGTCCACACACATTGCTTCACGCTCTGTGATCAGTGGTTCAATGCTCGGGCCCGACAAGTAGTCGACCATTATCATCCTTGTCTTTCCAGGTTTTATAGCACTAGCCAGATTGGCTAGGGCATCAGTGTGACTGTTATCTTTTAAGCGAACCTGCTGTAGTCGGCAATTCTAAAACAAGGCCACCAACCTGCCTACTTCCTTTGCATATGCCGACAGACATTCATCTCGGATTGTAAATTTCCCTGTTCCTTGGTTAACTATAAGCTGAGAGTCACAGAAGACTATCACCTCATCAGCTTCTACTACTACTGCCAGTTTTAGTCCTGCAATTAGCGCTTCATACTCCGCTTCATTGTTTGAGGCCTTGAACCCCAAATGAATGGATTGTTCTAATATCTCTCCATCTGGAGATACCAGTACTACTCATGCCCCTGCTCCTTGTCGGTTTGAACTCCCATCAACAAACAGTCTCCTGCCCCCGCTCCTTGTCGGTTTGAACTCCCATCAACAAACAGTCGAAAGGAGTCGCCGATGTAAATGCTACAGGGTTTGACTTTTTCCTCATTCCTTTGTTCCGTTGCCTTGGACTGGATTTCTCTTTGCTCGTTTAGGTATCGCTCACCTCGGCTCAACGAAGCCCGATGTACGATGGATTCTGGCGTGAACTCGGCAACGAAGTCGGCCAAAACTTGGCCTTTGACTGCTGTTCTGGGTTTGAACTCCAAGTCGTACTGGCCCAAGGCCACTGCCCATCTGGCTATCTTATCTGTCAGATCTCCCTGCTGTAATAAGGACTTCAAAGGGTGTTCAGTTAGCAGCACAATTTTGTGGGCTTGAAAGTAATGGTTCAGCTTCTTTGAAGCCATTACTAAAGCTAGTGCCAGCTTCTCTAGGGGTAAATACCTGGTTTCTGCATCAGCCAGGGTTTTGCTTACATAGTAAACAGCCCTTTGTTCCCTTTTTTCTTCTCGGATTACCACTGCACTTACCGCATGTTTCGAAACTGCCAAGTACAGGAACAGTTCCTCTCCAGGTTCTGGATTTGAAAGAACTGGAGCCGTGGTCAAATACTTCTTCAAGTCGGTCAAGGCGGCTTCGCACTCCTCAGTCCATAAGAAGTCTGTGGCTTTCTTCACTAAGTTGAAGAAAGGTTTGCACTTGTCTGAGTTTCTACTTATGAACCTATTCAGGGCTGCAGCCCTCCCAGTCAGCATCTGCACCTGTTTTGCCGACGTTGGGCTCTTCAACTCTAAAATGGCTTTGATCTGATCTGGGCTGGCCTCAATCCCCCTTCTGGTCACCAGGTATCCCAAGAACTTACCAGATCCAACTTCAAATGCACATTTTGACGCATTGAGTCGGAGTCGATATGTTTTAAGGATGTCAAAGACTGCTTTAAGGTCGGCCAGATGACCTTCAGGTTCCTTGGTCTTCACGACCATGTCGTCGATGTAAACTTCCACCGTCTGGCCAATCAGGTGTCTGAACATCTTGGTTACCAATCTTTGGTAGGTTGTTCCTGCGTTTTTCAACCCAAAAGGCATCACTCTGTAGTAATACAGCCCTTTTGGGGTGATAAACGCAGTCTTTTCCTCATCTGAGGGGTACATGGCTATCTAATGGTACCCCCTGTAGGCATCCAGGAAGCTCATCCTTTCATGCCCTGAAGTGGCATCCACCAGTTGGTCAATGTTGGGTAGAGGAAAACTGTCTTTGGAACAGGCCTTGTTTAGGCTGGTAAAGTCCATGCAGACCGTCCATTTACCATTCTTTTTCTTCACCACTACTGTGTTTGATAGCCATGTCAGGTAATTAACCTCTCGAATAGCCCTGGCCTCCAGTAGTCTGTCTACTTCCTCTTCCACTGCTTTGACGTGCATCAATGTTGGTCTTCTTGCTCGTTGGATTACAGGTTTGGCCGACCTATCAACGTTCAGTTTATGGCAAGTGACCTCGGGGTCAATGCCAGGCATTTCATAAGGCGTCCAGGCAAACACCTCAATGTTTGCTCTCAAGAAAGCCTCCAACTCTTTTTCCTCTTTTTTAGCTAAGCCCGAGCCGAGAAGGAAGAAGCGTTCTCTATCCCCCTCCTAAGCGAGGATTTTCTTCAATGCTTCTTCACCCTTCTCGGCTGGCTCTTTGCCAACGTCCTCTAGGACTTCCACGTCCTCGTCTTCGATCTCTGCCCTTTCTGGCTCTCGTATGCTGCAGGTGGATTTCATTGCTGCCATAGAGTAGTTTTTTGCTTGCAGCTAATCTCCTCTGACCTCCTCTATCTCATGCTCTGTTGGGAACCACAATAGTTGATACAATGTTGAGGGAATAGCCCCCATTGCATGCAACCATGACCTTTCCAAGATAATATTGTAAGGGGAGGGTGTGTCGATTACGGTGAACTCTGTCTTTATCTTCTTGGTGCCAGCCTATACCTCCAAGCTTGTTGCGCCCAACGACCATGTCGGTGTTCCATTGAACCTGACCATTGGGCCATTGGATTGCTCCATATCATCAGGGTAAAGGCCCAGCTCCTTGTAACATCTGGCATACATGATGTCACAAGAGCTGCCTTGGTCAATTAGGATGCGCTTTACTTGGCACTCCCCAACCTGGAGGGATACTACTAAGGCATCATTGTGGGGATGTTGTACCATCTTAAGGTCGGCTTTAGTGAAAGACACCACCGATCCCTGGCATTCCTCGGCCCGAGGTCTTTTCTGCCGGACTTGGTATACATGCTACAAGTGATTTACCTTCCGAGTTTTCCAGATTTCATTTTCGTTGACTTTCGAGTGAATTACATTAAGTACCCGAAGTCCGCTTGCCTGCGGTTGTTGTGCTGGGAGAGGTGGAGCTGCTGGTGCCTGAGGAAGTCTTGCTTGCTCCTCCCTTGTCCTGGCCTCATCTACAAGGTCCCTCAAATGGCCTTGCCTTACCATGTCTTCTAGGTGTGACTTTAGGGCTCTGCAACCCTGAGTTAGATGCCCATCTTCATTATGGTAAACACAATGCTTTCCAAGGCTTCTACCCATAAACTCTCCTTGTACCTTGGCTGGTGCTCTGAAGTAGGGTTGGGTTCGAATTTTATTCAGGACTTTATGAATTGGGATTCGGAACACAGTTGTGACTGCCTGAGCAGTTCTTAGTCCTATCTCTTGTTTGTTGAGTCTGTTGTTATCTCGGTCTTGCTTCGGCGAGCCGTTTACTTTCTCTTGCTTTTTCTTGCTTTGTCGCCTTAATTCCTGGCGTGTCTTCCTCGGCTGTGGCGTATTTCTCAATCCTAGCCATGAGCTCCTCCATGCTCTTTGGCAATGTCTTTGCCAATGACTTTCGTAGTGCACAATCATCTTTTAGGCTGTTCTTGAAAGATACGACCTCCACCTCTTTGTTGCATTCGGGTATTTGGTTGAACACCTCATAATACCTTTTTGTGTAGGCCCTAAGGCCTTCATCCTCACTGATCCTCAGAGCCATTAGGGCGTCCACCCTTAATGGCTGCAGTTTGTTTGTCATGAACCTGGCCACGAACATCTCGGCCAAGCTTTCCCAGGTCGTCACAGTTTCCTTCGGCAATTTGTGAAACCAGTCCGATGCAATCTCCCCGAAGGATGAGGGGAACACCTTGCAGAGCAACGGCTCGTTCCCAGTGTATAGTGCCATCGAGTTCAGGTATAATCCGACGTGAAAGTTGGGGTCTGACTTACCATCGTATAGCTAGAACCTCGGCATACTAAATCTTTTCGGGGCCTCAACTTTGTCTAACTCTACCGAGAATGGTGTTCTCGGTTTAACTGTTGAAGTTACCTCGGCATGCTCTTGCTTCCTCTTGAGGTAATCTCTCAAGTCCTCTTTGGTCCGTCCAGGAGCTCGGCTATCTCCTGATTTCAGTCTCTTAGGTGCACTACTTTCAGCTTCGTTATGAGCCATTTTTTACCTTTTTTCCATTGGTCGCATCGAAGCACAACTCCTGCCTTTGAACATGCCGATGTTCTCTGGGGTCTACCTCCTTGGTGCGATGTGTCCTTCGAGATTCTTCCCTTCTTGGCTCTCCTCGCCCGACCTCCCTTAAAGGTCAGTGAGAGTGTCTTTCGCTCCTGGCATGGTGGGGGGCTACAAGGATTGTCTTTGCCCTCCTTCGGCATTGGCCATTTGAATCGGTGTGTCCTGCAGCGGGAACGGTGGCTGCATGACGTTATTTTGCATCATGAAATTAACCATTGTTTGTAGGTCCGCCAATTTGTTCGCCATGGTCTTTACCTCATCCTCCTTCCGCAGGCATCTTTCTTTCCATACCTGGAGGTTATCTTCGTTATAGTACCTGCTTTGGTCTGTTTTCTTTGGTACGTCGCCTTCCTGGTCGACGTCTTTTACTCCGTGATTTTGGTCACGAGTTTCTTCGTTACAATTGTCTTCTTCGACATCAAGGTCAATAGGTCTCCCACTCCCAGTAGGAGTGTTATCCTCAATCTTCTCTTTATGTCTGTCGTTGGCCATCTATTCTTCTTTGTTCCCACAGACGGCGCCAAATTGTGTGAGTGAATTTCTGACCACACTACCAACTCAGTATTCAATTGGAGAGCACTGGCAGAATAGGATAAGCCCGAACGACCTGCAACAGAAAGAAGGGATTTCGGCGGTGGTCCGTCCACCCGGGGGCACTCCGATGATTAAATTAATAATCAAATATCTCTCAAAGATAATCAATAGTGCTAAACTCACTGTTCTGAATATAAATTGCGTACCTTAGACTCATAGGGGTGCCTCTCTTTTATAGTCAACTCAATCTTAGTCCCACTAGAAGCCTCTCTAATGGACTTTAGCTCAGTGCTCATCTTGGACTCTCCAATAGATAAAGATAAACTCCCTAAGAGCTTTATCCTTATCCAGGCTGAGTTCTTTCTTCATTCTAGGACTATTGTCCCTTATCCGCTTATTCCGGATTCCGATATCTTCGGAGATAACCTCGGCCAAACCGAGATCACCTCGGCGTCACGACCAGGACACGTAGCACCTCGGCTGACACGTCAGCGTCACCTTGGCCACGTGTTGGTACTCAGAAAATATATCCCCACATTAGCCTTTTTCTCTTCTCCTACAATACTTTGAATCTTTTGATAGGCCATTATCTTTGTGCTTGTTCTCTCTAATGTTTTGGTAGGGCTCAATGGTTAAAGAGAGTGAAAATATTGAGTATGGTTTCAATTGATATTACTTTGTTTACATTACCAATGTCTTAAAAATCTTTCAAATGTATAGCAACTTGAATCCAAGTAAAATACTTACATTTTAGACAAACTTTACCAAACAAGCTTGTGATTCCCATTCACCTTAAAACTCAAATACCCATAATTGAAGCATGTATATTAGGTAGAAACTTAAGACACTAAAAAGCAAGTAATAAGGATATGATATAATTCCTAGAATATTATAAATTCTCCCCAGTCAAAATCGTCATTCACGACTCTTAGCATCGACATTGCATCTCTTGTGAACAAACCACTTGCAGGTATCTCATGCAAGGTAATTATTGTTTAGGGCATTGCATTACGTCCCCATCGGCTTGCAAATTATGAACCGACAAACCGGGCATTGACCATGGCTCTTCACCCACGGCACAATGCACTCTTCATGAAACATATGATTGCACGGAGTGAGTGTCACCAACTGTTTAGGCTCGAAATCATCCAAGCAAATGCCACACCTCTTGCCTTCCTCGTCTTCCACTTTTTCCTTCTCAACAAAGCTATTGTTTGTGGCATAGGAAGTGTCTTTGTAATACAAGCTCAGTCTCTGTGCTAGGTGCTTTGCTGTGGTTTTTGGTTTAGGATTGTAAATTTCTTTCTTCAGCATCTTCGGTGCCTTCTTTTGCTCGTCTGGGGAGAGTCTTGATTGCTCTTCTTCCTGTGTAGGGACTTGCATATTCATCCATTGTTGTTTTGTGAACCTTGGAGGGAGCTGGGGGATGTACTGTCTCGGCCTACCATTGATGACTCTTGCCATCTCATTGAGGACTCCGAGTTCCATGGGAGAAAGAGGTGAGATTGCAAAACTGCATATTGTTCCATGTATAGTGTTATGAAATCATTAAGGGATGAAAATAAAAATCTGAAATTGTTTATCAAAATTTTATTTGACAGTTTAGTTGGATGCTTGTGATTGGTTGTATGTTTGGATGAAATATGTTAGGAAATTTTTTTGGGAGTTATATGTTGATATGTAAGTGGTGAAACAAAATTGCAACGAGTATTAGATGTCACTAATTAAGAAAAAATTAATGTTATACAAACAAAAAAATTCATACATAATGATGTGATTTATTGTGAACCTTTCACTTCAAAATAAAATACCATTAAAGATAGATTTATTTATAATAATGGCATTGCCACATTACTCTTGTCAAATTTTTTGTATAAATTTTATGCATATTTAGAATTTTCCTTTACGCTGTGTTTGGTTAGAGGATTTGGGAAGATATTTGAAAAAATAAAGGGAAAATGTAAGTAAAATGTGAATAAAATATACCTACATTTCACTTAATTTCATACACATTTTTTCTTCTTTTTTCCAAATCTCTTTCCAAATTTTTTAACCAAATACAATCTAAAAAAATGTGCATATGAAATTTCGATGATATTTCATTTGTTTAGTTCAGTTGTTATTCATTCGTATTAGTCATCATGGCAATAATGGCTTTGCTTCCAAAATTAGCTGAGAACTTACAGCGTCATTCTTGGAACTCCTATTTTTATTGTGTCATTCCATTTCTCTTTGTATCTTATCTATTCTAGTTCTTATATCTTATCTATTCTAATTCTAATTCTAATTCTAATATAAAGGGAAGAATGCTAGTAATGTTGACACATTCTGTCTTATATTTTGAATTTTCCTAAAATATTCCTATATTTGGAGCTTTTATAAAAAGGAGATTTGGTAATAGCCCCCTCACTATCTAATTTGTCTTTTAAAATGACAAGAATTATATAAGTACTTTCAAAACCCCCTAATATTTTAAAACTTGTTTCTTTTACTATATTACCCTCATATCTATCAGCTCTCCTATTAAGCTATCTTCACTGTGTAATTCAGAGTAAAATTTTACTCTGTATAGAAGTAAAATTTTAGGGCCATTTCCCTAAATAAGCCTAAACAGTAAGCAAATTCCCAAACTAAGCCTATTTTTCAAAGAATTCCCAGAATAGGCTAAATCGCGGTTCCAAATCGCGAGTTCAACACTTTTTGCCCCGGAGTTGGTAAATCTTGAACTCGCTATTACAAAGTGCGAGTTTACTTAAGAACTCGCGGTTACAAACCGCGAGTTTAATTAAATTTTTTTCCCCCCTGATTCCAAGCACGACTTTAATTAACTTCATCGCAAAAAAAATTTGTTCTGAACTCGCGTTTCAGAACCACAAGTTCATGTGAAAGGCTGTTTGTCACTGAACTCGCTGTTTGTAAGCACGAGTTCATCAGAAAATTTTTTGTGCTGAACTCGCATTTTGTAACCACGATTTTGGGCAAGTTAAGTGAAATCGTGGTTGTGAACCACGATTTTAAAACACCTATATAAAAACCCCAGCCCCGTGTTTTGTATTCACGATTTCTGTTCTCCTCTCCTCATTACATCTCTCTGCTCTCTGTCTCTCTCGAGCTCTCTCTCGCATGAGCTCTCTCTCTCTCTCGAGCTCCTCTCGAGCTCCCGCTCTCTCTCTCGAGCTCATCTCTGTCTCTCTCTCGAGCTCCTGCTCTCTCTCTCGTTGGTATGCCTTCTCTGATCTTAGTGCGAATAAATTACCATTACAGTTTATATTTGTGAATATATTTGTGTTTGTGAAAATGTGAATAAATTAGGGATAGGGTTCATGTATGTGGGGATAGGGTTAGGATTTATATTTGTGAATAAATTAGGATTAGGGTTCATGAATGTGGGGTTAGGGTTAGGGTTTATGTTTGTGAAAAAATTAGGGTTATGGTTGATTATTGTGAAATTTTTTAAATATAGGTAATTTGTTGAATGTTGAATGTGAATGTTGAATTTTAATTATATTTGTTGAATGTTGAATTTGTTGAATGTTGAATTTGTGAACGAAAATATATTTTAAGTATAGGTAGTTTGTGAATGTTGAATTTGTTGAATTTGTTGAATTTGAATCAAAACATATTTGTTGAATTCATAATTTGTTGAATGTTGAATGTGTTTAATTATCTGTAATAATAATAATTTTCTTGTATCAAAACAAATTTGGAATCAAAACAAATTTAAGGAATAATCAAAACATATTTTCGTTTCTTTTGAATCAAAACGTATTTAAGGAATAATCGTGCCATTCCCTTTTATTGTCATTCCAATAAATTACCTTTGTCCTATGCAGCTAAATATTTACAATAATTTTAATGCTGTTAATTAATTACATAAGAAAGAGAAACGTTAATTTGGTTGGAAAAATTATTATTAATTAGGTGATGCGGAGTAGTAATAAATTAAAATTAATAAAGTAACCAAAATAATTTTATTCAAAATTTCAATTTGTTAAGTAAGAATAAGAAATTGAAAAGTAAGGAACAAAATTTGTGATCAGAAATTGCTATGGAAGTTTTCTCATCATTTTGGCCAGGAGCAAATATATATATATATATATTTATTTTTTGGAGATAGGGATATGGCAAAATAGAAAAGTCAGATATTTCGTTTTCTTACTAAATTTTTTTAAATATTATATATATATATATATTTATTGTTAATATTTTATATATTTATTGTTAATATTATATATATAATATTTTATATATTTATTTTTAAATATTATATATATATATTTATTGTTAATATTTATTTGAAAATATATATATATATATTGTTAATATTTTCTATGGGTGACCCTTTACGTAGTACACTAAAATTTTATTAACAAATTAAAAATCTAACTACTTAGAATGTTGACCCGAAGAAAAAAAAAAAAAAAAAAAATTCAAATCTAATCGGTTTGTAAAATTGATGCCACATGCCACTACGATAAGTAAAATTGGTTTGACTAAGTAAAATTATAGTTTACTTGAATTTCATGCCCCATTTACGATTGAATTTCATTTTCGAGTTTTTCCTCCTTAAATTTCATGACATTCCCTTTTATAAATTTGATATAAATAAATGACTTTTTAAAAGTGATTCACAAAAAAATTGATATAAACATTAGAGGTCGAGTCGAATATAAACATTAGAAGTCAAAAAAGTACTTTTTACCTATTTGCGAAAAGAGGCCTTTCAAGTCGTTATGGAAAATGCTATTATGAAAACATTTGATATAAAAAAAACAAAAAAATTATTTACGAATTATGTTTGAAAAAATGAGTCATTCTCGATAATTTTTGAAATTTTTTGAGTTATCCTACAGTCAAATGAAAATTTTTTATTTATAAAATGGAAAAAAAATGAAAAAGAGAAATATTGATTTAGATCATTAAGCACAATAGGTCACTACTGAAAGGGGAAAAAGAAAAGAAGATTGGTAGTAGTGGCATTAGAGTACAGCATAGAGTAGCTAAACCATGTTGCAATAAAAAAGATATAAAAATCAAAACAATTTTTTTAAGGGTAAATTATTATTATTATTTTTTTGTTGAAGAAAATATAATTAATCCCATACTTTTGACATAATAACAATAGATTGCCTTGAGATTTTAATTCACATAGCAATTAGTTCATTTTTCATCAAAAATTCGTTACTTATATGAATGAAAAAATAATATTACCATCTATTTTTAACTAAAATGTATATTTATATTTATTTATTTCAATATATATATATATATATATATATTTTATCAGCTAAGAAAAATTTCATTAACAGTATTAAATTAAAAATACAGGAAGATAACATACATCTAGAGAGATTCGAAAAATACAAATTACCTCTACCATTGCTACTCCCATCCCTATAACCAATCCCTTGACCTGACAAAATTTTTTTTTTTTTTCTAAACAAAAATAGAAGACAAAATCAAGGAAAAAAAAAAATTTAAGAACTGAACTCAACAAATAAAATACATGAATCCCACAAATCAACCCACACAACCCACGGCAGAAGCCCCCATGCTGTACTGCACTGCACTCTTCTGTTCCACACAACCCAAAACAAAAACATCTAAGAAAAATGCTTGGTAGCTCAAATTTGTGTGGCTCGAATGTCTCAAAACGATGTTGTTAATCATGAAAATTCAGACTACCCAGCATTGTTGAACAGCATGCACTCTTGATTTTTTTATTCTGTTCCGTAGGTTTTTCACCCACTGATCTATAGCATCAGAATACCCAAACTCAAAGCATGCACTCAGTGATATTTTGATCTTTTTCACAGCTTTTTCATCCACTGATATGTGTTTCCCACTCTTGATATTTATTTCAGTATTTACTTGTCATTTGCATTAGTTTTAATCCCTTTAAACATATTTAAAAAGAAGTATAATTATATCAAAAATAAGATGCTAATTTTTATTTTTTCTAAATCTTTTGAGTGTAATTTAACTTTATTTTTTGTTGTCAAGAGTTGTAGAAAACAAGAAACAAGACTGAAAATTCATCCGATTCCCTCTTATTATTATTTTTTTCTTCAAGAATTGAATAAAAAATGAAAAAAAGAAAATTCAAAACAGAATTTAAATAAGTTCTTTGATTTCTGTGGACTTCAGGAAAAAAAAAAAAAAAAACACAGCCATTTAAAATACATAATTCGAAACATGCCAAAAGAGAGAGGGAAAGGTTTTTGATAGCAGTCGAAGAGAGCACAGTTTGGGCAACTATACAATAGTCCAATAAGGCATGCTTCCTAGTGTTTTTTAAGGTGAAAAAGGAATTGGGGCGACAATGACAGACTAAGCATGTTGCATTCAATTTTTCCATCTTTTTTTTCTTTTCTTTCTACAAATCTTTACACAAATTCATGATCCAAACACAACCTAAATATCCAACAAAAACATAATATAACCAACAAAATCCAACAGTCCAAATATCAATATCTAATAGAAACATAAGACATCCAATGAACACTAACATTTTAACATTTTGAAACATAACAAGGCAAACAATTTATTATGATCTCAACAATTAAGTAATGTAAAAAGTATAACAGAAGAGTATGATGTTAATTTTGTATGTGTTGTAAGATGTTTTTCTTAAACAGTTAACAAATCTAAAGCATTATCATTATTTTAACTCATATCTTAATTAAAAAATCAATAATGATTGTTGGATTATAATTGATGATTACTTAAATAAAGTTTTTGCGTCACAAGTAATTGTAATTGAATGAGTAGAATTTCATATAATTATTTTACAAGTACAAGGAGATATAAGTATATTGTTGCTATTTTAATGTTTTTTGTTTTAATTGAAACAAGTATATGGACACTGTTCCAATTATTTTCTACTGGGGGGGAAACATAATTCGGGATCCCGATGAAGGCGTATCATATGATGCTGAGCCGAAATGGATATATGCGGTGCAAATTGGCACCACGCTTAGCAATTTAGAGGAGATGTTTACGTCAAAGGTGGCAAATTACGGGGAAAGTGTCCGATTAACCTTCAAATGTAGATATCCTTATCGCCAGTGGCAACAACACAGCAAATACAAGATATTACCGATCAATGACGATGAGGCGTTGAACACGTGATAAGTATCGATTGCAAATTTTCAAGCGCCAAATTGTTTGGAAGTCTACATTGAGAAAGAGATTGTACAGAATATCCCGCACATGACACAGATGGATTCTCGTCCGTTCACTACATTACTGACGCATGGGATTGACACAACAGCGTTTCAGTCTCCTATGTAAATGAAAACGACTTTAGTAAAGTCAAAACAAATTTCTGAATAACATATTCTAACTCAAAACAAAGACAACAGAAACAATAAAAATTAAAAAACTTTACATGAAAATGGCTTTAGTAAAGCGAAAAGAAATTTATGAATTACATTATCACCTTCTAACCTAAAACAAAGACAACAGAAAAAAAAATTATTATTTACAAGAAAACGGCTTTAGTAAATCCAAAATAAATTTCTGAATAACACATTCTAACCTAAAACAAATACAACAGAAAAGAAATAAAAAATAAAAAACTTTACATGAAAATGATTTTAGTAAAGCGAAAAGAAATTTATGATTTATATTATCACCTTCTAACCCAAAACAAATACAAGAAAAACAAAATAAATTTACTTTAGTCAAACCAAAAAAAAATGCTGAATTACACATTCTAATCCAAAATAAAAGAAAAAATAAATTAACATGAGAACGGTTTTAGTAAAACAATTTTAACCCAAAAATTTATTCTGAAATACATTATCACCAAAACAATAACAACAGAGAAAAAAAAAAAACAAATTTATGTTAAAAATAAAAATTCACTAAAAACAAAGTAAAGCAGAAAAATTTAGGTTAAAATAAAATTCATTTAAACTCAGCTAGAAACCCGAATTCGTATGAAAGTTTGTTTTGATGAACTCGCGGTTAGAAAAGGCGAGTTCAGAAGAAAATTTTTTTTTGATGAAATCGCGTTTAGAAAAGGCGAGTTCAGTAGAAAATTTTTTTTTGATGAAATCGCTGTTACAAAATGCGAGTTCATAACAAATTTTTTTGGGAAGATAATTAAAGTCGTGCTCGAATCAGAGGGAAAAAAATTTAATTAAACTCGCGGTTTGTAACCGCGAGTTCTTAAACACACTCGCATTTCGTAAAAGCGAGTTCAAGATTTCACACCCCTGAGCGGAGAATTTGTTGAACTCGCGATTTGGAACCGCGATTTAACCTATTTTGGGAATTCTTTCAAAAATAGGCTTAGTTTGGGAATTTGCTTACTATTTTGGCTTAGTATGGGAAATGCCCCTAAAATTTTACTCTGAATAAAAGTAAAATTTTACTCTGAATAAAAATAAAATGTTACACTGTGAGTTTATGAGAATGCCACAAATGCAATCTAAAGATAATTGAACCATTGCTTCCAGACATGTCTACCTAATTTCAGTCCCACAAGAAAGTTAATTATAACCAACAAATACTAACATTAACAAAGCTCAGAACAAGAAATTTGGACTCAAGAAAATACCTAATGCTCAAATTTTAATACACTGATATCAAAGCAATATAAATCGTTCAACTGAGAAAATCACTTGCTCATAGTTGAAGACGAGCAGAAGTTCCAGAAGATAGAGCCCATTGACATGAAAGCAACACGAGCTTGAAGAGGGACAACCCTACAAATATGCCACTCAAAAATTGTCAAAGCATGTTATCCTGAAAGCATTTAACAACCACACAGGTAATCCAATAGACAATAAAAAACCATGTTAAATTACAGGAGTTCACTAGGTGAAGCAACACTAGCATTTGAAATTTGTTGGTTCTTATCATCACATCCGTCTCACGAAACTCACTAAAATCTCTCTCTCTCTCTCTCTCTCTCTCTCTCTCTCTCTCGCATAAGTCAGAATGTTTACTATCCATGATTTTAGGAGTAGGCTCGTTGGAAATAATTTGTGAGTCCAAATTCTTGATATAGTGACTCATCTTGTCCAAGTAACTACATCCTAGTTAAAGATACATGTGTTTACGCATTAGACCGTCCGATACAGTCACTCGTGAGATCAAAGGTGAATATTAATTTCTATATAGAGTAAAACTCATTAAAAGCTGCCAAAAGGGGAATGCAGAACAAAATTCATACTTCAAATCCTATTGGCAAGTAACAAAATGTTGTTTCGTTTCGTTTCCATTGAAACAGTTGCAACATTTATATTTTACAGGAAACCAAAATGAAACATTAGCAGAATACCGAAATTCCAATATTTCAGTTGAAACACGACGAAACACACTGAAAGACTACAAAAATACTGAAACACTTGAGTTATTTCAAAACCTATTAGGCTATTAGTAATATCTGGCAAAAGTCATTTCTATTTGCTTATTTTTGTTAAAAGAATAGATTTGAGAACAAATATATATATATATATATGTACATGTATATTAAGGGGTTGTTTGGGATGAACTATATAAGTGCACTTTTTGACTTTTTATCTAAAAAAGTAGAGGAAAAAAAATATAGTTGTTTGGGATAATTTTTTGACTTTTTACGAAAAAATGTATAGTAAAATATTGTATAAAATACTAAAATGACCGAACTACCCTTCTGCGAGGGTCAATGCATGTCAGTGATGGGACTTATATCAGTGCACTGTGCTGCGCTGTGCAGTGCACTGTGCTGAACTTCTTTTTTTTTTTTTTTTTTTCTTTTTCACACGAGTTGGAATGGGACAAATAAGGGTAAAAGTGTCTTTTTGCCCTCTGACAAATCAGCCCAGTTTTCCCACCAAAAAATTGTGAATAGCATAAACTTTTTTGCTTTTGTAGTGACTTTTTGACTTTTTGCCTTTTTTAGGTTAACCCAAACACCTACTAAATTTAGGGCTAGTTTGGCATGTACTAAATAAGCCAAAGAGTCAAAAAGTCACTATCTTATTTAAGTCACATCATCTTATTTAAATCACATCACCTCTCTAACACATCACATCAAACCCAACCCAAACCCAACCCAAACCCACCAATAAGTCAAAAAGTACACTTTTTTAGGACATCTCAAACCAACCCTTATTAAAGAATGTAAGAAACTAGTAGGAGAAGAGGAGTGACAGAGAGAAATTAAAAAGGCATTATTAAGTCACTTATTTTCATGGACCCAACTAAGACTTTAAACCATTAGTTTACGAGCCTCTAATATTCATGGACCTCAGCATTTTAATTATTTAATTATTGAGAACGTAGTAATAGTTATGTAGGATTTACTTTTTGCTTCCAAACATTTTTCATACGTTTCAAAATTCTCTTGTCATATCACTTGTGATTTTGAAACATTTCCGAAATGTTTATGTTTCTAAGATAACCGAAAAATCATACCAAAAACAAAATTTGGACTCTCTTGTTGGAAAATCTCACTGTAGAATTCCGAAAACTTATCCTCCCTAATTTGTATAGCAAGAATTCCTAGTTAGTAGCTAACATGATCCTACTCCAAAATATCCTGTTTAAAAATCAACCTTGGAACCCTACTGCAAAACAGTGCACCAACAATAAACATTCACCATAAGGAAGAAACCCTTTATGAAATAAAGACCACAATATAAAACACTCTTTGTAGTCCAAAGGCCAAGACCACAAATTGTATTCCTTCTCATATCCAGTTTATAAATCAACCTTGTACGCCACTATGGATCCTGCAACAACAATCTCATTTATCACAAGGACCACATTAAAAATTTGCATCCTACCCATAAAGGCAGTATGAGAAATAGAGACTACACAATAACAACCATTCGAGTCCATAGCCACTAACTCATAAATAAACCTACCCACCCACCAGCCAAGCTAATGGGGCTGAAATCTTTCAGTTCCATAGCACCACCTTTCTTTGGAATCATCACAATAAAAGTTGCATTTACGTTTCTCTCAAAAGTCCAAACTCATGAATGAAAAAAAAAATGGCATCATGGCTATAAATAACATCCACTCTAACTATAACAACCTCATGCACAGAAGAAAGTTCCATACCATCCAAGAAAGGCATCCTACAAGTCTTGGAGCATAATATTTCACAAAACAGCACCACTCCCTTATCTCCTCCTCCCTCATGATATCCTCCCAATCCACCACCAAACTCTTCACAATATTAGTGTGAATCTATTCCATCTTTGTTTCCTGTAACACACCAAATCAGCTCTCTAATTTTGCATCATCTATATTACACAGCCTTTCTCGTATCCAACTTTCCAGCTTTGCATCATCAATTCACAACCTTTCGCTTATTCAGGTCATTCAACCTTCTTAGATTCCAATGAACTATTTTAACTTCATTTTGAAAACAACTAAAATGACCTAATCAACCCCATCCTTTCTTCCTTCAATTTTTTGATAGGGGAGGATACTCATAATTAACTGAGGAAACTAACTTCTTTGACTGCCTTTCTTTCCTCAAAATAGATCCCCCAACTCTCTTCTTTCTCTCTCTCCTGATCTGGGCCATCATAGACAATAACTTTCTCATTTATGAGTTTTCATATTTTCATTCAACAATTTATTTCAAAAACATGAATAACACTTGGTGACAAAATAAAAAGGATGTCCATCATCTGTCTCTTAGAAATAGCTAACCTAAAATGGTTTTCACCTGTACATAAGAAATCCCCGAACTTTCTTGAAATAAAAATTAATTCGGTGACATTCAAAATCATCAGAAGAAAATAACAAAGTTGTGCTTATGAAATTGTCCAATTTATTTGACTTATTACTACAACAGTCCTATGCATGTGGATCCCATCCATTCATTTGGAAAAGTTTATTCGATTATTAGGAAGGGTGACAAAATAATTTAAGGGTTTTTTAGCATGAGATTTGAAGTTTATAGCAGAAGCAGCAACAGTAGTAACAATAGCAAAATTAAAGTCAACACGAGAAAATAGAGAAGGGAAAAGTTCTGTCACTTCTGGAAGTGACGTGATTGGTGGAACAATGTGCAAGTGCAAGATTAAAACATACACCTAGTTAGGTATACAGCATTCTAAACATAGTTTATGAGTTAAACTCAGCCAGATAGAGAAGTGAAACAAATTCATAGTTACTGCATCAAAGAAAACCGTTCAGATTTCCGACATAATTTCCAATCTAGGCAAATAAAACCATTTGATTAAGGAACTTATCAAGGAACTAGCTTGTTTTACGACAATGTTCTGAGATTCGCATTTACAAAATCTGGTAAGTTTCTAGACTGAAAGAAAGCATGGACAGTGGTTTGTCATCAAAGCAAGGTTTTAAAAAGCGGCCGCAACCGTTACGTAACGCCGTTACGTAACGGTTTTGGCGGTTACCGCCACCCGTTACGGCCGCTTTTGCAGTGTGATTGAGATTCACAGGTGTGTCGGCCGTAGCGGCTGCCGTAGCGGTCGTAACGGTGCCGTAACAGCCGTAACGGCCTGTTACGTAACGGTTCCAAACTGTTTCTTTCGAAAAAACACACAAAAAAAAGCTGAAAATGGGAGAAGAGGGATAGAGAGAAAAGGGAAGATAAAGAGAGAAAATAGAGGAGCAAGAGATAGAGAGAGAGAGAAGAGAGAAGATGAACATGTTATTGATTTGTTGAAATTATAAGACCTATGCTATTCTATTTAGCTGCTATCACTAAACCATTTTATTTGTATGTGTCTATCTATATATTGTTTGAAAATAATAATAATAATAAGTGTGGTCATTATCTATTTGGCTTGGTTAAAATATGTTTATATATATATATATATTTAGGCTCTTATTTATTCTCTTACTTTTGTCATTATTTATCTTATATATAATAGTTAGTAATTAATTTTTTAAAAATATAAAGTCATTAATTATTAAAATAAAATGTAAAAAACTCTGTTTATAGTAATTTAAAAATATGAAATATATTGGATCATACTTAAAAATTTACAAAAATTGATCAATATTTATTTTTAACCCAATAAATATGATCATGGAAAAAAAATATGTGTATCAGTGAGTTTTTTTCAAATTGTGCGAAAAATAAAAAAATTCACGGTTCCGGTTACCGCAACCGTTACACTACGACCTTTACACCTCAAGAATCAAGAACGTGTCACCGCCACCGTTCTGGCATCAAGAACGCTTTTCAGAACCTTGCATCAAAGTATCAAACTAACTTTTTTTCTTGATGGTTCTTTTCCCAAACTATTTTATGAGGATTGGATCCATTACTTAATCTAAGTACTTTAAGGGAAAGAGATGTACCCAAAGTTCAATACGCCGACAGGGATCCAGAGCCTAAATCCTGCACAAGAATGACAAGGACAGAGAATTATTGAACTCACAAGAAATAACACCACCACCTTGAAGACTATCACTGTCATCACTATAAACAGCTCACCAAAAAACAATGTGGGAAGTGCATCTTTCTTATACTTATTTGGAAGCTCTGAGATCTTCCCTTGCCATAAATTATTCCATGCAAAAACAACAGCAATTACTATGGGGCCAAGTATGATCTGGTTCAATAAAACCTGCAAGGAACTGAGATGATAAGACAATGTGTAAAGAAGTTGGTTATGAATATTCTTTGTCCAAAAAATAAATAAATATCCAACCCAGGGGAAAAAAAAAGGGTTATACCTTGAGCACTAGGTTCTCTACAGTTTGCTTTGGCATGCAGTGATCAAGAAACTGGTACCATGCATAAGAACCAGGCCCATAGAGAAGAAACCCATATGAAGTCATCCGAAGGGCTCAAAGCCAATCATGATCTGAAGGGAGGGTCCCAATGACATCCTAAGGGAACATATTTCAAGAAAAAAAAGGTTAAACTCAACAGTAGCCCATTGCACTACTAGAATGCATTGCTCTTAACATATCAAAACTGCATTCAAACGACACTCTCTGAACCCAGCTAACCATCTGAATAGTATGTTAATATACAACTTCCAGTATGCATAGTAGAAATTATCAAGGTGCAGGCACTACACAACATTATCACATTGACATATTCAGTTGAGCAATAACATTCGGGTATTTGTACACACATCAGTTATTACCAAATATTGGCTATTGTGCACAACATTTGCATTCCAAAGATTGTGATTTGCATACACAAGACTCGACGAGTATATATGTCTGAATGTTACTAAGAGATTCATATCATATCACATTAGCATGGTGATTTAGTGTAATGGCCGTGCCAAATGCTTTCTTCTATGCCAAATAATCTAAAGAGCGAACTCATTAAATAATAAAATAACAAGATGCAAATAAAGAAGAAGAGAAAAAAAGAAGGTTGAAGTGAAAGTTTAGGCATACAGTCAGCACTTCGATTTCAGGATATTTCTGTCTATTCGCTTATTTGGCAGGCATGAGACTTAGAATTGCTTATGGTTTTTGGGTTTGGGAATACAACAGAAGCATAATGGTTTGTGGATGGGGTTAGAAATAACTAGATTTACAGCTGTAAGTTACAAAAAAATTTGAGAAAACTTACTCTCTGGAAAAAGAAAAATGACAAGGGGACAACAATGTTTAGGCAGGGAAAAAACTTGAAAATAAGATTCAGGCTCATACTTTGCCGAAGATGGGATTCGGTACCGAAATTTATGCAAAAATTGAGATTCAACAGTGACTCAAATTTTGGAAAGTGAACCCTAAGAAATCTTCAAAAAAGTTATTCCCACTATGCTATTACTCTATTTTCCATAAATCAAGACAACTTCCCTTTTCTTGTCAAGAAGTCCCGAGTTTATGGCATCTTCATTGCTCTAATTGTAGTTCAGCAGAGAATCTATGGTATCCAAATTCCAAAGTGAACTTGTTATGTACACCTTAAGTTAAATAATTATAACAGAATTCAAGACAGAAAATTTTATTTTTTGGTATGAATCAATCAGTTTTTTGGTATTCCAGATCTGAAACAAAATAAAATAGAACAACTATTTCTCCAACATTGAAAAATGACATACACCAATATTCCAGATCTGAAACAAAATAAAATAGAACAACTATTTCTCCAACATTGACAAATGACATACACCAACAGCTTGGTCACCTTTTGGTGTGACATATATATTTTTGAGCAATGATACATCCTCTAATTTTGGAGCTCTAATGATATAGCAGACAACAAAAAAAAAATTAAAAATAAAACCAAGGCTAAAACATCACATCACAGTGGTCCACTCCCATTAGAGCTAATTAGAGTTTCTTTATTAGAGTTCTTAATCATTTTTCTATATTTTTTCCTTTTAGTCCTTTTTTTTTTTTTTTTGATAAATCCTTTTAGTCCTTTCATTTTGTGCATATGCATCTAACAAAGCATCTATAACTCCAGGTTCTTGTTCTTTGAGCCCACAGAAACAGTTCAAAAACAAAAACAGAGCAATTCACAGCCTGATGATCAGTGAATTTAGGTATTTCTGCAAAATTGCTTTGATTAAAGAAGCATTTGAAGAGAAACTGACCTTGATGGAATCGTGATAATAAAAATAATAGCAGCGATTCTGATCGTTTGGTTTCAAGTTTTTAAATTTTGTTTTTTTGAATAATTTTTAAAAATTTAATTTAATAAAAAAATACTAAAAATACACTTATTATTTTGAAATTTTTTTTTAGATAAAAAAAATTTTAAAATTTAAACTTATCTTTTTGACATTTACTTTCGCTCAATAGTGTATTCATTGATTAGTTTTTTAGATGTTGCTCGGAACATGCCATCCACTATTTTTTTTTATTAATTTTATAAATACTTGAAAATATTACTACATTTGTTTTCTGATATTTTTTATTATTTTCTAATATGATTACTTTATAAATATTATTTTTATAGAATTTACACATGTAAATTTGAAAACAAATTTAGATGCTACATAGGAAATTTTCCCGTAATAGAATGTGTTGAAATTTTCTATAATTGAATACAATATTTTACATTGTCAATAAAAAATAATGTCATTCGTGTACTTTACATCGTTGCCATTATCACCATCAGTGTCACTGCATACATCGCCGTCATTTTTACTATAATTGCTTCCACCACCGTATCATCACCTTATCTCTATTGCGATTACTATCAACACCACCACCCTACCACTATCACCACCATACAAGCTTTCTACAATCACCATGGCCATTACTACCACACAATTATCACGCCGCTAAAGCTACCACTACCACTACCACTGTAACACCCCAAATTTTATTACACGAATATATCATCAAATCCCTTATTTAAGTCTAATTACACAGCAATATGGAAATAATATGTACAAATGGATAACTAGAAAGTGTTCTCTCTCGAATACAATGACAAAACATTCCAATAAAATAAGTGCAATAAATGCTCTAAGGCTTACATTAAAAACTTCAACAACTTAAATAATTACATTAAAAAAAAATATATATATGTCAATACATTAACATTCCATCGATGAGAAACAAAGCTTAAATCAATAACAATCTAACTTCTTGAACTCTCGAACAAAGCAACAACTCCACACCTAAAAAATAGTTCAACAATCGGGATGAATATAAGGTCTAGTAGGAATCTTAGCAAGGATCTTCTGTCCCCAAATATTCATATCCCAATGTCCTAATTCACTCACAACCATTGGATCATATGAGAATCCCAAGATTTGAAAATCTCAAGACATATCCAATGGTTGTGAATGAATTGGGACAAGGGAACAGAGGATCCTTCCACTAAGAATCTACAATGATTCTCAACAATAAAATCAATAGACATATGTGATCATAAATTCTATCAAGTGGTAAGTAAATAAATAGTGTGTTCTCATATATGCAAAATAAATTATATAGGTAGATATTTTCTTCACAAAATCTCATTTGACATTTCAAGGAAAACACATTTATTATCTTTATCTCTTATCAGTATTGATTCAAAGAATTTCTTAAATCTCCTTTTACCTTAGAAGAAGATCTTAGGTCAACTAATCATGCACTTCTCCTAATCATATATCATAAAAATTAATTACACTATCACCCGTTAACTAACCAAAATCCATTTCACCCCTAATCACACACATGCACACCAACGTGTTTCACATTCTAGGTAATAAATTTCAGTTCATTATAGACATGCTCCTATTAAACACTGCAAGCCTCTAGTTACAAACCATCGCATTCACATGTGTCAAGATAATCACACGACTAACAACTAACACTAACATACCAACAATTGGCTTCATCAAGCCATATCAATACAATTTAAGGGGCACTACTTCGGAAAGAAATCTAGAACCTATCTTGAACCGCCACGCTTTATCAGTGGCTAGCCGAAAAGAAAGCGAAACCTCCATATAGCCCAACAATCCACACACTTTACTGGGCACTACTTTGGAAGAAAGGCAAATCTCTATCAAATACCACGCTTTACTGGTCACAAGCCGAAAGAAAACATACCCTCTTCTTTCTAACATTTTAATTCATCAATTCCTCATATCATTCATCATTTCAATTTATAGAATTCTACCAACAACACATACACATATAACTCCTACAATTAACCAATACCATCCTCTATTAATAGCTAAGGACAAATCCTATACACATTTAATAATAATAGTATGAATTCATCTCGATAAATGAATATGATTATTCACAACATTTCCATAGCCATTTCTTTTAAATATCAACCAAATTTCATGATTTAAGACCCAATTTAAACAAACTTCATCTTTAGAATAAAGTTCAAGACTAGGTTTGGATAAAAATTAGGACTTTTTACCTTAAGATGCATAAACATGTTCCAATGGCTCAAAACTTTCACAATCTACTACAAACCATAAATGTAACTTCTTTATTTCAAAACCCAAACTTTCCTCTACATGCTTTTCAAGAAAATCTCTTCCAATGTGATTTTTATGCAATAGAAAAATACCACCTATCTATCTATACAAAATTATTGAGGAGAAATAAAAAAAAAAAATCCCTATCTCAAGCAAGAAGATAAGAAAGCCCGAAAATCCGATTTTGACGAAAACACGATCTGTTCAGATTAAAAGGAAGCTCTCGCCATTCTCTACGTTTTGGTACATGGAACTAGGGTAAGATTCTTAGTAGATATAGATGAAATCTAAGCTTGAAAACTTAGGATTTTTAGAAATGGAGGAAATAGAGAGAAAAGAGAGCGAAAATGAGATAGATTTGACCCAAAAGTGACTTTTTAAAGTGTTGATCCCAAACAGACCGCTTGAGTTGTCAAACTTGCGCTAGAGTGATAAATGAAATATCTCAATATCTAGGAGTGTGCATGATGTAGTTTGGTCTATTTGAGAGTAAAATTATGAACCAAATGACAAATTAGTGAATTGGCGAATTAGTAAATTGCGGTTTGAGCGGTTTTGGATGGATTGGCGGACTTAACAATATTCTAACCAATTATCAAGTCTTTGCATAATATATAACACTAATTTGCATAATATTGTTTATATATATAAATATAACACAAACCAAATTTACATAATATTTTTATATATATAACTACTAATTTGTAATAAATTTCACATATTAAATATATCTAACACTCATTTTTACTTTAATATTTTATTATAGATTAAAAAATATATATATATATATATATGTATTAACTATAATGGAGCGGAGCAAAGCGGTTTCGAAGGCGGATTATAAATTTTAGTGCGGATTGATGCAGATCGGTGCAGTTTTAGCGGATTAAGCAATATTTTGCACAACCCTATCAATATCTACACTTCTCGAACAGACTGCTCAAGCTGTCAAAAATGAGCTCGAGTGGTGAATCAAGGCTTGTAGTATCTCAGAAAATTTTGAAAAACAGAGCTGGAACGATTTATGGACCGCTCAAGAGGTGAAACTTGCACTCGTGCGAACTATTCACACAACAAAAATTCGTAAACTTCTAATGGGCATAACTTTCTCTAGCGAACTCTATTTTGGGTCATTCTCGCGTCCAAATTGAAGCCCTCAGAAATAAACTTTTCAATAGTTCTAGTCTCACATCAAGATTCAAAGTGTGGCGAGAGAAAATGATAAAAAAAAAATGAAGACTACTCGGGAAAACTAATAGAATTTATAGTTTTTCATCCAATCTCGTAACCATTATGGTAACACCTCAATCAATGCTCAAATATCGACTAAGAAGGTTCTCATTTATGATAATCAAATAGTCAAATATAAATTTATGGAAATGGCTTCTCTCCAGTCCACATAGTGGACTAGAGAGCATACTATTGGGCCCATGAGGCCCACCATAGGTCCCATTTTGATGATCCGAACTTTTTGATGTGTAAAGCTCATTGAGTACTTTATGCTTATAAAAATCATGTTAATCGGATATCGGTAGTCCTTTGATCGAAACACATTTTTGTCAATGGTAAATACGAAAACAAAAATGTGTTCCGATCAAAGGACTACCGATATCCGATCAACGTGATTTTTTGCAAGTATAAAGTACTCGACGAGTTCTACACATTAACGGTTCAGATTATCAAAACGGAACCCGTAGTGAACCCCACAAGTCCAACAATATACTCTACTATGTGAACTGAAAAGAAATCATTTTCTAATTTTATTATATCAAGAAGTATGAAGTACTACAACCACCCCACTCTAATCAATGCCACCACCATCTCACTATCACCCCTTTGCAACCTAACTATTAGCACATTATGATCATAAATAAACACACAAAAATGTTCTTGGTGAACATTTTTTGAAAAATATTTTTAATAGTCAAATATTTTCCATCTATCCATCCATCCATCCATCCATCCAAATGAATGGATACGAAATTATGGTAAGAGGGTGCACGAAGTGAATTCCATAAAAGGCCACCATCAAAAGATTCCTCTCGTCTTTGTTATGGTTCCTCTTTATCAATATCAAGAACAATAGCTTAAAGGTTGGGCTTGCCTCCAGTCCACTATCTGGATTTTGGAAGGTCTAGTCCGGCTCATTGGATTCACTTTTGGATCCTTTTTCGATAATCCGAACCGTTCACATTTTAGAATTTGTTAAGTACATTATCCATATAAAACATCACTTCAATCGGATAACGAATACTATGTATTCAGATCACTTTTTTATGAACCGTTAATTTTGTGACCGTTCATTTTTTTCCAGGCAAAAGTGATCCAAATACATAATATCTATTATCCGATCGACGTGATTTTTTACAACAATAATGTACTCAAAAAATCCTAAAATATGAACGGTTCGAATTATCAAAAAAAAAAACTTAAAAGTGGGTCCAATAGGCCGAACTGGACTGGACTGTCCCAGATCTGGACTGGAGACGGTCCGGACCCTAGCTAAAAAATCTTTGTCATTATGATTAACAGAGGGTGTGGATAAATGTTTTTTTTATTGATGATTCTCTCATCTTCCTTTTTGAATGACAGAAGAAATAGAAGCCACATTTACTACTAGAAATCCAACTTCTAACAATAACATTCATTTGTTAATGCAATCAAGTGATTGAATAAAACCTAAATAATTACAATTTAGTATTGAAAAATGAATATTAATTTTTTTTTTTAAATCTAAAAACTATTTGATATGTATTAAAATTTAATCAAACTGTTTGACATATAAAAGAAACTTTACTTGAAAATTATTTTGTTTTCTTCCACACTTCACATTGTGTTGGTGGGTTAATAGTGATGTTGCGGTGGTGTGGTAATATTGATGGTGGTGGTGGTGGGAGTTCAGATTCTCTATAGTGCTGCTCTCTGCAGTGCTTGTGTGCCGTTTTGGTGCAACCAAAAAAAAAAGATCCTAAGGAATTGTTCTTCTTCAACAGTCATAACAGAGAGGAGAAAGAATGAGGGTGTATGAAGGGGGGAGAGAGAAAGAGAGAGAGTTCAATGTAGCTGCTCACAAACGCTCGAGGTCTCGTCGCCACCGGTGTATTGGAGGAAGTTTAACGCTACAATGGTGTGTTCATCGCCCTGATTTTCAACCTAGATCTGATTTAAGGGGGAGAGATGAAGCAAAAAACAAATTACGTCATTTTAATTAGCACCAAATCTCAGCCCTCCATTTCTATCGCTTTTGATGTGGTGCACTCTGATTGACAGAATTACATATTGCACTACAAACCTAGCACCTATGAAGCATGGACACGCCAAAATGGAAGCCGTGGTGGTGTCGGATACGGGGACACGTATGGGACACGCCATTTGGCGTGTCCCTTTAATTAATTTATTTTTTTGGTATGGGACACGTCGGGAACATGGCGAGACACGGCGGCACATAGCAAGAGGACACGACAGGGGAACAAAATAGAAAACCCTAATTCGAAGAAAGAGGAGAAGACGAGCTAAATCCAAAATCAGAAGAAGAAAAGAGAGAAGAGAAATGCGAACCTGTTCATCTCGATCTCCATCGATCTCCATCTCCAGTCGATCTCTGTCTCCAGTTGATCTTCCATCACTTCTTGACCTGGTACGTCTCTATTCTCTCTCTTCTCTGGCGCGCCTCTCGTCTCTCTCTCTCTCGTCTTCTTTTAACCCTTTCGTCTGCCTCTCTTCTTCCCCCCTTTCGTCTACCCCTCTCTCTCTCAGACTGAAATGTTTCGTTGACCACCATTACTCAAAGATAATATACTATATATATTAATAGTTATTATATAACATATAATATATGTATAAGATAATATATAATATAATACTATTATAAGATAATACATATTTATACATATTAATAAAATAAATAAAAAAACGCATGTAGGTACAATAAAATAAAAAAATTAACTGGAACATATTATTTAAAAAATATAATAAATAAATAAAATAATTAATGTATATTAAAATAAAAATATTTATAAAAAAAATTAAAAAATTTGCCGTGTCTCCTGCCGTGTCCGTGTCCCCATTTTTTAGAAATTGACGTGTCCCGTGTCCAGTGTTGTCAAAGGCGCGCCTAGGCGCAGGGCGAGGCGAGGCGCACCCTCTGCGCCTGTCGAGGTACGAGGCGAGGCGACTTGACCAAGGCGAGCGCCTTAGACGCGACTGGAGCAAGGCGCGAGAGGCGCAAGGCGATCGCCTAGGCGCGACTGAGTGTTCACAGAGGATTAACGACTCAGATGAACCTAATCGACCTAATCGAAGGCCTCGTAATCACAGAGGATTACGACTCACGGACAATATGAGCCAAATAGGGCTCAGATAACCCTAATCGAAGTCGCCTCTTCCTGTGTTCGAAAACAGAAGTCGTCTCTTCCTCTTCCTCTGTGACTGCGACTACGACTTCGATTAGGGTTCGCAGTTCGATTCGCAGGTTCTACTTCGATCAACTTCGCAGGTTTCAACTTCGATCGACTTCAGCTCTGTGATTCGCAGGTTTGAGTTCGACTCTCTCCTTCGTCTTCGATTCGCAGCTCTGTGATTTGATTTCTTTTTTCAATTATTTGACTTCAGCTCTGTTTTGCTTTTATTTATTTATTTTTTCTTTTATTTTTTTTTCAACTGTTTTGCTTTTATTTATTTATTTTTTTTCTTTTATTTTTTTTTTCAATTGTTTTACTCTTATTTTTTTATTTTTTTCTTTCTTTTATTTTTTTTTCAATTATTTGAGTTGAGTCTGAAAAAAATAGGAAGCCCGAAATTGATTATGATAAATAAATAAATTAATTAATTAATTATGATAAATTAATTAATTCATACATTAATTAATTAATTAATTGATTATGATAAATAAATAAATAATTTTTTTTTTCAATTATTTGACTTTCATAACCCTGATTATTACATAAACAAATAAATAAATTAACTAATTCATCATAAATACATAAATAAAAAAATAGAAACATTACATTCATTATGATTATACTGAAATTGATTCATCATTATACTGAAATTAATTAATTCATCATTAATTAAAAAAATAGAAAATTGATTCATAACATTAATTAATTCATACATTACATACATTACATTACATACATTAATTAATTCATACATTAATAGAAAATTAAATGTAACATAGGAATGAATGTAATGGAATGTAATGTACATTAATTAATTAATTCATCATTAATTAAAAAAATAGAAAATTGATTCATAACATTAATTAATTCATACATTACATTACATACATTAATAGAAAATTGAATGTAACATAGGAATAAATGTAATGAAATGTAATGTACATTAATTAATTAATTCATCATTAATTAAAAAAATAGAAAATTGATTCATAGTATACATTACATACATTAATTGATTCATACATTACATAAAAAATAGTCTATATTAATTTTCTATACATTAATTGATTCATACATTACATTACATACATTAATTGATTCATACATTACATAAAAAATAGTCTATATTAATTTTTCTATTTTTTACGAAGACTGTGCGCCTTACTTCAATAAAGCCCGCGCCTCGCTTTGCGCCTTGCGCCTAGGCCCCGAGAGACCTTCAGCGCCTTAGTGCGCCTTGAGCCTTTAAAAACACTGCCCGTGTCCGTATGCGTGTCCGTGCTTCATAGCCTAGCACTACAGGAAATCCAAACTGGAGGGATGGTACTAGAGTGACGATGATAGAAGGGTGGTGCCAAAAAGCAAGTTTTGGGACAAATCAAAAAAAATTATGCCCTTATGTTCATACTTCATTCACTATTATATTAAAACTAGGGCTGCAAATGAACCGAGCTATTCATGAACAAACTTGAGCTCGGCTCGTTAAGGCTCGCTTAAGCTTGGTTCGCTTACTAAATAAACGAGTTTGAGCTTAAATTTTAAGCTCGTTTAACAAACGAGCCGAGCCCGAGTTCAATAATACTCGGCTCGATAGGCTCGCAAGCTCAAATATATATATATATATGTAATTATATTATATATTATATATATATGATTATATAAATAATATATACATAAATATAATTAACAAAATATTGAACTTTTCCATTTTTTTTCTATTATATATGTGGAAATTTAATTACTAAAATTTAAACTAAACAAGTTCATTTTCTATAATATATATGCGTACACACACACACACATATATATATATATATAGCAATTTTGGAATTATTTGCTTTACTTGAGTGGAGAAACAATGGGCCATGTGGGGGAGTTTTATAAGCACTCATTCTTGACCACACTTTTGTCTTGGACCGATGTGGGACTCTCTTGTGCAAGTCCTCTCAACAACAAAACGACGTCATTTTAGTGTATCAAATGTCAAACAATTTTTGTCCCACATCGTCTCTACACAATGGTGTTCAGGTAAAGTGGTCTCTATTTATGTGTAGTGTAGTAGGCTTGATGTCTTCCATTAGTTTGACTTGGCTAACGAGCCATGTGATGACCTAAAATAAAATTAAATTAAATAAAAATGTGATGGATATTTATTTATTTATTTATTTATTTTGAAAGAGACTTGCTCAGGGAAAGTATTTAAATATATATATATGCACACCTCTCTCTTGTAGAGAAATATAAAAAAAGGAATTAAGTAGATCCTTTTATCATAAAGAGGGGAACAACAGGTTGGCCATCATGCTTTCGGTGGGTATTTTTTTATTTTTTTTTTATTAAAAGGAAAGAGTAGGCACATGGGGTGGGGGCATACACACATCTTCACCATCATCTTCTCTGACCTTCATCTCTGTCCGCAAGCCCTACCCCTGCGTATCGTGCAAGTTCAGCAACGAACGCAATAGCAGTCCCAGCCGCGAGAAGCATAGAGAGAGAAACATCAGTGAAAGTAAAGAGAGAGTGAAGGGGACGAGGGGCAAGGAAAATGTGTGGCGACGTTCGGGCTTGGACTGGTGAAATCCATGGCAGAGTCGTCTGTGAACGTCTGTGGGGACTCTTCTATTGGCCCTGAAGATCACGCTTTAGAAGGTGAGTTATACATGAATTGAAGCTGTGTGTGTGGTGTGGTGATGGTGTGCATGCCGTGAGTGGATGTATGCTTGTGTGGGTTGTGTGTTGTCATGCATGAGTGGGTTGGTGATGCTGGGTATGTGAGTTGTTGCTGTCCATGGCTGGACTGCCGTGAGTGTCTGTTGGTGCCGTGTGTGGTGTGTGGTGCCAATGGTGGCAATGGAGCCGTGAGGGAGAGAGACCCGTGGGTGGTGGTGTATTGCAGTGAGAAAGAGAGACCCGTGGGTGGTGGTGTAATACAGTGGGAGAGACTAAAAAATTCCAAGTTTCACAAGAATGGTGTTTTCCCTTTGGGCAATGACTATGATTAGTTTATATATTAGAGTTCAAGTCAACATATTAGGGAGACATTTATATGTTGACACAGTACGTGGTCTTGGAAGTTTTGATCTACTTGAATTGTGGCAATGTTGATTATAGTTACTGGTAGTGGGGAAGGCCAATTCTTGGCCCACGTTATTTATGGGCAGTGTGTATATTGGACTTATGAGTTATGGACAGTGTGTTTTCAGCCTTTTGTGGAATAATTGGAAGGGACACTTGTAGTGAACTTCAGACCCATATTCTTGAGACCAAAGTGAAGAGTTTAGTGAGAGCAACATTTTGATTGGTGGAGATCAAAATTCATCAAGATTAAAATTGTGGATTTTTGGCTTGCTTCCTCTTCAAGCTTGAGGTAGGGATTTCCTACTCCATTTATACGCTTTGATCCTAAGTGTTGGTATTTTGGTATGTGGGGGTAGTTTGGTAATTTTGGGAGAAACCTTAGAGTTTGGCTTAGATTAATTTGTATAATTAATTTAAGGGAAAATTGTGGAATTGGGTTTAATTCATGAAGTTGGGGAAATTATGAGGTTAATGATATAGTTGGGTAGTTTAAATACTTACCTATGAAAATGTTGATTTTATATTCATTGTTGTATTTATTTCTTGTTTAGAAATAACTGTTTTGGGCTATCGGTGGAGGATAGTCGTGATTGTTGTAGACCTTGCATGTGGCTTAGGTATAACTGAAATTGAGTCGCTTATTGCATGTGGCTTAGGTATAACTGAAATTGAGTCACTTATGTTGACTGTTGAATTAATACAAAACATTACTTGTATTGATTATGTATTATATATGGTAGTTGTATGTTCCATTGCATATGCATATTTGTTTGGAGTAGAAAGGGGGTGAACTCCACGGTTTAGGGGAAAGATAGGGGGATGAACCTCTAAACCGGATTTGTTTGGGAGGAGATAAGGGGATGAACTCCATTAGCATTACATTTATGTGTGCGTATATTTGTTGGGAGGAGATAAGGGGATGAACTCCATCAGCATCATTTTATGTGTGCTTATTGATATTGTTGTGGATTTGATACATCATTAAAATGTTTCTCAGTTGGAAGTATGGAAGTGTTGTTGTTTGAGCTTTGGTCTCAATTATTTTTGTGACATATGGATCATTGGTATAGTTGGCCAGGTTCTGAGCCATAATGATATAATTGGAATGTTGAATAAATATTGGAAGGTATAATGTGTCATAGACCATGTGTCATAGACAATGTAGACATTATTGTCATAAAATTGTAAATTGATCAATTGTGTTAACCATGTATCAAATGCTACTGCTTTAGTTAATTCTTATGCTTGGTTTAGTATTTCTCTACTGGGCTGTGGCTCACCCTATATGGGAACTTCATTTTCAGGTTCAGGCGGTTCACTACCTCCAAGGACTTAGCTTGTGAGGATTTGGACTTGAAGAATTATTTTATATGTTTAATTTGTTTTATATGAACTATGTAAACATTCAAGCCCAGGGCTTTATTTGTATTTGAGTTAGAACTCATGGTTTTGTACCCAAGTGTTGGCTTGGAAAGATGTAAGCCCGTAGGGCATTATTTGGTTATTACATGTAATGTTTATTTAATGATACTCTGATGAAGGAATGCATATTATTATTATTGTCTATGTATGGGTTTATTTTTGAGGGCGTTACAACTTGGTATCAGAGCGTACCGGGTTTGAATACTTTGGGTACGTGGGAAGTGGTTAGTACCACAATGGGTTTGTTTCGCTTGATTGAGACGTAGCATGTATTGTATGCTTATGTGATAATATGCTTATGTGCTTATATGGGTATGGGGTTTGATTTCTGAGATGTTGATTGGGTCTGTGAGTTCCTGGAAGTCTAGTCGGAAGAGCACTTGATCACCGCTATTTCTGATTAGAACTCTAGCAACATCATGGGACAATCATTATCTAGAAAGAAAATCTGTATGTGATTATGTGACTATGTGCTTATATGGTTTGCCTTATATGATGTAGATACATGTGTAGGACTACTTGTGAGATTGGTGGAGTCCATTGCCTCAAAGGTAGTTGTTGATGTTCTCAAGTGCAATAAATGAGTGTTGAAGGACGTGATATGATGGATGTGGTGGAGTTGCGTTAGCAACCAATGCTCTTAGAGGAAATTTTAAGATTTCTTTGTGAGGAAATGGTACCTGTATGTTGGTTCGTGTTTTGGGCTTTGCTAGTTAGTGAGTCCGTGGTGACCCCATCGGTTGTATAGGGGTAGTGTTCGTATTATGATTGGTTATCAATTGTGAGGTATGGTTTGTGAGTGAATGCAGGCAGCATTCTTTAGAGGAGGAGCAGTTTGTGTTCTAGAATAACGAGAATAGCGTTGGTTAAAATGGTCCTTCGTGATTGAATTATTGTGATTGAGGTTGACCATGTCGGTCTTCGGTCGAGGAGATGAGCAGGCTTGCTATGTAACCATGGGAAGGGAAATGGTGATTCCCTTAGACGCAGTATTGATGCGGTTTAATTTGAGGAGATCCGGTGCGATTCCAAAATTTGGGGTTTGTGTAGGGAACTCCGTATCTGGGGTTAGTGGTTTGAGTGGCATATCAGTGTGTGGACTACTGAGTGTGGAGGTTATTGAGTTGATTAGTTAGCTCATTGGTATCAGGTTTTGTTTTGGTGTGTGTCATGATGGTGTGATTCATGTAATGGAAATGGAGATTGTTTAGTATCGTTGTTGAGCTCAAAGTATTATGCTAGTTATGCCATAGTTGTGTAAAACAAAAAGGGCAAAGCAAAACTAATTTTATTAAAGTCAGGGGATGACATCCCCGATTACAGAAGCAACAACAACAACAACAACAAAAAAAAAAAAAAAAAAAAAAAGGATCTTGTTCTGGATAACAGCCACATGCCGATTTCACTTACTCGACTCTCCCACCGAGCCCTTCCTTTTTTTGTCGCTTCGGGAGACTTTTGCAGGTTCTGCCTCAGTATGTGCAGGACCGCCGGGGGATTTGACTCCCTGCTGGTTGACTTTTGAAGGCTCTGCCTCTGTATGTGCAGGACCGACGAGGGATATGACTCCCTGCTGGTTGTCAAAGGTGAAGTACGGAGGTGCTCCGAGTCGGGTCATGACGGTGGTCTTTCGCTTCATCTCTTTGTTCTCTGCCTTTAGGGCGCAAATTTCTGCTCGCGCATCTCTGTACATGCTCTGGAGCAGAGAAAGTTGGGAGTTTAGCTTTTGGACTTCAATGGTTCTATTCTGTAACCGGTGAGATAATTTGGTAACCGCAGTCACTGTTTCCATGCAAGAACTTAGTGTGAAGTGGTTGGCCTCAATGTCAGATTGAGCAGCCATGATTTGCTCAACTGATATCATAGGAAAGCTAGGGGGAATGGGAACAAGGGCACTCGGTCCAGGAAGGTTAGGAAGAATGGGAACAGGGGCACTCGGTCCAGGAAGGTTAGGAAGAATGGGAACAGGAGCACTAGATCCAGGAAGGTTAGGAGGGATAGGAGCAGGGACACTTGGTCCAGAGGAGCTTGGATCATGGAGGTCCGGAAAGAGAGTGAGGGGACGAGATGAGGCCATGTGTGGTGAGAGATGTAGAGAGCAAGGAAGGAAAGTCGGAAAAATAACAGAGAACAGACTGAGTTTTGAGACAACTTTTTTCCTCCGTTCAGTCTCTCTTTTCTCTCAATGAGGATGAGGAAACAAAAGAGAGTGATGAAGAGAGAGATGGAAGAGAGTGATGAGGAAGAAAGGGAAATGAGGGAATAAGTAGAAGAAGGAAATTCCGATTCAGAATAATAGAGAAGAGAAGAAGACAAGATAGAGAGAGAGTCGAGGTGAGCGGTAATCGATGCAGTCGACTTTTGTCGGCCAACCGACGTAAAAGCAAACCTCGTGTCAGACGCGGTTTTCGACGGAAGAGAGAGAAGCGGGAAAGTTGTATTCATATATGTATATATATTGTATATTTATGTATTATATACATTTATTCGACTAATCATGTCACAAGAGTGACTTGGTTGAGTGGTTTGGTTCGGCGTCTAAGGATGGAGAGGTTAAGCCCGAGGTTAAGGGTTCGAAACCCGCAACGAGTTTTTCTTCTATTTTGTTTCGTTTTGGTGTATATGTGTCTCATACATATTGATATTTGTTTGAATAGCTGATCACAAGAGTAGCTTGGCTCAGTGGTTTAGCTTAGTGGCTTGGGCTGTGGCCTGAACGTGAAGTCAAGGGTTCGAAACCCCACATCTCAGAATTCGTATTTTATTTTCCTTTTTGCGTGTTTTGCTTACGCGCGATGACGTCAGCGAACGGAATATTCTGTCATGGTAACGGCATATGCTTAGTGTGATGAAGAATAGTGTTGGTAAGGTATTGTCTGTCTTATGACGGTGGACGGTCACTATTTGAGTTGGCGGTTAGTGCTTTTGAAGAGTTATTATTTCGCTTTGATAAGGTCTCGGAGTAGTGGTAGTTATTTTGGCCTTGGGATGCATCGTGCATTAGGCGATGGAGATCGTTCGTTAAAATTGGGTTATCACCAATAAGCTATGTTGTTTTGGATTTTGAGGAGTCGTTTTGACAAAGTTTGTGTCATGCTTAAGAGATTAGATCTTATTTTGGTTACTTTAGGTTATTGATGATTTGGTTTGTTAACGGTGAGACTTGTTGAGACTCATGTAGTAGTCGAAGAATTTTTGTTGGTGCATTGGTAAGTGCTTGAGTGAGTTTGTGGGTGACGGTAGAATGTATTACATCACCTGAGTTAATTTCGAGGACGAAATTTCTTTAAGGAGGGTAGGTTGTGATGACCTAAAATAAAATTAAATTAAATAAAAATGTGATGGATATTTATTTATTTATTTATTTATTTTGAAAGAGACTTGCTCAGGGAAAGTATTTAAATATATATATATGCACACCTCTCTCTTGTAGAGAAATATAAAAAAAGGAATTAAGTAGATCCTTTTATCATAAAGAGGGGAACAACAGGTTGGCCATCATGCTTTCGGTGGGTATTTTTATTTTTTTTTATTAAAAGGAAATAGTAGGCACATGGGGTGGGGGCATACACACATCTTCACCATCATCTTCTCTGACCTTCATCTCTGTCCGCAAGCCCTACCCCTGCGTATCGTGCAAGTTCGACCTTGAGCATAATAGCGATCCCCCAACGAGAAGCATAGAGAGAGAAACATCGATGAAAGTAAAGAGAGTGAAGGGGACGAGGGGCATGGAAAATGTGTGGCGACGTTCGGGCTTGGACTGGTGAAATCCATGGCAGAGTCGTCTGTGAACGTCTGTGGGGACTCTTCTATTGGCCCTGAAGATCACGCTTTAGAAGGTGAGTTATACATGAATTGAAGCTGTGTGTGTGGTGTGGTGATGGTGTGCATGCCGTGAGTGGATGTATGCTTGTGTGGGTTGTGTGTTGTCATGCATGAGTGGGTTGGTGATGCTGGGTATGTGAGTTGTTGCTGTCCATGGCTGGACTGCCGTGAGTGTCTGTTGGTGCCGTGTGTGGTGTGTGGTGCCAATGGTGGCAATGGAGCCGTGAGGGAGAGAGACCCGTGGGTGGTGGTGTATTGCAGTGAGAAAGAGAGACCCGTGGGTGGTGGTGTATCTGATGGGAGAGACTAAAAATTCCAAGTTTCACAAGAATGGTGTTTTCCTTTGGGCAATGACTATGATTAGTTTATATATTAGAGTTCAAGTCAACATATTAGGGAGACATTTATATGTTGACACAGTCACGTGGTCTTGGAAGTTTTGATCTACTTGAATTGTGGCAATGTTGATTATAGTTCTTGGTAGTGGGAAGGCCAATTCTTGGCCCACGTTATTTATGGGCAGTGTGTATATTGGACTTATGAGTTATGGACAGTGTGTTTTCAGCCTTTTGTGGAATAATTGGAAGGGACACTTGTAGTGAACTTCAGACCCATATTCTTGAGACCAAAGTGAAGAGTTTAGTGAGAGCAACATTTTGATTGGTGGAGATCAAAATTCATCAAGATTAAAATTGTGGATTTTTGGCTTGCTTCCTCTTCAAGCTTGAGGTAGGGATTTCCTACTCCATTTATACGCTTTGATCCTAAGTGTTGGTATTTTGGTATGTGGGGGTAGTTTGGTAATTTTGGGAGAAACCTTAGAGTTTGGCTTAGATTAATTTGTATAATTAATTTAAGGAAAATTGTGGAATTGGGTTTAATTCATGAAGTTGGGGAAATTATGAGGTTAATGATATAGTTGGGTAGTTTAAATACTTACCTATGAAAATGTTGATTTTATATTCATTGTTGTATTTATTTCTTGTTTAGAAATAACTGTTTTGGGCTATCGGTGGAGGATAGTCGTGATTGTTGTAGACCTTGCATGTGGCTTAGGTATAACTGAAATTGAGTCGCTTATTGCATGTGGCTTAGGTATAAGCGAAATTGAGTCACTTATGTTGACTGTTGAATTAATACAAAACATTACTTGTATTGATTATGTATTATATATGGTAGTTGTATGTTCCATTGCATATGCATATTTGTTTGGAGTAGAAAGGGGGTGAACTCCACGGTTTAGGGGAAAGATAGGGGGATGAACCTCTAAACCGGATTTGTTTGGGAGGAGATAAGGGGATGAACTCCATTAGCATTACATTTATGTGTGCGTATATTTGTTGGGAGGAGATAAGGGGATGAACTCCATCAGCATCATTTTATGTGTGCTTATTGATATTGTTGTGGATTTGATACATCATTAAAATGTTTCTCAGTTGGAAGTATGGAAGTGTTGTTGTTTGAGCTTTGGTCTCAATTATTTTTGTGACATATGGATCATTGGTATAGTTGGCCAGGTTCTGAGCCATAATGATATAATTGGAATGTTGAATAAATATTGGAAGGTATAATGTGTCATAGACCATGTGTCATAGACAATGTAGACATTATTGTCATAAAATTGTAAATTGATCAATTGTGTTAACCATGTATCAAATGCTACTGCTTTAGTTAATTCTTATGCTTGGTTTAGTATTTCTCTACTGGGCTGTGGCTCACCCTATATGGGAACTTCATTTTCAGGTTCAGGCAGTTCACTACCTCCAAGGACTTAGCTTGTGAGGATTTGGACTTGAAGAATTATTTTATATGTTTAATTTGTTTTATATGAACTATGTAAACATTCAAGCCCAGGACTTTATTTGTATTTGAGTTAGAACTCATGGTTTTGTACCCAAGTATTGGCTTGGAAAGATGTAAGCCCGTAGGGCATTATTTGGTTATTACATGTAATGTTTATTTAATGATACTCTGATGAAGGAATGCATATTATTATTATTGTCTATGTATGGGTTTATTTTTGAGGGCGTTACAAGCCACAACGAGCTGAGCTCGAGTTAGACAAATTTTGTACGAGCCGAGCTCGAGCCGATATACTTGGGCTCGTTTCGAGCTCGAGCCGAGCTCGAACATCTTCAAAATAAATCGAGCCAAGCTCGAACATTGATAAACTTGACTCAGCTCGGCTCGATTACACATCTAATTAAAACTATCAATCCAACAAAAATGAAGAATCATCAACTATATACCTCCCCCCGTCTCTCTCTTGTCTCTCCTCAAGTGAGGTCATAAATAAATCATTAGGTAACGATAATACCTAGAGACTCAAGTTTCATCTTTTTTTTTTTTTGGGTAAGTACTCAAGTTTCAAGTTTCATCTGCTCAACAAATATTTCGTCACATCATGTGCACTACCGTAATTCTAACAGATTGCTCCCTTGTTATTCGACATGTTTTGTTTGCTCATGAAACACGTCATTGTGTGATATTCGGATAACACTTCTGTGGGAGAGGGATCATTTTCCCAACTTCATCTTCTGCAGACAGTTATGGTTTGACAGACATATATATATGCAACATCTTATCCTATCAATGTCAAACACTATACAGGAGAGAGTATAGAGGTTAATGTTTCACACTAGCTCTGTTAAAAAAACTGAAGCTGTGATATTCCACACACACACACAAAAGAAAAGAGAAGAAAAGAAATGAAAAGGCTATGGTTATGCAAATTTCAAGCATCAAACAGAATTCAGGACTGCCAACAAACAATACTAGCTACACTCAAGCATTACAACCTGTAATTTTGGACAGAGTCAGGAAACCAGTTAGCTAGAAATAATAGAAATATAGTAAAAAAAGAGTAAAAAGTACAGAAAAAGTGTCATAAAGAGAATGAAAAGCTATAGCTCCTAATGTCAAAGCTCAATCCAGCTCAACTAATGAGATAGCCTGCTTAAGCAAACATAGTTAAGAATCGATTCCAAGGTTACTAAATTTAATCTACTACTAGAATATCAATTAATGCATAGTACCGCAATAATATGCTCTTATTGTTCCCCTAAATAGTCATCTTTCACATGTTATGTGCATTTACAATATTGAACTACACAATAATCTACAAGGGCAATGCAAATTTTTACTCAATTGAGGGACATTAAAATAGCATCTAACCATAGAAATTCATTTATGAATGTTAAAAAGGAAGAAGAAGCATACTTTGCAATGTAGATCAAACTATATTATATTTCACATATAAATCACAGATGACCTTTAAGAAAAGTAAAATATGCCTATCAGCAAAGCAAGTTTAACATTCATAACGCATTAACAAGTATATGCATTAAAGTTCATTAAGTAAAGCAGAAGTAAATTGAACAATAACTGACAGCATCCAAAGCTCATTGTTTTCAACTTCATCATCCTCGCCTTCATCCTCGTCCCCCGGATACCCATCTTCCGATGATGACATTGCATCCCTTGCTTTCCTGCCTACCACTTCGTTTCCTTCAATCAGTAAAACAAGGCTCTCCATATAGCTATCGACATAATCTGGCGTCTTTAGTGCCACACATCATCCCAATATTCATACTTGCTTTAGTCCCACAATTATCTGAAACTAGTTCTCCACCTTTAGCCGCCAAGAGTACATCATCATTTCTCCGACAACTCAATACCATCCCTAACCCTCCCTCCAAATCAATATCAAACAAATTAATCCAAGACTCAGCAACACCATATTCTTTCATAACTGAAATGGAGCAATTATTAGTCCATATCCGCTTACCATAGTGAAAGATTGAAAGCGAATCCCCAAATACAGCAGCGGACATGTTCATCGGAGACATAGACACCAAACTTTCCGGAATTCTCAAATCACCAAATTCCTCACTACCCATATCAAAAGACATAATCAAACTCCGAAAACTTCTATCCCTACTTTTCACAGTCAACTTGTAAGCGACCCAATGGACCGACCCATTGAGAAAAGCTTGTGTCCAGAAATTTTCAGTGGCACAATATGGAACAGTGGTCTTCACATCTCTCCAACAACCCGATCGAATTGTGAAAACTTCAACCTCAGGAGGAACTATATACCCATCATCCCCTTGAGCATAAGCAACCCTAACAACCTTATGATCATTAGTCTTAGAATCAAACCCAAAACCAAGAACAAACATAAAGGGTCCACTACAAGCAAACGTAAATCGAGGAATTGGAAGAGTCAATGACCTCCGAATCGAAGGGTTCCAAAGAACAATGGTATCAGTGTAGCCAAACAGATCATCAGACAAACACAAGAGACCGTTAACAAAACCCACAACCCTGAAGTAATATCTGGACTGTCCAAGAAAAGGGAATTCGATTTGGGCGTTTAAATCATCGAATGATTGATTATCGGAGTGAACAGAGTAGATCTCTTTTCTGTGAATCTTAGAGTAGTGTCTAACGAGTGTGTGATTGGGAGGAGAACACGTGGTTTGAGTGATGAGGTGTTTGGTGATGAAATCAGGGGTAGTGATGAGAGACATCCATGTTTTCGAAACGCACCTGAAACGAAGGAGGGACTTCACTGGAAGCCTTTTGAGGATCTCGGTGGTCTTCGATAGGAAGACAGTCAGACATGGTAGAGATTTCAGGAGCTCTTCGCGAGAGAGAGAGAGAGAGAGAGAGTGGAATTGGGGGGGGTGGTTTTGAGTACTTGAAATTTAAATTTTCTCAGTACACATTTTTACAATTAAAAAACTCTCACCATACATCCATTAGTAGTGTAAAATTAAACACACCAAACCCTAGTTTTATTCTCCATTATTTTTCACCCAACCTTTCAAAATCCACATCTTCCAAATCCATTGTCACCCAAACCTTTCATTAGTTTAGTATTTGAATCATTTGTCATTATTATGGAGGATTTGAAAGATAAAAATTCAAATTTTGATAAAGAAATCATTGTTCATGACAAAATTGATAATAAAAAATAGAGTTTTTATTTATGTATTTTTGTCAACATTGTAGAATTTCTTTGGTGAAATAAAAAACAACTCCTAGATATAGGGATGTTCATCATCTCTTAACAATACCATCAACCACACAGGAGGTGCTGTGCACCACAAACGAAAATTGAATACCGTTTATATTCCTTCCCAATAATAATATATCTTTAACAAGAATCTCAAAATGGAACTTCATTCTCTAAGGTTTATGATTGTGTATGAAATGAAGCAACAATGGAGGTTTGATAGGGTTTATCATACAAAGGCATATCTCCGTAACTGAGTGAGTGTGTGTAATAAATGGATGTGTACACTTCTGATTTTTTATTCATTGTGGCAAGACATATTTGGAATAATAGTGTGTGCTTATGTGTGGAGTGAGCAAATTATAATTTTTTTAGTGTGTGAATTGAGAAAGATGTGCATTAAGAATAAATAGTGTGTGGAAATAGAATTTTCCGGTGTTCGCGGTTGGATTGGGTAGGAGAATTTCTAAATTGTCGTCTGTCTATCTGATGGACTATCTGATGGACGGATTGAAAAAAATCAATTTGTCGAATGCCAATTGGGCAAATTAATAGATTAATAGATCGATGTGAATTAATTTGGTGATTAAAGTTTTATAAATTTAGAACATAATATAATAATTTATTAATATATTCTTTAGATAATAATCTAACTCAGCATAATCAAAAGATTATCAAATAAATTGTCAAATAACAATAATAAATAAATATAAGAAAGTCATGCATTATCAAAACTATTTCTTTTTTTTATTCAAAAAATATTTAATTTGATTTTAAAAAAATAATAAAATTAAGCCTTATATTTTTCACACAAAAATATTAAATGCTTGTTTGGCATCATTTAAAAAGATAAAAAGTCAAAAAGTCACTAAAAAAGTCAAAAAAATTATACTATTCATAGTTTTTTTTTTTGAAAATGGAACTAAGTACTCGAGAGGATAAAAGATATTTTTACCCTCCAATGATAGCTCACGGTTGTTAAAAAAAAAAAGAAAAGAAGTCAAACAATGCAAGTGCTGCTCAGTGCATTGTGAGAAATGAGAAGTCACAAGTGGCGGTGTTCGATTTGTCGTCGAAGGTGGGGCGTGTGCTCGATAATCGCTGTAAGGGTAGGAATGTAATTTTAATATTTTATACAATATTTTAATACACATTTTTTCATAAAAAGTTAACAAGTTATCCCAAACAATTATCTTTTTTTTTTTCTCTACTTTTTTAGCTAAAAATTTAAAAATTGCACTTATATAATTCATCTTGAACAACCCTTAAATATCAACCTTTGCCATTTGATAAAAAGGATTTCTAAATTGAAAATACAACAGAATATCTAAACTCTTTTTTAATTGAAAACACAAACAGAATATTTAAACAAATTGAAAACAAAAAGTCTTACAAATTACTAAGGGTGCTCGCGGTTTGGTGGTTCAATTGTGGCCAAAGGAACCTCAAATTTGCCATCCGTCCAAAACTAGGCGGATTGAAAAAAATCAATCCACAACCGTCCGCTCGTCATCACACATCCGTCCAAAATACGGCAGATTGATTCGGGTTTGGTCAGTTTGGGCGGATCGGAATATCCGCTACTCGCCCTAGTCTCAGATAGAGAGAGATCACCTTGTAATACAATGCAATTTGCTAACGAAGTTTACTATTTTAGTTAGTTATGTAATTTTTGATTATTTTAGTAAGTTAAAATATTTATATTTAACAAAAAAAATTAAATTTTTTTATAATTGAATGTGATATGAATGAGAGAAAAAATAAATTAATTATCAATTTAATATAAAAATTTATCTTATTAATTATTTTAATTTATTTTATGAATTTTACCTCAAAATGTAAAAAAAATAAATAAATAAAAACCTTTGCCACACAAAGTCACATCAAATGACTATGGGTAGGTAAGAGAGAGAAAGTATACCTTGTTGAGTCTGGATCGTTTGTCGTGGTTTCCTGTGGTGGTTCTTGCAACGGTCCAAAACAATGTTGTTTTGGATATATATATATATATATATTTCCTTCTTCTTTTGCTTTTGAGCCTCTTTTTAGTCTCTCTTAGCTCTCAAATCAAAGAGACAGATGGATGACGATGACTGCACCCTGTATCTCTTACTTCATTCATGGCGTTCTCCACCTTCTCATCTGTTCCTCCTCCGCTTTTACTTCAATGAAATCAACCACCTTCACTCTTCCTATAGAGATAGAGGAGCAACAATCATATAATTCTGAATAAGTTCTATAAAACTTTGAAAGATATGGTTGTCTGCTTGCAAGAGAATGCAATCACTGCACCACTACTTCCAAAGCATCAATTTGTTTACTTATTTGCTTCATTTCATTCTATGATTCGGATTTTGATTTTGACCAGCATTATTCCTTCCAATTGGTGGATTCAACTCAGCACCATCACCAAAATTTACAAAATTATCTACACCTCTTCCTCTGTTATCCATCTCTCTCTCTTTCTTACACACACACACACACACACACAAGCACTAGCAATAGCACTAGTATTGTAATGTTGAACTAGATCTGAATTTCATTCGAAAGAAATACCGAAATTGTAGATACGAACACTGCTAGAGCAATTCAAGATCAGATTCGAGCCAAACTTAAGCCAATCAAACTCATATCAGTACAAATCAAACCACTTTTGTAATACCCTAAAAATGCAAATTATAATTATCTGAATTATCTATGCGTTAATTGCGGATTATATGATTTAATTTGTGTATATCTATCCAAATTGGGAAATTATTTGTTGAGAATACAACTTTGGACTTGAAATTGACAACCATAATGGGTTCAGAAACTGAAATTGGGTACATGGATATACTAATGAGAATTTTTAGAGCCATTTGAGAAGTTTAATTGGAAATTGATTTCGTCTGATTTGTTAAGTTATGTTTGGTTGGCCTAAATAGATTTATATGGCATGTTATACATATTGAGCTCATCTTTATTTATTGAGACCAAATATCTGAGAGAGAGAGAGAGAGAGAGAGAGTGAGTTTCAAACTTAGAGCAGATTTTCGGACTGGTTTTACACCCAGACTGCTCGAGCAACCTGGGCCACCGCACGAGCAGTCGGGCCTCTTTTGCTCAAAGTTGCACACTGCTTCACCACCACTCATGCGGCCGAGGCCAGTACACAAGTGGCCAAACATGGCAGATTTTCCAATTTTATTATTTTTTCGTTTTCTGATTTCTAGGCCTTCATTTACATGATTTTCACATGTCATACACATCCATATGTATATTATAAGCATGAAATAAATTAAAGAAAGAATAGAAACAACCGAACGAACAAGTAATGGATAAACTGAAGAAGGTTAAGAATCAACTGATTGACTCGAATGTATGTTGAGAAATTGTGCTATGAATATTTGTGTTTGTAGGTCAAGACTCGAAGACCAAACAATGGGTATTGGAAGCTCACTGTGAGTAACATTTCTGTAAAGATATGTTAATATGAATTATGTTTTAACTGTTACCGTTAAGTGATAAGTTTTGAAATGCTATTTTGATCATGTGAACGAATGCCCTATTTTCAAATATATTATGGCATCCACAGATAGTCCCAAGTCATGGGGGACGGCATGTAAATCTGAGTCCATGACACATGAATGTTCTGAGATCTCGTTAGCCACTTCATTATGGTGATATGTGTTTAATCGGTATCCGGAACCGATTACTCTAGTTGGAAGACGATATGTAATATGTTCTGCGAGATGTACCATTACGTTATGTTCTAATATGAGATTGATATGATTGATTGTGATATGATTTGTTTTACAGATATTATATTTGGAATTCGTTCACTAACCCATTTACTTTAATGTTATTCACTGGGCTTTTAGCTCACTGTTTTAATATATATGTATAGGTGAGCGTTCTGGAGGGCAAGCCTAGAAGGGGTCTTTAGCTGAGCTACGTTTTAAAGCCTACCGAGTTGCCTTGTGTGCCTCTAAGTTGGGGCTAGGCCTGGAAGGCCGTTGTCAGGCTTTTGATCATGAAGTACACTTTTGTTATGTGCATACGTTATGTATAAAATGTTAAGGTACAAGTTATGTATTGAATGTGGGTAAATTAACGCCTTTGCATGTAAATATTTATTCATATAGATGCACAGCTCATTAGACCATTGGTATTTTTGTATATTGCTTCCGCTAGCCCCGATTATTTATGATTGTACAGGAAGGCCTTTGGTAATCTCAGATTATTGGCCGGTTACAACGCCAAACTTATAGGGGCGAGTTTGGGTCGTGACAACTTTGAACACAAATCTGAGAGATTCAGATCAAAAGAAGGCCTCAATCAAACCTTTTGAACACATATATGAAGGAATCGAACCAATTTGATCCAAAAGAAGGCTTCACTCTAGCCTTTCGAACACAAATCTGAAAGGTCAGGAACCAATTGAGCAGATCTGAGGGGCTTCAGAAATCCCTTCCACACTAATCGAGCACAAATTCAAAGTATTTTAGAGCATTCAACACATATAAGGAAGTTAATTGAACTCCAAAAGTCATTTGTGATGCTCGTTCAACATTCAATCTAAGATCGCGATTTGCATTTCAACAAGTAGATTGTAGTTCTTATTGAAATTCACACCAAAAATTGTTCATTACTGTTCGAAATGTTTGAGAGAGAGAGAGAGAGAGAAATAGAGGTGGTTGAGGAACTTAACAGTTTCTTCATCTCAATTTTTTTTTTTTTTTTTTAAAAGTTTCGCCTCAAAACGATGTCGTTTTAGAGCATGGTAGGAAACCATGACAGGCTATTTGAATCCATAACTTGTTTGGCATTTTCTATATTAATTTATTAATTTATTATTATTTCTTTATTTTTTTATTTTTTTATAAAATATTAAAAAGTATATTTATTTATTGAGTCATAATTAAACAAATAAAAAATCATAATTAAACATTATATAAAATAATTATAAATTTCAAAAAAAGATTATAATTAAAAATGATGTAATTATGATAAGAAATGTTTATAGTAGAATTTGCGATTGAAATAGACCTAGACAAAGACGTTATTTGATTTTTAAGGATAAAATACAATGGCACTGCTGGGGACACCCAGTGGGGGGTGACCTCCAGCACCCCCACCTCCACGTGGGGGGCTGTGCAAGCATAACTTAGAAAAAAAATATATATATTTCCACCAATCAGAAAAACAGTGGGGGTGGTGGGGGTCCAATGCATTTTCCAAAATACAATCTGGGGTAGACAATCAGGCCCCATCACATAAAATAAAATAAACCTTTTAGGTCGGACTTTTTCTCAATATTAATTAATAGGCCCGTTTGGGAAACTTGGGTATTATTCTTTTTGCATTTTTTTAAATAAAAAATTAAAATATTTAATTTTCAAACATAGTCTTGTTGTGAGGAGTTTTAGAGTTTTTTGCTAAATTTATTTTGATGATTTGAACTGCTTATATTATAAATTTTGTCGAATATATTATTCATGGAAAAAATTAAATTGATCGAAAATCCATAACCCTATGATCAAAGCTTAATTATTTTTTGAAATTATTAAAATCATGTTAGGCATTTATTTTTTAAAAAAATTATATGTTTTTTTTAATGGGACTACATATGTTCAATTAACTTTATTTTTTGTATGGATGATCTATTTAACGAACTTTACAATATGAATAATTTGAATCATTAAAAGAGACTTGGAATAAGGCCTCACAATAACTTGTTGTGTCTTATAGTAATTTTAAGAGAATTTAAGAGGTTCATAATTAATCTCGTTTCGATAATTTGAATCATTGATTCTATAAGGTTTATATCTATGAAAATAATTAAATTGATTTAATAATCATAATTTTTTTATTTTATCGCATTTATTTTTGAAAAAATATACAACAAATATTTTTTTAAATAGATTATTCATTTTTATGAAGATAAATGAGATAAAAATAAAAATGCTACAATTATCGAATCGATTAATTTTTTTTTTATAAAAGATATACTCAAAAAATCTTATAAAATAAACGACTTAAATTATAAAACAGCTATGATTGAGACCCTCACTCCCACAAGACCTCCCACAAATCTAGATCACTCATGATGTGGATCTCACACATACATGAGTGGAGCCTACACATACATAGAGGGTCAGGATCACTTTAAAGATGTGAGAGTCATCCCCAAAAGGGTCCAAACATTTCTCATCATAAAAGCGGGGCATGTTGTCAACTCTACATGCCTGGACAACATCCTCCAATGGATGGGCAGCCCAATCTTTTGTACATAGCATTGTTTTGAGAAATTGGTTAAAAATTAGTTTTTTTTTTTTTTTTTTTGAAAAAACGTGTAAAAAAATAGAGTTGATATGATCCAAAATAGATTAAAAGCCAAAAAATAACTTTGAACCCTCTACCCAAAAGAGGCCATAGTATACATCAAGAATAATATAACAGTGGTAGGTATAAAATAAAGTCTTGGGCAAAAGTTTTTGTTTGGTTATAATTCTTAGGAATTATTTTTAAATGGGTTTTTCTTTGTTTTTATTAATTTTTTTTTATATTTTAATCAATTTTTTTTTTTATATTTTGTAAGTATGTCAAGATTAGATGAATCTAAAAAATTAAAAAATAACTAAAATATGAAGAAAAAAATCACTAAGAACAAATGAAAATCGAAAAAAATACACACCGTTTTTTGTTTGGATTTTTATTTATTTATAGTATTTTGTACATATTTTACCCAATTTGTTTAAAAATTTAGATGCATCTTGATTAGGTGCATCTAAAAAGTATAAAGAATTGATTAAAATATAAAAATAAACACTAAAAATAAACGATAACTTATCTAAAAATAGTTTTTAAAAAATCAAATCAAACCGAGGTTAAAAATTCAAACATAAAAAACCTTTGTTTGAAAAAAGTTAAATAAATATAATAAAATACAAAAATTAAAAATAGAAAAATTGTATCTAAAAATTCAAAATAAAAAAGATGACATTTTTTTTATATTGATTTAAAAAAAAAACAATATAAAAAATTATGGGAGACCTACGTATAGGTCTTAATAGGTGGATTTATTATCCAATAGGTCATGTGATAATTAATTGCATTTTTCAATAAACACTATTAAAAAACGTCACTAATTGTTAATTTTAAGTGACTATTTAAAAATTTTGTCACAAAAAATATAATTATTTATAAATTGTAGCGACCGTTTAAAAAATTTGTCCCAAAAAATGTCACTGATTTTTAACTTTCAGCGATAGTTTGAAAAAGTCGTCACAAAAAGCATCACTAATTATAAGTTTTAACTATAATTTATAAAAATCATGACCAAAAAAAAAAAAAAAAAGATTAGTAATTGTTAATTTTTAGCGACATATGCAAAAAATAGTCACAAATAATTATTTTTAGCGATGATTTTATTATGACTTATTTTTAATGCGATTTTGTGGGAATTAAATTCAACTATTAGGACTTATTAGTAGTTTACTCAAAAAAATTTATCAAGTAGTAAATGAAATAACTTGTACAGGGAGTAAATATTATTTACTTCTATATTCCTTGTGACCAAGCTTTGTGCTACTTTGAATGGCGTTGTACAGCCTGAAAACACGATGACGATAAGCTACTCAGCAAGTGTGTTGCTGTAAAACCCCTCTAACGGTTAAATTAGCACCCTTAGAGAGAAACAAAGAAATAAGAATAGCTCACTGTAAGAGATTTTAGACCTTTTGCACAGAGCTATCGCAGGACTTATATAGTTTGCGTGCGCATTACCTTGCTCGACCTTTCTTGGACGCGTGGATATACTATCCTCTCTTTACCTTACACGTGCAGCGTCATCTTGCCAAACAATATTAACTAAACATTCAAACTGTATTAACACGTACTACTAGCGGGTTTTCTTCCTAGCATTCCAATTGGGCCACGTAGCATATGCTTGCCGAGCTATCCATGGCTCGATTTGATGTCGACCAACCTTCGAGACCAAGTTGTCCCTAGTCGGTCCAAATCCGAGATGCTTAGTCAACTTGGTCTGTTATCTCCAGCCTAGTCGAGCTACATCCACTCACCAAGGCTAACCATGTCCAACTCGGTAACACGACGAAGACACTTAGCCCCGTCGAAGACGGTGTTATCATCTCTTCTAGCTCGGTCCTTGTCCTGAGCTTACCAACCAGCCTGGCCCAATACCCAAGTCTCAGGCCTACTTGGTAGCACGGTCTAATGCCGCGGGTTAAATGATTTGCTTGATCCATTTGTTTGGCACGAATTCCCCTCTCATAACTCATGAGCACTTAATATTTTTTCAAAGAGTAATATTAAAGAAATAAAAAAAATTACAAAAAATTCATATAACATGATATAGCATTCAATGATCTTTTCATTTCTATCTAAAATACTTATGGGTGTTTATGGATCAGATTGATCATCTTTTAGCCCCCGTTTGTTTGGAGAGTTAAAGGGGGGATTGGGATTGATAGTGAGGTGAGACTCACTAATATTGTGTTTGTTTTGAGAGATGGGGAGGGATTGATAGTGAGCTCCGGATTAGGATAGGCCTTCCCAAGGGGATTTGGATGGGCCTCCAGGACTTGGTATAAGAAAAATAGTTCGGCAGGCTAGAAATTTTTTATTTTGATTTATTTTTTACATGTCGGGCATTTTTTTTAACATTAATGTTTAATTTTTTGTATTTTTTGTTAAGTAAAAATCATTATTTTATTTGTTTTATTTTTTCCTGGAATTTTTTTATTTTATTTTTATTTTTTTAATTTTTTTTACATGTTAGGCATTTTTTTAAAAAACATTAGTGTGCTTGGTTTGAGTTTTCTGGATTAAGTTTTTTGAAAATTGACTTTTTTGGTTTTTGTATTTTTTTTGTTTTTAGTGAATATTTTTAAAATTTTAAACATTTTTTTTACTTTTTTAGATACACCTTACTTAGATATATCTAAAAAGTAAAAAATTTGTGAAAAAATATTTTAAAAAATTAATAAATACATAAAAATACAAAAAATGTACTAAATTCTTGTCTTTTTTTTGTATTTTTAGTATTTAGTGAATTTTTAAAAGATTTTTTTTACAATTTTTTTTACTTTTTAGGTGTATTTCTGTTAGTGTGTTTAAAAAGTAAAAAAAATGGCTTGAAATATTAAAAAAATTCAATAAAAATAAAAAAACACGGAAAAATAAGAAAGTAGAATTTTCTGAAAAGTGTTTTTTGAAAATTGGAAACAAGCATTAATGTTTAATGTTTTTGTATATTTTTTTTTGTTTTATTATTTTATATTTATTTTATATAAAAATAATTTAACAATCTCTACACTAACAACTATCATAAAAACAAACACAATTTTACTTAATTCCCTCACTATCAATCCCCTTACTAACAATTCCCTCATTATTAATCCTCTCACTATCAATCCCCTCCATTCTACCTCTGAAAACAAACGGGGCCTTAGATTATTCATGAGTTGAACTGGTTTTGGTTCTACAATTTAAAATTTTTTATATAATAATAAATATGATATATATTTTATAGTAATAAACAAGAAAATAATAAGTTTGGTTAAATTGATTGAAGTTTGTTAATTTCACAATCAACATTAATATTCAAATTATATAAAAAAATAATTATATTTTTGTTTTTACATATAAAATATAAAAAATAAAAAATATATATCCAAGTTCAACTCAAAACCATAATAAAAATTTTGAAATTGAAAGAATTCGAAATACTTTGACTTTTTTTAGAACATGTCCGAATCACACATCAATGATTTGAAACACTTCTTTTTACATTATTTCGGAAACTTAAGGATTCAATGGTATGAATATGTAAAATATAGTAGGTAAATTAGCGCCACAATGGTAAAAGAATCGTCGTATTCTCCGAAAAATAGATTATTATGAGTCATACTTGACACTCATCTACTTCAAAGGAAACTTGTCTACAATTATTTTAAAATTTATTAAAATTTCATGCACCGATTCTTAAATTATATTTATGTGTTATGTTTAAAAATTTTGTGAGTAAACAAAGTTTTCAGAAAAATAAACTCCAATAAAGTAGAGTAGAAATTAGGCCTATTTTGGAAAGTGATTTTTTATTTTTTTTTTTGACTTGTTGATTTATTATTAAAAAAATATAAAAAAACATAAAAAATTAATATGATCCAAATAAATCAATAAATTATTATTATATTATTTTCCCCCCAAATGGGGCATTTAAATTTAAACAGTTGCACCATTTGCCTTGAATAATTTCAAGGACATATCCGAGTGTCACATTTATTACTTTCCTTTTTGAAATCCTTGTCACAACAACTAAGCCCTAATGTGTTTGTATATGTCTCTAGGTTTTTTGAGTAATCGATGAAGCGCAAAATGGAGAAGAATTCGGATCCGCCTCCTCTCCTGCCCTTTTTCCATCCGGCTCTGTCCGGCGAAAGGAGGGGATTGAGACACGTGGTTTGAGACAATCTAAGGGTCTCAAACCAGGGAATGAAATGAAATTAATTTTTTTTTTAATTTTTTTGTATTTTTTTTAGTAAATATTTTTAAAATTTTATTTTTTTTACTTTTTTAGATTTATCTTATTTAGATATATCTAAAAAATAAATATTTGTGAAAAAATATTTTTAAAAATTAATAAATACATAAAAATATATTGAAACTTTATGGCTCCGTTTGGTAAGACTTTTTAATTATTATTTGAGAATATGAGTTGTATTTTGAGTTTGTGTGTTTTGAAATTACGATTTGAGTCAATAAAATAAAATAAATAAATGATTTAATTTAATCAAAAAGATTGCGGAGGAGTGATCCAAAGGGTTTGAAGCTGCCACGTTGTGAAGGAAGAAATGAATTAAGAAATTGAATTTTAATATTACGATTTTAATTTTTTAAATTTAAAAAAAATAAATTCAAACTCTATTTTTAAATATTTTAATTTTTTTATTATGTATTTGGTTACGATTTGAGTGTAGAGTTGTGAAAGTAGTATGGAGTTTCGAGTTATATGTTTGGTTATGAGTTTTAAAAATAATTTCTTAATTGAGTTTTATTTTATGTGTTTGGTTACGATTTGAGTATAGAGTTGTTTTCAAATCTGAAATATTAAAATTTTAAATTATTTAAATTTTTTGAATATTTAAATTATTTAAATTATTACGATTTAAATTTTTTTGAATATTTATTTTTATTTTTTACTTATTAAACTTTTTAGATTATTTCAATTATTTAAATAGATAGGTTCAAAGCAGTAAAAACGGTTCAAACAGATTAAAAAAAAAAAAATTTATCTAACCGGTTGACCAGCCGGTCAACCGACCGGTCAACCAACCGGTCACCCGTCTTCCATCGCTTGCAAATTAAAGAATGCTTGCAGATATACATACATACCTAAACCTTTGCTGATTTGGATCTCCTCACAATTTTTTACTTGATTTTCCCTTCTAATATTTTAATGTTAAAAATACTAAAAAGGAAATAAATTTTTTTCAAAATAAATATTCAAAAAATTTAAATCATAAATATTTAAATAATTTAAATATTCTAAAAAGTTTAATAAGTAAAAAAAAAATATAAATATTCAAAAAATTTAAATCGTAAAAATTTAAATAATTTAAATATTCAAAAAATCTAAATAATTTAAAATTTTAATATTTTAGATTTGAAAACAACTCTATACTCAAATCGTAACCAAACACATAAAATAAAACTCAATTAAGAAATTATTTTTAAAACTCATAACCAAACATATAACTCGAAACTCCATACTACTTTCACAACTCTACACTCAAATCATAACCAAATACATAATAAAAAAATTAAAATATTTAAAAATAGAGTTTGAATTTATTTTTTTAAAATTTAAAAAATTAAAATCGTAATATTAAAATTCAATTTCTTAATTCATTTCTTCCTTCACAACGTGACAGCTTCAAACCCTTTGGATCACTCCTCCGCAATCTTTTTGATTAAATTAAATCATTTATTTATTTTATTTTATTGACTCAAATCGTAATTTCAAAACACACAAACTCAAAATACAACTCATATTCTCAAATAATAATTAAAAAGTCTTACCAAACGGAGCCATAAAGTTTCAATATATTTTTATGTATTTATTAATTTTTAAAAATATTTTTTCACAAATATTTATTTTTTAGATATATCTAAATAAGATAAATCTAAAAAAGTAAAAAAAATAAAATTTTAAAAATATTTACTAAAAAAAATACAAAAAAATTAAAAAAAAAATTAATTTCATTTCATTCCCTGGTTTGAGACCCTTAGATTGTCTCAAACCACGTGTCTCAATCCCCTCCTTTCGCCGGACAGAGCCGGATGGAAAAAGGGCAGGAGAGGAGGCGGATCCGAAGAATTCAGCTGAAAAAGAAGAAACCATTGAAATGTTCGATCGTGGTGATGATCAACAACAACAACAGCAAATGGGTAATTTTCTACTCTTGAACAAGAAACACAAAATGGATATGAATTTGACACAATTCAGTAGTACTAAGTCCATATCGGACTTGCCATATCAACTCCTCAACGAGATTCTTTCAAGATTACCTTCCAAGACTGTTCTTTCTTGCAAGTCTGTGTGTAAACCATGGCTTTTTTTTTTTTTTTTTTCTCTCTAGTCCTGATTTCCTCAAAACCCATTTCGAGAAATCCTCAGTTTGTGCTCTAATTCTCTCCTATGGCAATCGAGGAAGCTCAATTCCCAAAACCCTTCACTTAATCGAGGCCCAAAACGTTTCTGATATCACTGATGATGGTGAATTTGTTTTCAATGGTGACGTCAAGGTCAATCTTGTTTCTAAATTCGATCACCCTATGAAGGACGGAGAGATTAAGCTCATCCCCAATTATACTCTCCCCTGTAGTTGGCTCACTGTGGTGAATTCATGCCGCGGATTTGTCTGTATGGTTACTTCTGATTGTCCTACTCTTCTTGTTGTTTGTAATTCTAATTGATGGTGATTACATTACAGTTAGCACAACCCATTTGACATATGCTTTTCTTATTGGACTTGGTTTTAGTCCCAGTACTATCCAGTACAAATTGTTGCGAATGGCCCAACGACAGGTTATCGAACCAGTCCATGAGGAGTGTTGGTTCAGTTGGGGGACTGAATTGTACACAATTGGGAGCGGAAGAACATGGAGGAGGGTCGAAAATCTACCTGATTTGCAGGTATTCTGTCATGTTAGACCATCTTTTATTACTTCTGTGAATGGGTTTCTTTTTTGGTTGTACGATGACTATGAATTCATAGATTCTTTTGATTTCGATAATGAGAAGTTCAGGAGTGTCTTGTCGCCTCATGGGTTTCATGGTGTAAGGGGCTTTGTGAGTTTGGGAGTATTAGGTGGTTCTCTGTGTCTGTCTAATGCTTCTTCTTTGAAAAATTGTGAAATTTGGATTTTGAAGAATAGCGGTACTATACAAGAGTGTTGGACTAGAGCATATGTTGTCAAAATTTCAACTGAACTGTTCCAGTTGTGGGACGATGGTTGGGGTGGTTTTTATAAGCCTATAAGATATCTGAACAATGATAACGTATTGATGTTCTATTCCAGAAATGCCCTCGTTGTTTATGACCCGGTCAAACAAACTGCGAGATACCTAAAGATCCCAGGGGTTCAACGAAAATGCGAAGCAATTCCTCATATCCCATGTCTTGTTTCGTTGAAGGATGTCATGGGGGATAATGCAAAGTTATCGAATATCAAATCAAGGTAAGTTTCCCAGCATTTTAAATTATGATATTTATTTTAGCATAAACACAAATATTAGTTTTAGGTTGTACAATAAGGGGCAATCACTTATTCTCAAATTGATTGTGAGGGATACTCTAGTCATTTTGATTGTGCTTGCATTTTTTTAATTTTTTTTCTTTGCTTAGTTCTGATCTCATGAATTTCTAGTATTGTGTCCATGGAATTTATGGATTGTTTGTTACCGAAGAGTTAATAAAGTGAATTGAGTTTAAGTTTTAACCCATGAGTGAGTACAAAGCCAGTCGAGAGATCTTGGACCTTATAGTATGAGCCGAGTCTATTTGGAGGATTGATTAGAGTTGTTGAAACACCCAAATAGATAAAAATATCAAAATGAGCCAGTTTAGGCCAAGTTCACTAAAATGTTAAGATCTAGGACTATTTCAATCAACACAATATACAAATGTAATAACAATTTTAGAATAAAGAAAAAAGTGAATACAATGGTGGTGACATAAACAGAAAAGCAAGGGTAACAGATATAGATTTCTAATATTTATTTATTTATTTATTTTCCAAATACCATACCAATCACAAAATAATGATTTAGAAGAGAGGATTATCTTTCCCAGTGAAGAAGAAGAAGAAGAAGAAGAAGAAGAAGAAGAAGAAGAAGAACCATTGAGTTTAGCCATATACAATGCCCAATTAGTACACATTAATGTGTGTTTAGGAGGAGAAAAATTGAGTATACACCTATAACCTTAAGATTATTAGGTTACTATTGAACCAATGGTCACCCTTTTATTGAGTTTAGCCATGGAAGAGTAAATAAAGCTTCTCTTTAAGCATGTGAAATTAACAAGATGCAATTTTCTCTCTTGGTGATCATTTACATTCATCTATGGAAAGAAGCAGAGCAAAAATCACTTGAACAATTAGACTACTAAATCATATCAATTATTATAGAATAATATTAGCTGATTTTAAGAAAATGGCATGGAAAGTTGTATCTAATTCTCCTTGACTAGAAGAAGCTACCAAGAATAGACTATAATTGGCAATTCAATCTTCACAAATCGTATCTTAAAGAATTTTTCTCTGAACAAAGTAGAAATAAAAGTAAGTTGTTGGGTGACAGATTTTGAGAGTGAGAAATAAGCTCTAGATAAAGGTAAATTACTTCTTCATCTCATGATTCAGAGGGCTTGGCTAGGCTAGGCTCCCACTTCTGCAACCTGATCACTTTGAATGTGAATTGCTTCTCCTTCGTTAAGTAAAGCAAGGCTCTCCTTATAAATAAACATACCATGAACACGAGCAAATGGTTGACCTTTAAGTTTCCGATGCTCATGGATTTTAAGATCATAATAAACCAAATTGCCATTGGACTTTATCAGAAGAACTTCACCATTGCTCATGAGCCCAAAAGAAAATTCAATTGTGTCTCTTAAACTATATTGTTTAGTCCAAGAATCTACAACACCATAATCTGTCATAACCCATATGTCGGAGCACGTAAAAAAGGCAAGTGAGTCCCGGAAGGCCAAGATGGACCCTGCTCCAAAATTAATGGCAACAGGCAAACTTATTTCTCGAAATATCTCTTCCATCATATGGAATGACATGATGAACCATTGTTGTCTATCACTACTTTCACTACTCCTGCCCTAGTTGTATGCTTTCCAATGGACAGCCCCATTAACTAAGGGACTGGAGGAGGGATGGACTATCCTACAGTCCTTGAAACTGGTAGTCATCTTCCTCCAAGAATCTGTACTCAGACTGTAAACCTCAACCTCAGGTTGAATAGATTCTAATCCGTATACAAGTTGCACCACCTTGTAATCATCAATGTGAGGAACAAAGCCAAATCCCAGAGCCTTATCAATAGGACAACTTTCGATCTGGGATGTTGGGAGCATCTTGAATTTACCAATTGAAGGGTTCCATAGAACTACATCACGGAATTTATCTGGAAGGACTATGTTCAAATCCAAGAGGCACAATAACCCATTAGAAGAACCCACAAGCCTGAAACGACTGAAATACTTTCCGTATTTGGTCAAGTCTGGAAATTGAAATCTCTTGGTCTCGGCCAATGTTTCCAAGCAGCATAGGCTATAGTAAAAAAAACTCCTAAACTTTCGATGTCCACATTGGAGGATTACATGGCTGCTGCTGCTATTATCTCTGTCACTGATTGAACGATGAAGAAGATGCTTGTTGATGAAGAAAGGTTCGGCTACTAAAGAGTGCCATGACTTGCAAACGCACCTGCAACATGCGAGTGTTTGGACAGGTAGTCTTGCAAAGATCTCCATCACAATTTCCATGGGCAAACTCATAGAGGCTGATATCCATCCAGGCTTGAAATATTTCTGCATGTCTTATAAGAAGAAAGAGAGAAAACATGCATGATAAGATTTTACTTTTTCCGTGTAATACATGACATTATAGTACTCTATTTTTTCTTATCTAAATCTATTATCTATCTATCTATTTATATTTATATTCATACCTTAAAACTGAATTACTAGAATTTCTAATTTCTAACAATAAATAAATACCACACAATTTATATATATATATATATATCACTAGCCATGGATTCGTTATCTCGAACTTCATGTACTAAGCATACATTATCTCTAAAGTTCCACAATTGGTATTGAGAAGTCTACAAAGTTTGCACATAAATTGAATACTTTGAGTCAATATTACTGAGGCAAAGGATTAGGTTTTCCAGTTTAATCCGATTGCTCTGGCCAATTATATTCTTTTAGAAGAAAAATTACTTTGTTATAATCAAAGTTTTTATTTACTTTTTATAGGCATAAAAGTATTGTTTGTTGTGAAATACTAAATATAAGAATGTAGTAGAAATAAAAATAATGTACCTTTCATTGAATTTAAATTTAAATAATGTACAAGAAATATTATAGGTTGAAAATACAAATATAAATGTCTTCCGGAACATAAATAATTTAGTAATATTATTTCTTCTTTTTACAAACAGCAATGATTCAGAGCACTAATTTTGGTGCTCTAATGGAGCACTAATGATATGGTAAGGAGAAAAAAAAAAACCTCCAACTCATTAGAGCTGACTTTAGAACTCAAGAATTAGAGTTTTAAAACATTTTTCTTTTACAAATATGTTCATGACAAAAACTACATAATCGCAAGCTCTCACAAACAACTATAACATATAGCTTAGTGTTTATAATATCTATAACCAACATTGCCATGATAGCATCTGCAATGATGCTCCCAATTTCTTTGAGTTTGGTTAGAAAATTTAGAAAAAAATTTAGAGAAGAAAAGGGAAAAAGTGTGTGAAATTAAGTGAAATATAAGTATATTTTATTCACATTTCACCTACCCTTTTCCTTTTCTTTTCCAAATCCTTTCCTAAATTTTCCAATCAAACACGTAAATTTCAACTAAAATGTAGATTCCCTGTTCTTGAGAGTCACTTTTTCAACCATGTTGTCCAACAATACTCATTATTTCTCTATTCTATTTAAATATTCTACTTTTATTTTCTTTTAACCCAAATTGTGAAATCTTACGTTTTTTGCACAAAAAGCGCAATTGACTCACAAAAAACAAAAACTCCTCTGCCATCCCCACACCTTCACTATTACCTATGAAGCACAAGTACGGGTACGAGTACTGGTACTGGTACGATATAGGTACGTCGATACGGTAAAATTCAAAAAAAATAGGGTACGGGTACGGCTCGGTATGCTTGTAAAAAAATATTTATTTTTAATTTAGAGTAATGTAAAAATTAATTAAATAATTTAATTTGTTAAGGTCCAACCTATAATTAACATTTAATGCCAAAAGGAAAAGTATAAATCAAAATTAAATATCAATATATTAAACAACTTACAAACCATAGTTTAATTTTAAAATCATGCTAAGCATAAAACAAAAACTAAAAAAGAAATCTAGTGAAATGAGTTTTATCTCTGTAGTAGAAGGAAAATATTGTTTCAACTGAGGTACGGTACGGCTTGGATATATACTAGGTACGTCTGGATACGTCAAAAATTAAGAAGAAAAAACTTGGGTACGTGTTTCGCGTACCCGGTACGTATGCAAAAGTACCATACGAGGTACGGTATGCCGGTAAGTACCCGGTACGGGTACGACATGTTTTTCAAAGTACCCATGCTTCATAGACTATTACCAAACCTCCACACCAATCTATTCTCCATTTCAGATACCAATCAGTAAATTCATCAAGAAAAATGCTTGGGACCCTCTTTTTTTGGAGACCGATGTCAAATATTGTTATTATTCATGTTAACAACCATTCTCAATCTCCATAACCAAACTATTTTTTTTTTTTTTTTTATATAGAAAAAATAAACTTCGCAGAATGGGATAATCATTCCGAATCAAAGCAATCACTCTCTAAACTGATGAATTTCTATTCATAAATCAGTTAGCCCACCAAATATTCATAAAGTATTCAATTCAAAAGCAGTAATTGAGTAAAATTTTAAAACTCTAATGTAAATCTGATAGTGAGGATGGTAAGAGTACATTCCAGAAATTACAACACAAAAAGCATACATACATACCAGACATTGCTGTTGGTGATGACAACGGTGAGGAAGAACGAGTCTGCTCTGATTCCACAGAGAGAGAGAGAGAGAGAGAGAGAGTTTCTGCTGAAAGAGGATTCTTCTCAACAACCAGTGTAACAGAAATATAAGAAATTAAAATTATTTATGTTGTGATAATGACAAAGGGTAGTTTTTAGTAATAGACTTATTTAGTTTAGTAATAAAGATCCCCTCTCATACTTTTTTATTTTTTTGCATTTTTTTAAAACTTTAAAAAATCATTCTTTAAACATTTTTTTTATCTCATATTTTATGTTGTGTTTGAAAAAAAATCAAGGATAATAGATTTAGATAAGTAGTAGTATGAATTTTTTATTTTAGATGGTAATCCGAGTTAAGAATAGGCCTATTTTGGCAATTTAAAAAAATTAATTTATTGATTTATTTAAGTCACATCATCTCTTTATTTTTTTTATATATGTATATATATATATATTTTAAAAGTTAAAGAAAAAAGTTGACTTTTTTCTTAATTACCAGAATATTATAATTTATAGGTTAAAATTAAAGAAAAATTACCAGAAAGTCCTATATGGGAATTAGCTACTCTAATCAATCCCATGAATTTTCTAATATATTGATAAGTCTTATTTGTTTGACAATCTTATCGTGACAACCAATTTTGAATTTTAGTATGATTTGGTGGACGTTTTTACCCAGAACTTGGATCTAATTTTTAGATCACGTTTTCATCACTCCAATGTAATATTCAAACATAATACTTTAATATAACATTATAATGTAACACACATTAAAAAAAAATTTAGTGTACTTTTTATAAACGTAACACACCAAGAACGTAACACTCCAATCCACTTTTTCCAAACATAACACTTTGAAACGGGATAAGCGTCTCACCATACTCCATATTCTTCTTGTGGGTCCAAATTCAGACTCACATTGATGATCCAAATCGTCTACTTTATAAATGCCATAATAAAGATTATCTATACAAAAAATTAATTTTATCGGATATCACATTTTATTTTATAAAATGAATAGTAAATAGGCTTGTAAATTTGAACAATTTATTTTATAAAATAAAGCGTGATTTGTTCCTATATTTATAGTTATTTAGTAAAATCTAATTTTTTTTATATGAATAATTTTTATTATAAAATTTATGAAATAAACGATTTAAATTATCAAAATGAATTTAAATTAAGATTTACAAAAAAAAATATAAATAAGTATAAAAAGACGAAATATATACATAAACTTATCCCCTTTGTAACACTATGGTGTATTTTTTCAAAGCAATAAAGCCTATGGCGCATTTTTTCAAAACGTAACGGATTGGATCCGAACGTCATTGCCCAATAGTGTATTAAGGTCTCGCTTGGGAATATGTTATTTTAATTAAAATATGAAATAAAAAAATTAGTAGGTTTGAAATATTTTTTGACTTTTTACGAAAAGATGTGTAAAAAGTAGAGAGAAAAGAGAATCTTTAATTTTTTGGTATAGATTATAGACTTTTTAGATTTTTTTAAAAACTTTTTAACTTGCTAAAATAGCTACTCACCAAACGAGGCCTAAAGCATAAAAGTACACTTTTGGAAACGTATCATAGGCGGTTAACACGGAGAATCTTTGGCATAATTTTTTTTTAAAAAATAATTAAAAAGTTAATAAGAAAATATTATATTTAAATCACAATTATTTTATTTTTTCTCTCACAAAAATTAAAAAATTCAAAAAATTTATTCAAAACGAGACTTTTTAACCCCATGCTAATAGCTAAAAAGTCAAAAAGCTAATAAACAAATAGCATTCACAAGGGTTATAACCGTAAGGCCATGTTTGTTTGGCTCCATAAGATGGAGGAGATTAAGAGTACAGTGAGATTGAGTAAGGAGATAAAGAGTGTTTGTTTATATATCATTGGATTAGTTATAGATATTATTAATATACAAAATTAATATATTTTAATTTTTAGTATTTTTTTAATATTATAATTTTTTTTTGGTTCTAAAAAATATAAATTTTACATAAAAATTATTTAAAAATTCACTAATCCTCTTACTCAATTTCTAATCCCAACCCCATCATAGTCCTACCAGTAAGGGGGATTACTAGCTTAATCCTCTCACTAAAGAGCCAAACAAACATAGCATAAATAATCACAAAATTGGATTTATGTGAGTATTAAAAATAAAATGGGACTAACACTTTATGATTTTTGTTATTACAATTTATAATAAGAAATGATATTTTGTGATAAATTTTCTTTATAGGTTTTGTTTGTTTTGTTTTTCAGAATCTGTTTTTTTTTTTTTTTAAAAAGGAAAAAATTAATAGTGAAAGAAATAGTTTTATTGTTTGGAAGAGCATAAATAGTTTTGTCTCTTGAGAGAACAGAAATAATTATGGAAAATTAAAAAAATATATATGTTTTTTATAATTATTTTTGTTAAACTAATTTTATTTTTTCAAAAAAAAAATCTGAAAATCATTTCAAATAAAAAAAATATATAGGCCCATAATATTTCATAATTTACGTTATGAAATTTTGTATTAAAAATAAAATAAAATAATGAAAGCATATCATAAAATATTCCAACACATACCCAAAAAAAAGAAAAGAAATCCTCAAGATTGTGCTTATGGCATCCACAATGGGATAGCCAAAATTGTTTGTTAAAATGTGTTATATGACAAAAAGTGATAAAAATAGGGCCCAAAAATGTTTGTTAAGATGTGTTAGGAGTTTGTTAATTTTAGAGAGTGAGTGGTAGTGCAATGAATGTGTTAAGGTGTGTGTTAAATATATATATGTATATAATAAATAAAATAAATAAATAATTTAGTTTAATAAAAAATTTCAAGCTAAAAATTAAATTTCAAGTCAAAAAAAAAAAAATCTCAACATGTAAAAAAAAAGAAAAAAAAAAAGAAATTCCGTTGACCGGTCAATCGGCCGGTCAACCCGTAACACAAAAAAAACACTTCCCTACGCTAGCTAAAGCGCTAGCCGCAGTTAACAAACAATTTAGCAACTGACGCTAACAAAACCCACTAACACACTGCTTAACGCGTTCATTGTGACATCCAAATGTCACTGTAGCTACCTAAAATTTGGCCACTGACACTAACAACACTGCTAACGTGTCCATTGTGGATGCTCTTAAACCACTTGTTCACTGTGGAGTAATCTTTATTCTTCTCCAGAGGGAGAACTTAATCACAAACTAGTATGTATTAATAGTGTTTAAAGTAAAGCCAATCTTAAACAAAGCAAAGAAACAAGCGAAACAGTCTCATTCATTACCAATGCTCCAGAAATAGAAACTTGTTTCATTGTGTTTTCATTTTCTGTTTTTGTGTTTTCAGATTCAAAACCATGTAAATTTTGAAAACAATCATCCTTTTAATATCATTTTCATTCTGGTGCTAAAACAGCTTTCAAAAGTTTGAAAATAACATTCTGCTATTCTCAAAAAAACATAAAAAATTAGAAAACAAACAATCTCAGATAAGAACTAAACAACCTTCAACAATTAAAGAATCATAATGGTGACAAGTAAATGGTGTGCTTTGCAGTGACAAGTCACCACAAAGTAAATTCATTCACAACGGTATAGCATATGAACCATGAGAAAGTAATTAGAGATAAACAACTCAAGGAAAGCTATTTCACAGGTTGACTTGCTTCTAATACATAAATAAATTATGGGCAAGTATACAATATCACACATGGAGTGCCAAAAATACAGTAGTGAAGGCAAGATAATGAGTGATGAATGACACTCGTATTCCAAAATATTAGATTATGATTTAGAAAGCAAAACAAAATAACAGAAAATATATTACTTCTTGTCATTCCACTCATACTTTCTTGCTCACTGTTGACCCCTTATTTTGATCATCACCTTGACACATGACATTCTTCTTACATGAAATAGTGGACAATCTCATAATTAGTGGCATTTTGGCAACAAGCTAAAAAAGCCAGCTTTTTTAGCCAAAAGAACCCAGCTTTTTGCCAAAAAGGCTACCAAAAAAGCCAAAAAGTTAGCTTTTTACCAACTTTCCAAAACGCTCACCACGACTATTATGTAGATTACAAGGACTTATGTCAACAACTAAAAAAGTAAAATGATGGAAATACAAGTTTTCTATCCTCAACCCCATTGTCATTTATTTGTTGACACAGTTGTTCAGCTATATAACACATATCCACTTTGAATGTATGACTAGAAGTGTTCATACTTGTAAGACTTCCCAGTTCCCACACCCCTCAATCGGTTCTAGGTTTAGGTTCAAAACACAACAATACTCAGAAACATAGTAGTAGGCCCTCATTTTTTTGACAAGCAGAAACATAATAGGCATATATGTGACTAGCCTTGATGTCCATTTGGAGACTGATTATATATTACTAAAACTCTTATTGCTCCCTTCCTCGCAACATTACCCAATCAATAAAGTGACTATATATAACAGTACTAATTTTAAGAATAAAGTGTAAAAACGTGATACCAGTTATGCAACATGGAAAAATACTGGCAAAAAAAAAAAAAAGTGACTACACACACAAAGCTCATTATCTTCAACAACATCAAACTCTATAGGTTGATAGAACAGTTGCAACCACATATACAAAGCCAATTAGAATTGTGACATAAATTTGTTGAACCGTCCAAGACTTTCCCCATTCCCTAATGAGTTCTAGACCCCCTTAAAACATTCCCAGCATTAGGGAAACAAAGCAGATCTTCTTGACACTAGCCATGATTTCCATTTGGATATCATAATTATGTGTATCTGAATGGTAGCTTGAACCCACCCCACAAGACCCAACCTAGAAAATGACTACATTCAAGATAGAACTATTTCTTAGCAAGTATATATCAAATGCAAACAGGAAATATAATCTAAACATAACCATATTGCATAAAATTCCACCCATAAGCATTAGTTCAACAAATGAAATGAAGTTGTCAAAAAGCTTCAACCAGATTCAGGGGCATAATCTAAACATAACCATATTGCATACCATTCCACCAATATACTAAGCATAGGTACCATGATTAAACCTAGAGCTAAGATGTTCATACTTCATAGTAGGCTAGAGAGTTAATACTAGATAAAAAACAACTCAAATTAAGAAAACAGCGAGCGAAAATGTAGTGCATCACCGAAAAATGCTCCAGTTCAGCCTCTATGGCTGCCTTCTCCTCCTCGGATGAGGCACGACCATCCTCAGAATCAACTCCATCACAAGCACTCAGTTGCTTCTTCAGGACACCATTTGCTGCATCAAGCAGAACCAAGCTCTCAGTGTAAGTATCCAAATGAAACGAGTCTGTGCCACCGCAAATTTCAATAGTCTTAACCCTTTTGTTCGCAGGCTGATAGGATACAACCTTCTTGTTCCACATTTCCACCAATAATTCACCATTGTACCTAAACCCGAGCACATTGGATATACCTTCAACCAAACAAACAGAAAATTGCTTAAACCAACTCTCAACAACACCATATTCCTTCATAATCCAGACCTCACAATCCCTGCTGGTACAAGGACCACGATTGTCATAGTGAAACACCGAAATCGAATCGCCATACGCTGCAACAGACAAGTCCAGTGGAAATTCGAAACCAACTTCGGGTAACCTCATCTCGCTAAAAACCTCACTACCCATATCAAACAACAAAGACCACATTGCGTATCACACTGTTCTTGCTCTGACTATACACAACCCAATGCACAGCTCCATTGACAAAAGCTTTAGACCAGAAAAACTCAACCATGTTATGCCTAACATTGGAAGCATTCACAGTCTTCCATTTCCCAGTACTGAGAGCATAAACCTCAACTTTAGGAGGAACCAAGTAATTCTCTGTTTCAGTCCCAGACAAATACACAACCCTCACAATCTTAGGGTCATTAGTCTGAGGATCCACACCGAACCCAAGAGCGAACATGTAAGGACCATAGTGATCGAAACAGAACTTGGGTTTTGGAAGGGTCACATACTTGCGAATCGAAGGGTTCCAAAGGATGATAGTGTAGGTGTAGCCAAAGCAATCGTCGGAGAGACAAATCAAGCCGTGAAAGCTACCGACGAGTCTGAAGTGGTTGTTGGAGCGAGGCTTGAAAGGGCAATGGAGGTCGATGAGCTCGGTGAATGGTTCGTCGTCGAGACGGAGAGAGTAGTGTTCTCTTCGTGGGTTGAGAGAAAAGTAGTGGAGGAGTTCGCGGCGGTGATGGGTTTGGGAAGGAGAAGTGGGATTGAGGTTGAATTTGAGGTGGGTTGTGATGAAATCAGGGTTGGAGATGAGAGAGCACCATGATTTGCATACGTATCTGAATTGGAGGAGGGTTTTGACGGGGAGTCTGGAGAGGAGGTTGATTAGAACTGGGCGAGGGAAGTAGTCCGACATTTTTGGAGAGAGAGGAGAGTGAGGACGAGAGAGAGAGAGAGAGAGAGAGAGAGAGAGAGATTAGGGTTTCTACAGGGTAGAGAGAGGATAAAACCCTAGCTCCAGTAGAAGAGTGAGACTGCAAGAGAGGAGTGGAGAGCAAGAAAATCAGGGAATTTGTCTGTTAGTGTGATTCACGGACAAGTTGAAAAACTAGTAAAAGGTAATTTTTAACTTTTTAAGTTATATAAAAAAGGTAATTTTTTTTATAAAAAAGACAAGTTTTTTTTTAATATATTTTACACATAAAAGGAATAAATTTTTTTTTCTAAAAAAGGTAATATAAAAAAGGGTATTTTTTATATTTTACACATAAGGTAATATAAATTTTTTACACGTAAGGTAATATAAAAAAAAGTAATATTTTTTAAATATTTTTTACACATAAAAAGTATAAAAAATTCATAAACTAATTTTTAATCAACTTTTCAAATAATCTCTCAATAACAGACTTGTTTAATTTGAACCCAAATTGTGTTGGATCCAAATGCAATTCTTTTTTATTTATTTGAGAGATTTCGTTTGGCAATATCACTTTTTAACTGAAAAATCAATAAATCACTAAAAAAATCAAAAAACCAATAATTTATATTAAGAAGTCAAAAATTTAATTTTTTCTATACTTTTTGCATATCTTTTCGTAAAAAATCAAAAAATCATCTCAAACATACTAATTTTTTTTTACATCAAATTTTAACAAAAAAATCAAAAAATTGATTCCTCTGTAGTTGTTGCAATTATGGACATTTCCTTTATTCTTATATATTGGCACTAAAATACTCTTCTTCCACTCCTCTGGCATTTTTCTAATCAACAAAATTTTGCTAAATAATTTAGTCAACCAAACAACTCCCTTCTTATCCAAATATTTCCGCACTTCAATAGGAAATAGAAATCAGTAGGGAAGTATTTATGAGTAATGAATCATAGAATGCTAGCCATTTGCAAAGTGTGATATGAAGCTAAAGTTGCCACCTAAGAAGTACGGACACTTCTAAGGTGGCGTATCCACGTCGTGTCTATGTCAAAAACCGATGCTCGTCAGACACTTCTTGACACGTATGCGACATTCATCAAAATGTGTCTTATTTAAAAAAAAAAAAAAGGGTAAACTACCAATAGGTCCTACTTTGAAGACTTATTACCCAATAGGTCCTACTTTGGAGACTTATTATCCATTAAGTCCTATTGATAAATTTATTAAGTGATAAAGATAAATTTATCAGTCTTTTATTTTTATGAATAAATTTATAGTGATAAATTTATCAGTCTCTTTGTTTTTATGAATAAATTTTTAGTGATAAATTTATCACTCTCTTGTTTTTATAGTGTTAAATTTATTAGTTAGGACCTGTAGGTAAATAAGTCTAGTAAATAGGACTAATTGGTAAGTACCCCAAAAAAAAATTAGACTTAGACACTTGGAGGATACATGTGTCCATTCGTTAAACACACATGTCCATTGGTTAGATACACATGAAAACTAATTATAAGTTTGAACAAATTAACTTAGAATACAATGATAATAAAAAAAAAAATTAAAAAACAATGTAAATTTATAGAAATTAGTATTATATTGCATTTTTTTTAGTCTTTGAATGATATATTCATATATATATATATAACATATAATAAATATATAAAATTACAAATATTGAGCGTGTTCCCCACGACGTGTTGTGTCTGGCATTTTTTGAAAATTTCTGTGTCTGCATGTCCGTGTCGTATCACGTTTCCGTGTCCGTGTTTCTTAGGTTGCCACACTACATGTGTAAATCCACAGCCTAAATGGAGGAGTTTGTGTTACAAAAACCATGGGCTAGTGCTACGTGTGGTTTCTGGTTATATATTTTTATATATTTAAAATTGCACTCATAATGGATTCTCATGTTTAAAGTAGTTAAATTATAAGAAGGATGGAGAAATGACAAAATTGATTCATTGACAAAATACCCTTAATTTACATTAAGGGTATTCTCTCAATTAGAACAGTAAGTGTATTCTCTCAATTAGAAATGACAAAATTGATTCATTGAAATCAGAACTCCTTTTCAAGTAAATGTTGCTCCTTGTGATCTGTTGGACTTTCATATAAGGCTGTTAAAGGTCATTTGTGTGAGCAAGCAAGAAAGAAGCCAAGAGTGACTGGATTGAAAGTCTTAAAATTTGATCATCCAGTTCGGAAGAGTTAAGGTTTTCTAGTTATGCTAACCTTCACTATGCCAGGGCTTGGTTTACGGGGAATGTTATTTGCTGGTTGTCACAATTTTTGCTTAGGTCTACAAATTCTTATTAAGGTTTAGAAAGAGGAGTATTTCAGATGTTTCCTGGTAAGGAAAGCTGTTCTTTGTAAGCCAACATATGATGCAAATGATGCTGTTTTGACGGTTTCTTTTGGCTCTTTTAGACGTCTCATTAATCTGATCTTAGGTATTATGACTTTCTGTCCAATTTTGGATTGCTTGATTAGTCTGTTTTTTATTTCACTTATTTATTGTTATTTATTTATAATTATTATCATTTGTAGTCCAAGTTCTGTTTTTGGAGATTACTGGAGTGCGGAAATTTAATCTCTATACTTTTTATGTATTTTTTCTTCTTTCCCTTCCATGTAGGCCCGGGGAGAGTGCTTTGGGAGGATTACCATTGAAGCCATGGGGTTTCAGCTACCTGTGCTGGTAATTATTGGATTTTTCGTGTTTGCTCCATTTTATTTCGACATAGTAATTTTTTTCCCCTGGAAAATTTTCTGTATTTGGTTGCACTTTTGTTGGGTAAAAGATTTTACTAACAGAAAATGCATACCCAATCCTATTTGGCAAGCCATTTTCCTGAAAGATATTAGCACTACCCAAGCCTTAAATCATGTCCATAGTGAGAGAGGATCTACTGATCTGTCAAGAGGCCCAAGACTTGATCCCTCTGTCTGATACAGGTGGCCTTTTTTCAGATCTTTTAACCATTCTCCTCTCCTCCTCTCTCCCTCTCCAGACCTACCCCATCAATCATAGGATTGTTGTCAAACAATGCTGCTACGCCAGAAATCAACATTAGCTTTAAGCGTACCATCGATTTTGCTGTTGGGTCTTGTCACAAAATCCGAGTTTGAAAACCCAGCATCATTGAAGTGTCAATGGTACTCTCTCTGTTTTGTGGAGAATTGAACACAGCTGGACCTGGGGGCTTGAACTGAGAATTCAGACAGAACTACTCCTTGAATTGAACACTCTCTGAGTCATCTGTTTGACTGAATGAACATTTATATACTTTAATGAACATTTATCTGTTTTATTCTTTCTTTTCATCAAAATTTGTTTCCAAAAATATTTTTCACGATTTCAACACTGAACACAAAAATCAAAGATGGAATTTCTTTTCATGAAACAATGTTTTTGGATGTAAAATATTTTTCATTGGTACCAACTGAGCTACTTTGGTTGTTTTCTGTAATGTTCTTGATAGGTGCGATTGTTATGCTACATTTCATTTCCTTCTTTTGACACTGTCTAATTTATTTATTTTTAATTTAATCTTTGTGTTTGATACGTATGTCAGAGGGAACATCTGCAGGAGGCACTACAGAGATTGTAGTGAATGAAAGGACAGGTTTGCTGCATCCAGTTGGGAAAGCAGGAGTGACTCCTCTTGCAAAAAATATCGCCAAACTTGCCATTCATGTTGAGAGGAGTCTTACAATGGGAAGGAGAGGCCATGAGGGTGAAAGAAATGTTCTTAGAACGCCACATGGCACATAGAATTGCCGCTGTTCTGAAGGAAGTGTTGCAGAGTAAGACAAAGAACCACAATCTATCTTAAAACACCTTGAGAAAGAGGGGGAGAATCTCCATCTTTATAGCAGGGGCCGTGTCAGTAGACCGGTTTCTTCAAAAATGTATGAACTATAGAAAGTTGGTCCGTTCTCTGAAATAAGACTCTGCATGGTTTCACTTAAAAAAAAGTTATCAACATCTTCCTGTGAATATTTACCCCTAACCCACCAAACTGCAACCCTTTTCTCTCTTGGGAAAGAATTGGAAATTATGTACACATTCAATTGATATGGTAGTAAGCTTGACAGTATCAAGTTATTGCAAGCTTCTTTTTACATTGACATGCTTGCTTGGAATTTCATTTTTAGGGCATTTTTAGTCACATTAATATTTACAGTTTTTATTTATTTATATGAGAGACTTATTTATAAGTCTTTTTTTAAAAATTTATGGTAGACTAAGTCCTGCATAATTTCTTATAGAGTCTCTCAAGTCCTATTTAGATAGGAATGTATTCCACAAGATCCTACATAAATGTAACGTGACGTGACACCACTATTACAAAAACAAATAAAGATCACATGTATGTTATTTAATCACACTTTTTAAATTTTATTAAAGTGTGATATTTAGGAGTGTGATTAAAAAGAGTCATTTTTAATCACAACTTTTAAGTGTGATTAAAAACATTTTAGATCACACCTTTTAAGTGTGATTAATAACACTTAGATCACACCTTTTAAGTGTGATTAAAAATATTTAGATCACACCTTTTAAGTGTGATTAATAACATTTAGATCACACTTTGTAAGTGTGATTAATAACATTTAGATCAGATCTTTTAAGTGTGATTAATAACATTTAGATTACATCTTTTAAATGTGATTAATAATTAATAAAACCTGTGATAATATTATTTTTGTACGCGCATTTGAAGAATGTAATACACACTATATACTATATTTTGAATCACAACCATATATTGAATGGAATAACGTCATATATTTCATAAATGAAAGTTGAATGTTCAAAAGTATATACACAGAAATTAATAAAAAGTTTTTAACTGTGATTACATATAATAAAAAATGAAAAAACTAATTTCTTGAATTCTTTGACCATATTTTGCATCACTCCAAGAAATTTCTGACCTGAAAAATAAAAACACAAATTAATTCAGAAACCGCTAGAAGTATATGAATAAACTTACTATTTTTGTAGAGACTGTTCTTGTCTTACAAAAGACAAAATCGGACATTTTCTCATCACACTGACTCTTCATCTCCTGCATCAATAGAAAATGAATAACAACTTTGATTGTTACTAGTATAAAATGTTTGAAATCCCATATATAAAGATGACAGTATTTATATACACATCTAGCACTCATTTCCAATTTACTTAGCTTCACTCCAGACCACAATTGGAGCACACCCTCAAGTGAATCTGGAGTTGCCCACTGAAAACCTCACCAATTTAGTAGCTCAGACTTAGAGCACAGTAACAGAACATGGTTGTTAGATTCAGCTTTACTTTTACAAAAAGGGCAGACATTAACATTACTACCTAGAGCACAATTTTTTTTTGCAACTAGTCAGCTGTTATCACCCTCCCTTACCATTAAACCATAATAGATTAAGATAAATCAAACACTACAAGAAACAACCTTTGAAATGAATGTCACAAAGCCATTACTTACACATCAATAGCACACCTAAAAAAGCAAACTAGTGACAGAAAAATAAACCAAAGAGAGTATTTTATAAACAAGTTAAAGTTCCAAGTACCCAAAATAAACAAATGGCTAAACATAACAAACAACAATAGAAAGGGCCAGAGAATCAGATTTAGCACTAAAATTGATAATTTAACCAATACATCTACTACAACAACAAGCTAATTCTCACTAAATACACTTCATATTACCCAGAAATACATACTGATAAATAAATAAATATATATATACTCAATTTTTTATGAAAAAAGAAACTTGAATTCTTGAGGGTTGAAGTGTCCGTTGACCAAAATAGAAACCAACACGCCTACAATTTAGAAATTCAAGTGATCAAAGGAAAGAAAGAACCAAGCTATTATTGAAGGATTCCATCTATAAAACAAGGCTAAATGGTTATGCAAAGAGCACTAGTTGATCTAGATGAGTACTCTGACACCAACTTAAGAAACATGGAAGACTTGTCATCTAATAACCTTGCTGGACTATCAAACTCTGTCACTTGACCTGGAAAACTAAGTTTCATGAGCTTTCTGTTGGTGTCTGCAGCAGAAACACAACATAGACTAAAATTTCACTGGGAATTAAATGATAAAAAACTGAGAAATTGTTCTAAAACAAATTCCAAAATATTAGACTTAAGTTTTGATGTTCTATAAGAAAGATTACCAGTTAAAACTTGGCATCAGTGGATTCCAAATCTAATAAATTCTGGGTATTTCAAATGCATAAATTCATAGAAGTGAAAAGCGAAAAGAAAAATGAAAACAGAACTGTAATGGAATGACCTATAAGTGACTTTGATACTTAGATACTTCAGAGAGAGATGAAAATAAAAATAAAGATAGACTGTACAAACAACCTTGGAGTTGTAGAAACATTATGTTAATAAATTTGATGGGACAAGTCACAAGAGGATCAAGAAGCAATAACCTTCATTCAACTTCCAACAATTACTGTGAGCCAAAGAGAGAGAATCATTTTTAGATAATACTTGCCATACCATCATACTCAAGTTGAGAAATGAGAAGCAAAACTCTCTAATATTTTTGCAGTGTAAAATATCAAACCTAAGACTTGACTTTGAAGACCAACAACTCTCTCAAACCCTTATTTACATTCTAAAAGTTAACTCTTAATCAAGATACATATTCACCTGCATATCCTGAGGATCAAGATTAGATATATATTCTTGTATACCATAATCTCCTTGAGTTTCCATCATTTCAAGAACATCAAAAAAATTTGATGAATCTTGGAAAATTTGATTCAATGCAAACACATTGTGCTGGTGTTACTAGTGAAAAAGAAGATGCAGAGTCAGGAATTATTCATCGAAGATATCTAAAGAGTTGTGGGTGTTGATATTGTTCCTACAGATCTACAAGGGCAGCTTTCTCTTCTAGAGCCTTTTACTAATTTAATTTATCTTGTCAAAAGATTAAAAGAAAAAGAAATGAAATTTTTTGGATACTGTGAAAATTAATAACATTACCAAATGCAGATTATACTAAAATTCTTAGGAAAAAGTTCTACAGATTGCAGCAACACTTATGTCCACTAAATGGAAGAAGAAATGGGAAGTATAGTGTACGCACCATCACTGAGGACCAGAACTAGATCACTGTCAATAACAGTTGGGATACGATGAGCAATAGTGCACACAGTGCAGTCCCTAAACTCTGTTCAGATGATCTTCTGGATAAGATTATCTGTAGTCGAATCAACTGAAGTAGTGGCTTCATCAAGAACCAAAATTCTTGCCTGAGGTGACTAGAGAACTAATTGATTTAGTTGACATTAAGTAATTGGATATCTAGGGAGCACGGTTTTCGCATTAATTTTTCATGTTAGAATTGTTCAAGTAGTGCAATATTTCAATAATCAAGGGCATCTGGTTTTATTATCGCATCCTTGCTATAAAGTTGGAATGTACACTGCTCTTGACATCCAAAGTTCAACTCGATATCTATCTCCATTATTTCTATATCCGGCAAACTATGACATGTATGCATAACAAACTATTATTCCATGTGATCAATTTTATGCACAAATAGTTCAAGAATCTAGTGGCATCTTTGGACAGCCCTATTCACTACTTGTATGCCATCACCACATTGCTGCAAAAATTTAATACAACCTATTTACCAATAGAAGTTTAAAGTAATTAAACAAAAGAAACGATAATTACCTTTATCGCAAGCAATCCTAGAAAGCAAGGTTTGTCAAAAAGGTGAGCCAACAATAAATGTTTTGAATCTCTCTACACATAGTCACAACAAACAAACGGCCTTGTCAAAAAAATAAGTTTGAAATTATTAGAGAATTTGCAGATACGGAAAAAACAATGTAGTGATAATCTACGAAGGACCAACAACACTTCAGTACCCCTTCTTCCCAACCCCCCAATCCCAATGAAAAAGGCCTATTAAACCAAAATCCCTGACCAATTGTGACAATTTACAAAAATCTCATTAAGTTTTGCCACTTATCAAATCAGCTTTAACAGCTCTATATAGGGAATTTGGGATTGTTAAATGACATTGGTTTGTTCAATGCAATATTTGTTGGAATTAAGGACATAATCGCACTACAGATTTTCAAAGCAAAAGAAGGTGCCAAATTCTTTGCAGAATTGCAGATTGGATGAAACTCCTTTTGCAGATTGCCCTAATGCTCTATAGGAAGTGAATATATGATGTTTATGACTCCTTTTGCTATTATGTGGAATGTCCAACTGCCTTACTTAACCCAGTCATTCGGCTGATATTTGATACAAAAAATATAACAAATAATCATGCTACTTTACCACGATGAACAACTAAGGAGGTTCCTAGATGAGTTTTATGCACCGTTATTGTGTACAACCTATAAAGGACATCATTCATGCAGTCAGTTTCTTCATTTAATGATAGCCAGTGTTTTTCAATAATGTATTTCACTATCACATTCTGAACACGCTTGTAAAAGTAGTCAACCATCCATGTCACCATCTTTAAAGCTTGATCATTATTGGCAAATATGTGTTGATCCAAAAGACCTGCCAATATCTGTTGATGTAGGAAGTGTTAATATCAATGGTATATAATAAACAAATTAGTAAACAACTATCGTAGTTTATACCTTGTGAATGGTGTAATATGGTGCCCAAACTGGTTTTATAGCATCAAAACAATCAAATAGTTCAGGAGGAAAAGCAGAAAGATATCTTGTACCCATTTTATCTTGACAGGCAGACAAAGCAGAGACGAGTGCAGACATTTTCTCTTTGAGAGTATAATTGTGGGTGCTAGCCCACATCTGTGCTGAGGCACTCAAGTAATGGCCTTCAATACATTAAAAGTAAGTTGCTTGTTAAAATCATATAGAATTGAAACAATTCCAATGACCAAAACAGAGGTTCACAAATTGAAGTCATACACTAGCCACAAAACAGGGACGAAAAGCTATAAAAAAAAAAGAAAAAGGAGACTTCATCATAACAAAAAAGAAACTGTTAGATCATTGCAAATGTGGAACTAATCAATTTTATGGGATCCTTTATGAAATGGGATGACTCAAGGTTTGATACAAACATAAATTAACAAAATTAATCCAAAGCAAATACACAAAGGTTGCTTGACAATTATCTTAAAAGTCCCCAGAAGAACCCTTCATAGAACCACAAAGCTAAATCATGCAGCAATTTCACGCATATTACACTAGTAATTAAAAATTAAATGGAAATATGACAAATAACAGAAACAACATTTACAACCAAAGAGGATTATTGCTTTCTAGTTGAGCAGTTCTTGATTTAAGAATTAATAAAGCAGAAGTTGAATGCCAATTTCATGCATGACACAAAAATAAGACTTCATTGGCATAGATACTATAAAAAGACAATAAAAGAAATTAAAATTTTATTAGCAAATTCTGTAAGGACAATGATAGAAACACATTGAAATGTAGCAAGAACAAAAGATATGAACATAAAATAGAAAAGGGATGCGATTAACAAAGAAAAACTACCAACCTACAAAATGACCCCGAAGTTCGCAATTTGGGTCTTCCCAACCTCCATACGATCCAAGTTGAATATACAAGTTTATTAAGAAACTTATAGATATATCTATCATCCACTTCCCTATTCCTCTACACCTATGAATCTATGATACCTAAATGAGCACGAAACACCAAAATCAAGATTTAAAATACAAGAAAAACATGATACTTGACAAATTTGCACGAAGCACCAAAATCAAGATCCAAAACACAAGAAAAACACGATACTTAATAAAATTTTAAGGATTTCACCTTTTGAGAGGAGAATGCTTTCCTTATCTGGGAATCATATTCCTTTCCACCAACGTTACGATGCCAAGACACGTACACACACACACACACACATGGAGAAAAGCTTTGCTATCTTTTTTTCTATTTGGATTTTCTATGCTCCTAATGTTTTAGGGCATCTTGACAATTATATAACTGCTGATGCAATGCCCACCCCACCTCATATTGTCGCCCCCAAGAAAAAATTGTTTAGGCACTTTTTTACTTGATTTAAAAATAATAATAATAATAAATAAATAAATAAATAAATAAAATGACGACACAAAACTTAACAAACAAACAGTCCTAAATGAGCACAAATCACCAAAATGCAGACCCAAAATATAAGAAAAACATATGCAACTATTATTTAGAAGGATTTCACCTTTTAAAAAGAAAATGCTTCCTTAATTGGGAATCATATTCCTTTCCACCAACTAACTCCTACCACACCAAAAGCCAAAAAAAAAAAAAAAAAAAAAGAAAAAAGAAAAATGTGACAACACAAAGCTTAACAAATACATAGTTCTAAGATAGAAGAATCCACAATTTTGTAGATATACATAAATCAAGCGCCACACAATGTATCTTCCAATAGCTTCTCCAACTATTCTTAGACCTCCATCAAACAAGTAGTGTGTATAGTCAACTACAGAAAAATGGAAAAGGAAAAAAATAATCCCCAACCCAAAAGGTTTCATCATATCAACTTAATCGCCGAAGTAGTAGCATTTTCACACATGAAGTATCCTATTGACACATTAATAAATCAACCATCTGCTAAAAAGACCAAATTTCATAAATACGTTATATATATTCTAAATCCCAACTTAGGACCCAAAAGCACAGATTTGTATACAAAAAACAATGCAAAATATGAACTAAAAGAGAGGGAATATGAAAGAACTGACCTAAGGAGTAAACATCAACTGTGAGTGAGTGAAAAGATTCATTTCTCTACCATCACACCTGTAAAACAAACAAACAAACAAACACACACACCAAAAAAAAAGGAGCAACAAATCACAAAGCAAAGAAACAAATCACAACCAAAACCAAGAGAATAATTTTAATTAAAGGACTTTTTTAGTTACTCTGTTTACCATAAAAATAATTTTGTTAATTCAATTACCTTATGAATTTGTTATTGCTTGTCATCTGCATCTACATTGTCAACTGGTTGGATGAGAGAACAATGTCATAATCATAAACATTATTTTATTGTTGCGCAACAAATCATCGCAACAAGGTCATCAAATATTTTCATTGAGAACATTCTTTTACCCATTTCTCGTGCAACCAAACATTGAAAAATGAAATAAATAAATAAATAAATAATTCATCTAATTATATGATGATCAAACAAATGGAGCCTGAGAAAGAATGATATACGAAGGATAACCATTATTACCTTAACAAATCTAGGTTGTAAAACTTCTGGGTTCATCTCTTCAACTTCAACTTTAAACACACTAACAAACACAAAAGGAAAATCATAAAATTCAATTGCTTTGAGTACAGGAAAAAGTGAAAATGTTGAAAAAAATTTGAACATCAATAAAAATGGATAATAGATATTGACAAATTTGAAACGGGAAAAAAACATTAATAAGAAAATCAAGAATTCTAATAGGACAATTTTATTATATTTTTATTGGATGAAAGGTCAACAAAAGGAAGTAATTGAATCATATATACAAGTGAAACATGATTATAAATTAAGGAAAATCAACAATGAAAACCACTTTCCTCTACTATAAATATATTATATACATGTGTTTAAGGAAAAGTACAGTAACACTTAAAATTATAGCCACATTTATAGGCACATACCTTGGAAAACTTTTATCTCTCTCATAATCAAGGCCAAGTGGAGCATTTTGCAAGGTCAGAAGCAATACCTGAAAATTGTGAATTAGCATAGGATTATAAGATGCTACTTCCATCAAAGATGCAGATAAAAGCATGTGACCTCACATAATGTATGCACCTTCATTGGAGGATACTTTGAAAAAGGAGCATGGCCATGGGCAAGCTCTAAAGCAGTAATGCCAAAAGACCAAATATCGGCCTTGTAGGAATATTATTGAAATAAGAACACTTCACAGTATGTAATTAAAAAAATAAAAAACAAGAAAGAACACTTGCAAGAAACATGTAAACAGACTTGAAGTCATAACCATGTAATTGCTCCATAACCTTAGGTGCCATCCTGCAAAACAAATAATCATCCACTAATTAAAGAATATACTACATACAAAAACAAGAAAGAAGTTGACCCTTGGATTACACTATATTGAGATATAAATAATGTGATATTGGATCCTCTGATAGAAAGGGTAAACACTAAACAAGTATATTCACAAAACAATGCGCTTGGTCTTAAAAGATGCAAGCTAAAAAATAAAATAAAAAAAGGCACTAACTCATGCTAATTCAACATAATGTGGTAATTACACGTATCATACTGACTGCACCAGAAACATGATCCTGCATTTTCACTTGAGTATCACCCAGATGATCTGGTAAAAAGCATCCTGACCATTGCCATCCAGGTTCGTTGAAACGAATTGAAACTAGTAATTCCCTATGACCTGTTAAACCACAAGAAACCAAGTAAGAAAAATAATAGAAAAGAAAACATTATTATAAGAAAAGACTTCCATATCTCTGTAAATTTTAAAGAAAAAAGAACTTTGCTAAAGATATACATTTTTCATCTACCTAGTTGAGAGCTGAAAGAAGTGACAATATAAACATTTGAGATATAGTCAACCAAGCAGACAAAGTTGAATTTGACCATGAAATTTCATCTTTTGACCTTCCTCACTCACTCTGTTTTACAACCACCACATGCTTATGAAGTGGCTTTTAGGTCTAGAGCTTAAGCATTTTCCCAACAATTCCCACCCATTTATTAATGCAAAGCTTTAAAAAAAGAAAGAAGAGAGAACTTGAAAAAAGAGAATGTATCAAGTGGTTACAAATACATAGGCTGACTTCATGGAGAATAACATAAGATAATGAGGAGAAAGGACACTATTAGCTAAGTCCAGGCAAATGGATTTGAGTTTCATTGCTAAACTTTTTAGTAGATCAGAGATGTAGAGCAAGTAAATATTGTTAAATGTACATATCTTCCCTTTCAAGAATACTTGTGATCTAGGTTTTAGTTTTATCCAAAACAACCATCCCATTAAGGTATAACCAAAGTGTGTCTGTACCAATTTATTTTTTAAAATGGAGCTACAGCAATCAATCAATGGCAATAATCTAAATCCCTAATTGTCCAAGTCCAAATTAAAATAAGGAATATAATAATTTCACAACAGAAATAATAATTTGAGAGACAGAGATTTGTGAAGAAAATTAGTAGCAAATAAATTATGTACTCATGTGATGACCTGTATTTAAAAATAATAATAATAATAATAATAATAATAATAATAATAATAATAAAATAATTGTATCCTTTTATTATTTTATGCTACAAAATATTTTAATGTTGCTAACATAAATCTTTAATCACATATATATATATATTATATACTCGGTGGTGGTATATATATGTATATTTATATACTCGGTGGTGACTTTAGTTTGTGGTCATGAATGATTAAAGAGTGAAAGTGTGCTGGTGTGGGGTTACATACAACAGCAGCATATGATGTATAATTTTTATATTGTTTAGAGATTAGAGAGAGAGAGTATCACACTCACACAAACCCGAAAGAAGAGGTGCTGGAATGGAGTTTACAAAGTGTAAGGAAAAATATATTTTTATACACTATAACTATGCATCTGAATGTGCAATTCGGTGGAAAAGTGAGAGAAATATAATAAAAAAACAAAAAAAAGGAAAAGAAGTGGAGGTGTTATTATTAAAGGGGAGACACATTTGTGCACATGTGATAATTTTAGCTTTAGTTATAATTAACAATGAAGCATACTGGATCCTTGTATCTCTCTCTCTAGTTTCATCAGACGGTTTGAATGTCACTGGCAATCAGTTGAAGGAAGCACACATTCACACTTGGAGGAACCTATATGTTTTGTCCTATTTGAAAATCAACAATCTTACAAGTTTGGAATCTACGAGTAAATATTTGGTCTGCATGTCGTAATTGGCAGCATTTTTCCTGAATTGCGACAAAGTGTAGTGATAAAGATTGCTGGGGAAGTAAATATGTCTGGCTCGGCAGTGGGCTGCTGGGTATGTGTGTGGTATGGCAGTGGATGGTCCGTTAGCAGCTGGCCAGAGAGATGGTCTGTATGTGTGTGTGTTGGGTGCATGGTCTGTGAGGTGAGAGAGAGAGCCTGTGAGAGTTGTGTTGATGTGTGAATGGGTGTGCTGGGTTTGCTGGGTTAGAGAGAGAAGAGAGAGCCCGTGTGTGTGTATTGAATGGGTGTGCTGGTTGTGTGTGTGGTGTGATAGAGAGCTCTGTGTTATCTGTGTGTAAGCCAGATTCTGATGTTGTTCGCTGGGGTCTTCATTTTCTTGATGTTGATCAAATATTGGTTTCCTCTTCTTGGCTTGAGGTAGGGATTTCCTACTCCATTTATACGCTTTGATCCTAAGTGTTGGTATTTTGGTATGTGGGGGTAGTTTGGTAATTTTGGGAGAAACCTTAGAGTTTGGCTTAGATTAATTTGTATAATTAATTTAAGGGAAAATTGTGGAATTGGGTTTAATTCATGAAGTTGGGGAAATTATGAGGTTAATGATATAGTTGGGTAGTTTAAATACTTACCTATGAAAATGTTGATTTTATATTCATTGTTGTATTTATTTCTTGTTTAGAAATAACTGTTTTGGGCTATCGGTGGAGGATAGTCGTGATTGTTGTAGACCTTGCATGTGGCTTAGGTATAACTGAAATTGAGTCGCTTATTGCATGTGGCTTAGGTATAATCAAATTGAGTCACTTATGTTGATCGTTGAATAAATACAAACGATTACTTGTATTGATTATGTATTATATATGGTAGTTGTATGTTCCATTGCATATGCATATTTGTTTGGAGTAGAAAGGGGGTGAACTCCACGGTTTAGGGGAAAGATAGGGGGATGAACCTCTAAACCGGATTTGTTTGGGAGGAGATAAGGGGATGAACTCCATTAGCATTACATTTATGTGTGCGGATATTTGTTGGGAGGAGATAAGGATGAACTCCATTAGCATCATTTTATGTGTGCTTATTGATATTGTTGTGGATTTGATACATCATTAAAATGTTTCTCAGTTGGAAGTATGGAAGTGTTGTTGTTTGAGCTTTGGTCTCAATTATTTTTGTGACATATGGATCATTGGTATAGTTGGCCAGGTTCTGAGCCATAATGATATAATTGGAAGGTTGAATAAATATTGGAAGGTATAATGTGTCATAGACCATGTGCCATAGACAATGTAGACATTATTGTCATAAAATTGTAAATTGATCAATTGTGTTAACCATGTATCAAATGCTACTGCTTTAGTTAATTCTTATGCTTGGTTTAGTATTTCTCTACTGGGCTGTGGCTCACCCTATATGGGAACTTCATTTTCGTGTTCAAAGTGTTCACTACCTCCAAGGACTTAGCTTGTGAGGATTTGGACTTGAAGAATTATTTTATATGTTTAATTTGTTTTATATGAACTATGTAAACATTCAAGCCCAGGGCTTTATTTGTATTTGAGTTAGAACTCATGGTTTTGTACCCAAGTGTTGGCTTGGAAAGATGTAAGCCCGTAGGGCATTATTTGGTTATTACATGTAATGTTTATTTAATGATACTCTGATGAAGGAATGCATATTATTATTATTGTCTATGTATGGGTTTATTTTGAGGGCGTTACAACTCATAAGCAAGAACTATTGAAGCAGAATTTTCAACTAACATGCATTAAGCTAATTTTTCAACTCACTGCAAATTAAAATGAACTTAAACCAAAGAAACAAAAAAATTAATTCAAGAAACTAATTTTTATACAATCACATGTTTCAAAATTAGTTCAAGAACTTGGAATTCCCTTAGGGTTCTCTAATTTTAGATTCAAGAATTTTTTTTTTTAAATTTATTTTATAGAATCACAACTAAGTTAAAGTATCCTAATTTTTGTAACAGAACATCAATTGTTTTAGAATCACAAATTTTAAAAAAAAATAAAAAAATTGTGTTCAACCCATTAAAGAACCCAATTTCACAAAGTAATTGACATTAAAGATATTTTTCCCAACTCAGATTCAAGAAGTTTATAAAAAAAAAAAAGAGAAAAATTCACTATCTAAAACAATATAATCACATGCTTTCAGAACTAATTCAAGAAACTGGAGTTCCTTAAGGTTCACTAATTTTACATAATTTTGGAATTCCTCAATCAAAACCTTGATTTTTTTAGTGAAAATCCCCAAATCAAAACCCTAGTTTGAATCTACAAACCTGGTTGAAGGGTGGAAGTGCTCTTTGCGTGCGTTCGTCTCTTCCGTCTCTTTTGGCCGTCTTCTCTCTCCGTCGTTACTTCTCTTTCTTTGTTCTTTTCTTCTGGCTCAGAGCACTGTCTGTGTGTATTTTTTTGTCCATCTTCTCCTTCTCACTCATTGTTATGCCGATTGGAGTTTGGGTTTGGGATTTGAGGTCTGATGGAGAGAGAGAGTGAGGGTTTTGAAGAGTTTTTGCAAAAGAAAGAGAGGAGGGTTTGGGATTTGGGGTCTGATGCAGAGAGAGGGTAGGGGTTTGAAGAGTTTTTGCAGAGACATGAAACAGAGAGAGAGAGAGAGAGAGAGAGGGGAGATAGTACGATAGAGAGAAAGTGAAAGGGTTTTGGGAATTGTATATTTTATATAAAAATCAAGGATAAGTTTGGCATGATTAAAAAAAGATAAAAAGTCAAAAAGTCACTATCCTATTTAAGTCACATTATTTTATTTAAGTCACATCACTTCTCTAACACATCACTTCAAACCCAACCCAAACCCAACCCATATTTCATAAAAAGTCAAAAAGTGCACTTATTTAATCTTCCCAAACTAGGCCTAAATTAGAATATTTTATACAATCATATTTATTTAGGGAGTGTGATTAAATATATATATAATTACACTTATTTAAAAAGTGTGATTAAAAAGTAACAATGTATATATAATCACACTTTAATTAGAATGTGTGATTAAAAAATATATAAATAATCATATTTTAATTGGAATGTGTGATTAAAAATATATATATATATATATATAATTACACTTATTTAAAAAGTGTGATTAAAAAGTAGTAGTATATATATAATCACACTTTAATTAGAATGTATGATTAAATATATATATATATATATATAATCACACTTGTTTAAAAAGTGTGATTAAAAAGTAGTAGTGTATATATAATCACACTTTAATTAGAAGGTGTGATTAAAAATACATATATATAATCACACTTAATTGAAAAGTGATATAAAAAATAAATATTATCACACTCAATCAAATTAAGTGTGATTAAAATATCAATCTAATTTTTTTATCACACTTTCAATAAAAGTGAGATCTTTTTTTTTTGGTCAAAGTGTGATCTTTAACTATTTTTGTAGTAGTGCACCTACATAAACGTAACGTAACGTGTCACGTTACGTTTCGCAAACTTAATGAGTTTTTATTTTTTTAAATTGAATGTAAAAATATTGTTGGTTTATGTTGGTGTCACGTTACGTTTCATATAAATATGATCTATGGCAACATTCAATTTCCTATATATAGGAAATTGAATGTTGCCATAGATCATAGATGTCATGTTACGTTTATGTAGGTGTCATGTTACGTTACGTTTATGTAGATATGATTTATGGCAACATTCAATTTCCTATATAGGAAATTGAATGTTGCCATAAATATTAGGTGTCACTTTATGTTTATGTAGGTGTCTACTTACGTTACGTTTTTGTAAATATGTTCTATGGTAACATGCAATTTCCTATATAGAAAAATTGCATGTTACCATAGATCATAGGTGTCACGTTACGTTTATGTAGGTGTCACGTTACGTTTATGTAGGTGTCACGTTATATTACGTTTATATAGATATGATCTATGGTAACATTCAATTTCCTATATATGGTTTCACTATTATTTATGATATTAACAACTAATATTGAGGGTAAATGTGTCAACAAACTTTCCACAGGACTTATGGAAACATAAGTTTTTTAGTAGGACCATATGTAACATAAGTCTCCCTAATAGGACATATAAATAATTTTCCCTATTTATATTATAGAATTTTTAAAAACTCTAAACAAAAAAGTGATGAACCTAATAGGAAACAAGTAAATACACTACAGGTCTTCTGTAATTGGTTATTATTATTTTTTTAACAACTGCTTTTGTTATTTTTATTTCTACCCATAAGAAAAAAATAAAATAAAATGAAGAATTTATATTGAGTCGTGTTTCAATTTTTTGAAGCTTGAATCATAGCTATCAAGGGGTTGTTCATTTCCATCTCAATTCTCAAATCAAAAGGAAAGCCAAAAATTTGATTATAAAAAAATCTTGATTAATTATATTTTTTATTTTTATAGTTGGACTCAAATTTCATTTTAATTCTTATAATTTTAGTTTACATTTGAATTGAAAAAAGTGCAAAACTGTCTGGGCAAGAAGAATTGCCCCTGACTCGCCTCTCATGTCGGATCCGGGCTTTCTCAATCTATATAATTGTAGGCATAAATCCAAGACCACGTGACAAAGGTGATAATTTATATGTTGTCTATTCATGTTATTCTTAATTTATATGTTGTCTATTCATGTTATTCTTTCTTCTAATGAGAAGGGAAGGGATTTTTTGTCACTTTTTAAAGATTTCGTCAGTCTACGTTGAAAAAAATTTGGTTCCTACTTTAAGGCTAGTTTAAATTTGGTCGTTCCATCTAAATTTTTGTTAATTTTTTCTATGTATGCACCTTAAAAAATTGAAATTTTTTTCAAAATTATTAATTTTATTCTTCAATTTAGACGAAAGAACTAAATTGAAATATTAAGTTTGAGAATTGTGTACCATAATTTTTCCCAAAACTCAATAATGAGCAACAAAATTTTTCCTCTTCTTTATTTTCTATGTCTATAAATTTTTGAGAGAAACCTTATTATGCTACAAGAATCAATGGAGCAAAAAAGAATGGAGAAAAATGGCAAAATTAAGCAATACGTGAATTAAGAGACACAAAATGGAGAATAATCACTTTGTTTGCCTTGAGTTTTAAAATATAAATTTTGAGTTTTTTTATTTTTTGTATTTTTATATTTTTAGTGAATTTTTAAAAATATTTTAATCAAACTTATTTATTTTTTATATACATCTAACCTAAATTTAATTAAAAAATAAATATATTTTTTAAATTCATTAAATAAAAAAATCAAATACATATTCGTAATTTTTTTTTTATATATTTATTGAGTTTGTTTTATATTTTTTAAAAATATTTTATTTTTAAAATGTATTTAAATCAAAATATAAAAAAAAAATTACTAAAACCAATAAAATGTGGAAAAAAAATAAGAGTTGAGTTCTAATAGGACAATATTGTAGATTGGAGAGAAAAAAGAAAATACTTGGTGACCCAAATTTGAAGCTAATGATTTGAATGTGTTAAACCGGCTGTTTTATACCCAAAATAACGCTGCTTTTAAAACATTCAAACTTTTGAACTAAAAAATTTGAACCACCAAGCATTGTTGAAAAAATAATAATGATGAAGTGGTAGTAGTTAGTTGATGAGTTAGGTAATCAAGATAGTGGGTTTACATTAAGGGCATTGGCCACGCTTGATTAAGTGGAATGAATTACAACCCAAACACATAAAAAATATGGAAATTTATTAGATTTTTTTTTCTAAGTATTTGTATCTCAATTAGTGTATAAGATATTTTTATATTCTAATAAATCTTATTATTTAGACATTTGATCTACCAAATCATAATTCTCATATTTAAAGTATTTTATGGACATTTCTACTCTTACAAATATTTTTTGAACGGTTGCCAATTTTGTGATATGAACATTCATATTTTATAATGTGAATATTCATATTGACATGTTGACATTCACATTGATGGTGTGAACATTCATATTTTATAATGTGAATATTCACATTTACATGTTAACATTCACATTGATGGTGTGAACATTCATGTTTTATAATGTGAATATTCACATTTACATGTTACATGTGAACATTCACATTGACGATGTGAATATTTACATTGATGGTGTGACGGAACATTCACAATATAAATGTGAATATTATTAGGGGTATTTTGGCAACTATGTCACTTATAGGACTTATTGGAATATAAGAAAATAATATGGACTAAATGGAATATAAGTAGGTGAAAAAAGATTTATGAAAAAGTGCCCCTAAAAAACAAGGAGAGAGAGAAAGGTGTGAAACATTGAGTTTTTTTTAAATATTCCAAAAAAAACTAATTAGAGAATTAACACACTTTTCAAACTCTTTAGGAAACTAACCTATTTTTTGAAATCGATTTTGAAAATGCGATTTTGAAATTGAAATTGCATCTTGAACATGCAATTTCACCTTAAAATCGCAAGTTAAAATAATGACATGGTGAAATAACATGTTCAACATGATTTCAAAAGTAGATTAGTTTTCCAAATAGTTTAAAAAGCGGTCAATTCTCTAAATAGTTTCTTTTTTGAAATATTAAAAAAAAAACTCGTGAAACATTGGTCACGCTTGATTTGATTTTTGAAATTATGTTTTGAATATAATTTTTAAAAATAAAATTAATTTAATAAAAATAAATATTAAAAAAATATTTTAAAAATTATTTATATCATCCTAAAAGATAAAACTATATACAAATGACAAATGCTTTTGATTTTATTTTTTTCTCAAATTAATTTATAAATTTTAAGAAAAAAAAGAATTTAAAAATCTAAACAAACATGTTGTTGAGTTTATTACAAATATTAAATATACTTAAATTTTGGTGTCGACTTTGTAGAAAGTTAACATTGTATAGTGGATTTTTATTATCACAATATTACTTATTTCGTCTCATTTTATTTGTACACTATTCTATTTTAATCCAATTTAAAATGTTTGTCCACTTTCCATCTTAAATTGCTCTTTATAAATCATTATAAATAAACACATTTTAAAATTCAAAAAGAAAGGTAAGAGCATTTCCAATGGATTGCTAAAATAGTCCAAAGCCATAATATAGCAAATTAGGCAAAATGGCTTCTCCAATGGCATGCTATAGCAATCGCCAAATTTGCTAAGTCACCCAAAAACCAAATGTTTTCTTCCTTCCTCATTCCTCATTCCCTTTCAGTTGGGACTTTTCTAGAATGTTTGAAGTTTTTTTTATTAAAAAAATAAAATTCACCATTTTGTTTAAAAAAGAATTCACATAAAATTTTAGCAAATACCAAATTAATCATCTTCAATACTAAATTTCAGCAATACCAAATTAATCATCTTCAAAAAATCAACAAATTTTAGCGATATCAAATTTCAACAATATCATCTTCAAATAATCAACAGAAATATCAATAGACATTGTCTCAAATGAATTTCTCAAATGACAAATATCAACAGGAATATGATATTCAAAAACACCAACAGAAATAATCTCAAATTAATTTCTCAAATAATCCATTATGAGTTTTAGAAGAGAAATACTTGGATTTGAAAGCCGAATTTATACTAATTTCTCCAATATTCATCTTCTTTAGAAAGCCAAATTGAAGGAATGTGACCATTAAGGTTGGAGAAGAGGGTTGAAGATGAGGGCTAGGGCTTCGAAGGATAGGTGGATGGAAGGGTTAGGGCTTCGAGGTATAGGGATAGGGATAGGTAGATGATCTGGTGGTGGTTTTAGAGAGAGAGAGAGAGAGAGAGAGAGAGGATTTTGGATTGGAGAAGATGGGGGGTGGATGAGAGAAAGTCGATCCGAAGATGAAGATGAGAGAAAGTCTCATCGATTCGAAGCTCATTGATCCGAAGCTCATCGATTCGAAGATGAAGATGAAGTTGATCCGAAGCTCTCTCTCTCTCTCTCTCTCTCTGTGTGATCTTCACTGATCTGAAAAGAGTGATGAAGTTGATCCGAAGCTCTCTCTTTGTCTCTCTGATCTTCATTGATTTGAAGAGAGTGATGAAGTTGATCTAAGAAATAGGGAGAGAGAGAAGGTGAGAACCAGAGAGAGAGAGAGAGAGATGAAGACAGTGAGAGTGAGGGAGATAGAGGCAACAGTGATGGAAGAGAGTGATGAAGAGAGATGAAAGGATAGAGACACAGAGACAGAGAGCAAATCTATCTTCGGATCAATGGGCAGAGCATTCTAGATAATTGATCCCAGCCGTTGATTAATAACAATCCAACGGCTGAGATCCAAGTGTGCTATTTTGTTCATTAAAAAAAAATAAAAATAAAATAAAAACACAAGTGAAATATAACCACAACGGCTATAAAATGGTCATATTTTTATGTTACAACGGCTATAAAAAAACGGCTCTTTTTCTCTTCTATAAATACAAACTTTGAATCTCAATTTCATTTCACAACAAGTCTTTTTGTTTTTTCCTCTCTTTTTGCTCAATTTCGTTTCACAACAAACTTTCTAAATTACATTTTTATTTATAGTTTTTTCACACAATCGCTATGGAAGATTCATCAAAAATAAATAGAGGAAAATCATTCACCATTGCTGAAGATATGACACTTTGTAAAGCTTGATGTTACATTTCTGAAGACCCAATTGTTGGCAATTCACAATCTTATGCTCACTTTTGGAGGAGAATTTATGAAAGAGTTATGCTAGGGATCTCAAATAATCTAATAATTTTTTACCAAAGCTCTCACATAGGTGTGGGACCCACACATATGTGGGTTTGTGTGGGTTCTATACTCATGTAAGAGTTTTGATAGAAATTTTAGTGGATTATTTGGGATCTATAGCATTTTCCTTTATGAAAATTATTGCTCATTTCAGAATGATCAGTCAAGAACATAAGTTTCTATCCAATCTCGATAGGGTATAATCATGAAATGTTCCAACAAATTTCGTGAATGTTTAGCGCAAATCGACAATCTACACCCAAGTGGAATGTCTCAAGTTGATCTAGTAAGATTTCATCTTCATTTATTACGTTAGCTTTTTCTTCTTCTTCTTTTTTTTTATAAATTTTGTTTGATATAAAAATTAAATAATTACTTAATTTAATATTTTATTGATACATATGCTTCAAGCAAAACTTTTATACCATCAAGATGAAAAGAAACATTTTGCTTTTGAACATTGTTGGCCAATCTTGTAAAATAATATCAGGTGGCAAGATGTAACTCTTACTTAACACGGTGAAGTTAAGGATACATACATCAAGTTTTCCGATTCAAATTTCCGATTCCCTATGGATAACTCATTTCTCTTGAAGATGACACCAATCCAAGTGTTGGTAATAATCCAACTGTTGGTGAGGGCAGTGTTTTTGCAAGGGGTAAAAGGCTTATGGGTAGGAAAGTTTCAAAAGAATTATTTTGGAGAAATCAAGACGTTGAAGCTGAAGTCCAAAAAATGAGCATACAATTGGAGACATTTAACCAACACCTTGCTGAGAAGGAAAAGAAAAAGAAAAAAGATGAAAGAGAAGAAAAAAGGATTCAAGCACTGCAGGAACTGAAAGAACTTGAGATCAGAAAACAAGAACATGAGCTAATGACTACGGACATTTCTCTTTTGGACCTTCAGACGAAAGCGTATTACACAATGCGAAAAAATAAAATTTTCGCCAAGTGGTCCTCAAATGTTAGCAGCCCAAATTACTATTTTCTCATGCCTCATGATAAATAATTACGGGATAATGTATTTTTTTGCAATGTCATTTATTTTTTAATGTAATTGTTAGTCTTTATTTGCAATGTCATTTTTTATTATTTTGTAATGAAATTTCTTTCTTTTTTACTTTTAAGTATTTTCTACAAATGTAATGTAATATTATTTTTGTAATGTATAATGTTGACTATTTTTAGTATAATTTAAATTTTTCAATAAAGTATAATGAAAAAATAAAATATATTTTTGAAATGAAGGCAATAAAAGATAAAATACATAAAATACATTAACTGATATTAAATGAAGATAATTTTGTTATAATAAAAAGACATTAAATATATTTTTTCCCAAATTTTCAATTTTGTTTTCAATATAAATATATAATTTTTTTTTTACAAACGGTTAAAAAAAGGTCACAAAAGACAAAAAATAAACAAAAATAAAATCAGAAAAAAACCTATATCCAAATAACACCTACAAACTTGGAGAGAAAGTTGGTTGGGATTTGCCAAAATAGTAAATGACCATTGGAACACCATTGCTATAATTTGGCAAAATAACACTATTCATTGCCAAATTATAGCAATAGCAATGGCAACATAAATATAACAACAACCATTGGAGATGCTCTAAATGGTGAGAAAAACATTTCAAATTTTGAATTAAAAGGTAATGATTGCATGTTTCCTTAATAAGTTGGACTTTTTTTTTTTATAGTGGACAAATAAATTGGGATGGAGAAAATATTATAAAATGACATGGGTAAGCCTATAAAGGTTATAGCCCATCACTTAAGGCCCAATACATAATTCAAATACTAAAACCCAACGTTGCTGAAGCTTAACATGGCATTAAGAACTAATGACATCTAAACACGTGGCAAGAGAAGGACAAGCCACATAAGCAGACAAAGATCTTGCAAAGTTATTGCATTGCACATCAGCTATTAATGAAGCCCGTTACAGCATTTATTGCGATAACCCCTCCCCGTCGAGATAGAACGGCCTCACCACGAACAAGGCAAGCTAGAGCATAGACTTTGGGCCAAGATGACAGTTGAAGGGACAACTAAATGATTACCGTAAGATATAAGCGACGCTGAAGACAAGAAGAAGGTTGCTTTCTATCACTAATCTCTCTACACTCCATCTCTTTTCTAACTTGCTTGTCGGAGGGTTCGTCAGGGACTCCCATTCCCCGCTGAACTCTTGTGAAGGTTTCTTCAGGGCTTGGTACCTCGGCCCACTTAGGAAGCGTGAATCATCCGACCCATTCCATCCGGAACACGCGATCATCGCTTGGCCGCTGTGGGAATCTTTTTGCTGCGTGCTTGTGCTCATTGTCGCTGGAGACCCTTTCCCAATAACCCCTTCCTACCACCTGCAAAGGTGGATGGTCATAACTAGATCCATGGCTTCTCACCACAATGTTGCCGACCACCAAGCCAACCCTCTCAATCCAAACAACCCACCACAGTATTTCACCAAGCTCACCAACAGCATTAACCGCCTGGCCGAGCAAAACCAAGCCCTTATTAATGCTCTACTCCAAAGAAACCTTCATATGCCTCCTCTACCACCTCCAGATATCCCACCCAACTAAGAATAAGCCCCGAGCCATACTATCCAGCAGCCTCATCTACCCAACTTGGAAGGCTTACGACCCCCTTCCCCAGATATGAACCCTTCACCTCGGGTCCCACACCCATCAGCCCCGGCACCCACCCCCGAGGGAGAGGCCAGCAGTGTCTAGCCTCCGCTGCTTTCCGGTGGTGACAACGTCCCTTTCTAGGACACGAAACTCCGAGCCATGAAGCTCTAGCTCCAAGGAATCATGTAGAACATACTGAATAAACCATCCACCACAGCCAACTCACCGTTCGTTGTCTCCATCCGGGATAAACCTCTACCCCCTAAGTTTAAAATGCCCACGATCGACTCTTTTGATGGTACAACGGACCTAGTTGATCACTTGGAGGCCTACAGAACCCTCATGATCCTCCATGCATTCCCTGATGAAATCATGTGTCGGGCTTTCCCCGTAACACTTAAGGGGTCGGCTCGACTCTAGTTTAGTCAATCGCCACAGACTCGCTCTACCTTTCAAAGACTGAGTGATTCCTTCCTCAGCCACTTCATTGGTGCCTAGCGCCAACGGCGTCCGGCAACTCAACTCCTCAACATCTGCCAGACGGAGGGAGAGTCGCTGCGCAGCTTCGTCACCCACTTCAACACTGAGGCCTTGTAGGTGGCAGAAAATGATGACAAGGTCATTCTCACGGCTTTTATGGCCGGTCTACGATCATCTGATTTTCTTTTTTCCCTCTCCAAAAACCCTTTGACCTCCACGACAACCCTACTTTCTAAAGCCCAAAAATACATGAACGCCGGAGATTCCCTAGCTGCCCGACAAGATCCTATAGCCAAAAACCCGACCCCAGAGAGAAGAGAAAGGACTTAGAAACCAGAAACACCCAGTACACTCACCAAATAGTATACCGACCGACCATCTCGAGTTGACCGGTCGGCGTCAACCTGACTGCCCGGTCGGTTCGAACGAGACACCCCCCTTAACTTCCCCATGGAACAAGTCTTGAACCAGATTCAACGAGATTATCCCCTAAAATGGCCCCAACCGTCGCGGTCTCCTTCAAACTGGCGAGACCAGTCCAAATATTGCCGTTTTCACCAAGACCACGGCCATAATCCCGAGGAGTGTGTTAACCTCAAAGATTAGGTCGAGGGCTTGATACGTTAGGGACGTCTTAGTCGGTTCACAGAAGCCCGTTCTCAGCAGAGGCAAAGGATTGAACCCATCAGAAATAATCGCCGGCGCACCCCTCCCCGGCAACCAACACAACCTAACCAGGGCCATGTTCGCCCTCCACAGCAACCCCGAGCACAAGGTAATCTCGCTCCCCCTATTAGAGAAATCAGAGTTATTGTTGGCGGGCTTGCTTGTGGAGGGCCATCCCGCTAGGCTTAGCGGGCATAACTCAGAAAAATAAGGCAGGCTCAGAAAAAGAAGTTGTCACATTGGACCGTTTTTCCAAACAGCCCAAGCAGTGGATGGTGCCCATTACCTTCACGGAGGCTGACTGCACAGGCATCCGTTACCCCCATGACGACCCCCATCGTCATCTCTGCCCTCCTCTCCAATTACAAAGTCAGACGGGTTCTCGTCGACAACGGCAGTTCTTTAGACATCATCTTCCTAAATGCCTTTCGCCAGCTCAAGGTCGGGGAAGAAAGTCTGTCCCCTCCCCAAACCCCATTGGTCGGTTTGCTCGAGATCGGTGACCTTCATCTACCCATCGATCTTCCCATCACAATCGGCAAATACCCGCGACAGACCACAAAGTTGCTCACCTTCCTTGTCGTCGACTGTCCCTCTACTTACAACATCATCCTCGGCCGCACCGCCCTAAATGCTTTCCAAGCTATCACATCCATTTTCCATCTTGCCGTTAAATTCCCTACCGACCTTGGGGTCGACACGGTGAGGGGAGAGCAGATCGTGGCCAGAGAATGTTATGTCGCTTCACTTAAAGAGGTCAAGCTAAAGGAGACTATGATCATTGAAGGGCTCAACGTTAGAGACAAGGATGAGCTGGTTAGAGGGGAACCAGTGGAAGAGCTTGTCGAGGTCCTCATCGATCCCACTAACCCGACAAAAACTGCCAAGATCGAAAGCCAACTATTCTCCCAGGCCAAGGCCGACCTTACAGCCTTCCTGATTAAGCACAACGACATATTTTCCTGGACCCACTCCGACATGCTAGGTATTGATCCCTCCTTCATCCCCCATCGGCTTAACATTGAGCCCCATTTCGACCCTTCCACCGTAAGCGGATCTTTACCCGAGCGCAATACTCTTATTGCTTCTAAAGTAGATAAGCTCCTTGAGGCACAGTTTATCACAAACGTGGACTACCCTAGATGGCTGTCAAATGTGGTCCTAGTCCGTAAAAACAACGGCAAATGGCGATTTTGTGTCGACTACTCCGACCTCAACCGAGCTTGCCCCAAAGATAGTTATCCTTTCCTCGATAGATCTCGCTTGTTGACGCCACTACGGCCATCAAATGCTCACTTTATGGATGCCTTCGGGTACAACCAAATTTTGATGCACCCGTCGACCAGAACACACCTCATTCATCACCGATCGGGAACCTACCATTATCGTGGTCATGCCATTTGGGTTGAAAAATCGAGCCACTTACTAACGGTTGGTCAACGCCGCCTTTCATCATTAGATAGGCCTAACATGGAAGTATATGTTGATGACATGCTAGTCAAGAAAACTCTCCATCGATCATCCGCCGACCATGCAGAGACCTTTGGCACCCTACGAAAGTATCAAATGAAGCTAACCGAGAAATGCCTTCGGCGAGGATCCGGAAGTTCTGGATTTCATGGTCACTGGGGCATCGGTTAACCCCGAAAAGATCAAGGCCTTGATAGAAATGTAGTCACCCGTAATCTGTTAAGGAGGTTCAGAGGCTTATCGGCGAGTCGCCGCCTCAACCGCTTCTATTTCAAGAAGCGGACAAGTGCTTCTTTTCAAAGTTCTTCGCAAACTTTTGAGTGGACGATCGAGTTTGAAGAGGCATTCCAACAATTGAAACAATGCATGGCCAACCTTCCCTTACTCTCCCAGGCGCACACGGGTGAGCCCCTTTTTCTCTATTTAACTGCTCCAAAGACTTTCAGCCGATTCTCATCAAGGAGGATTCCAAGATAACGCCCGGTTTATTACATTAGCCGGGCTCTCAGAGGCGTCGAACAGAACTACCCACAGCTAGAAAAAATGTCATTGGCCTTGGTCACCGCCTCAAGACGTCTCCGTCCTTACTTCCAAGCCCATTCCATAGTGGTCCTCACTGACCAACCCTTGAAGAAGATAATGCAACAACTAAAGCTGCCTGGCAGACTCATGTAATGGTCGGTCGAGCTCAGCCAATTTGACATCTCCTATCGGCCTCGAACGGCGATCAAAGGGCAGACTGTTGCCGATTTTATCCTGGAATTCACTAATCCCACTCCAACCACAGCCCCACTGCCTCCGCGACCCTAGACTGAGGTAGAAGACACCCACTCTTAGACCCTCAATGTCGACGGATCATCCTGCAAAGAAGGCAGCGGGCCTGGCCTCATCTTCACCGCCCTCGAGGGTAGTTATTTCAAGTGTGCTCTCCGCTTCTTGTTTGAAGCAAGCAATAATGTGGCTGAATATGAGGCATTGATCAAAGGCCTCCGCCTCGCCAGAGACATTGGTGTCAGCCATATCCAAGTGTTCAGCGATTCCCAACTCATTGTCGGATAAATTACGGGGGAATTAGATGCCAAGGAAGACACAATACGGGCTTACAGGGATATTGCACTCCCCCTTGCTTGCCTCTTCAACATTTTTCACATCAAGCACATCCCTCGGGCGGAAAACTCCAAAGTGGATGAGATGGCTCAATTAGCTTCTGTAGACCAGTCAGACCTCAACCACGATGTCCGCCTTGAGTACCTGGCCCACCCTGCCATTTCCCCAAACCAGCAGCAAGTTCACTTCCTCCAAAATGAACCTATTCCGTGGGTGGCCGACATCTTCCTATTTTTGACAAAGGGGGAACTGCTAGACGACAAACAGCAGGCTGCCAAAGTTAGGGCCCGGTCGTCCAACTACATTCTCATCAGCGGCCTTTTGTACAAACGTGGTTTTTCACGCCCATACCTGCGATGCCTCAATCTCGCCAAGCGACCACGGATGAGGGAAGTCCATGAGGGTATATGTGGTAATCACTCGGGTGCCAGGTCACTAGCCCACAAAATACTTCACACCGGTTACTTCTGGCCTACTCTCAATCAAGATGCCGCTGAATTCGTGCTTAAATGCGATAAGTGCCAACACTTCGTTAACATTCCTCATGCTCCTCCTATAGAACTGATCACACTCTGCAGTCCTTACCCATTCGCCAAATAGGGGATTGACTTAATTGGCCTATTGCCCACTGGCTGAGGCCAAACCAAATTCACAATCGTCGCCATTGATTACTTCATTAAATGGGTGGAGGCGGAACCCCTTGCCACAATTACCGAGCGGAACACAACCAGATTCATCTGGCAGTCGATCGTGTGCCGTTTTGGCATCCTTCAAGCCATCGTTTCCGACAACGGCAAACAATTCGACAATGCCAAGTTCAGGAAATTCTGTGTTAAACTTCAAATCCAGCCATGTTTTTCTTCCCCAGGTCACCGTCAAGCCAATGGCTGTTGAGGTTACCAACCGTTTCTTCAAGATCATCAAAACTAAGCCGAATCGCTATGGACTTTGGCCGAGAAATTACCAAACGTACTCAGACCTAACTCACTACCGCTAACCCCCACCGGGAGACCTCCTTTTAACATACATCGAGGCGCTATCCCAATGGAAATCGGTTTTCCTACCCCGAGGGTTCTGCACCCGAATCCAGAACTAACTGAAGAACTGCGTCGGGCAGACTTGGACCTAATTGAAGAACTCTGAGAGACCACTGCTGTCAAGCGGGCCTCATATCAACAGAAAATGAGAACACACTACAATCGCAAAGTTCGACCGAGGGAGTTCGCCGTGGGGGACCTTGTTTTGCGCAAAGCAACTCTTGCCACCAAAAATCCGGCTGAGGGCAAGTTGGCAGCCAAGTGGGAGGGACCTTACGTTGTTAAGGCCAGACCTTGTCCAGGCACTTACCGATTTCAGGACATGGAAGGTCGAGATCTCCCCCATCCGTAGAACGCCGAGCACTTGAAGCGTTATTTTCAATAAAGCCCTTTTTTTTGTATTGATCAATTGCTGTATGTTCTTTTTGACAATCTACACACTTTGATGTTTTTGTTCTTTTCTCACATGGTGTAAATTTGTGATCAATGGGCTACACTTTAAATGACAACAATCTTATATCTCAGTTATCCGTGTGGTATTTTAATAACACCCTGATTGCAGCCTTAGCCAGACTGAGTTACTTAAAGCCTCAGCCAGACTGAGCATGAAGAGCTCAGCCAGACTGAGTTACTTAAAGTCTCAGCCAGACTGAGTTACTTAAAGCCTCAGCCAGACTGAGCATGAGTTACTTAATTTCAGGTCCATGTTTTTACGCCTCTTAACATTCTTTACATTTTTTAACTTTCATTTCCCAACCCAACCTTTCATTTATCAACACTCTCACAACATGATTTAAAACTTCACATTTTTACAAGTTAGGCTGGCTCCCTACTTCTCAACCTTTACTATGATTTATACACAAGCCTTATTTGAATGACCATTTTCATTCTTTTCAGATCTACAAGAAATAAAGGCAACAGTATGAAAAAACATAACTCATAATTTTATTTATTTGCAAACTTACACATAAGTCCACTATAGAAATTACAAAAAAAACACACAAACAAACAACAACAAAAAAAATTTATTTACAACTTTTCTTTACAATCAATCACTCATCCTCGCTGAGGCCGTCTTCTTCACAACTCCTTCATCTAGGGGTCTGGGCAACATCGCCTTCGCTATCCTAACATTGTCAAGTCCAAGTCCGGAACAAATCTTCGCTTACGCTTAAACATCTTCCACCGCTTCCTTAACTTAGCCATCTCATGTTTGTAGAAGTTCGATCGCCGAAGCTCGGATCACTTCCTCTTCGCTTCCTAATTCCAGTTAGCCGCTCCCGACGAAGCTAGCCCCCCCCTCTCTCGCTAAGTCGCTGGCGATTACGATCAATAGCCATCCGAAGTCGGTGGACCCTTTGAACTTTCATCACTGCAACACATAGGTCGGGTATGCCACCTCTTAGACGCCAATTTGGTCTTCTCCTCTTCCAAGGCTTTCTAGCCTGCCTTCTCAGATACCGACTTGGCCTCTCGTCGCCAAATACCATTCCAACTCAGCGATCTTCAGATTTACTTCTTCATTTTCCTTGATCGACTGAGCGCGCAGGTCTTCATTGCAGGCCATGGCCTCGTCCCACCTTTCGTTGGCGATGGTGCAGGCTTTTTGGGCCTCTTCCACCTTCTTCTGCTCGCCAGCCAATTGGAACTCGAGCGACACCACCTTGCGCCGTTCCGTCTCCAGCTCTAACTTGGTCGCCAGCAGCTCAGCATTGGCACGGTCGGCTGAATAGCTGTGCACCATCGCCAACACTTCCATCTTCTTGGCGTTTTGGGCATACTCTAGCCCTCACACACGGCTCAAGGCCTTCCTCCACTCGGTCTCCTCCTTAGACTTTCAAGCTAGGCCTTCCCTTATCCAAATTTTGCCTTTAGTGGCTCAACTTTGCCTTTTATGAATGCCGCTTTCAAAGAAGGCTCTCGCTAAGGTCGCCGCCTCCATCCGGGCCGAGAGCCCCTTAGCAGCCTTGGCCTCCGTGAAACTTCACATCGAGCGACGCCGATCCCCACCACGCCAAAGAGCCGACAAGATAGCCGCCTCCTTCTCCCTCCAAGCCAGACACTATCGAGCGTGGTAAATAGCGGTCTTCAACCTGGCCCTCCCTCATTCTCCTTGGGGCGCAGGACCCCCCTTAGGTTGTTGCTCTGCCCCTTGCTCAGGGCCAGTTGCCCCACCTTCCACTTGTGTTTCAGGGTCCATGGCATTCCCCACCCCACCCCTTGTCTTCTCAAGCTCCACCTCTGGGGCGACTTCCGCCACCCACTCCTTCATCATTTTCAACGCTGGCCCTTTTTCACCCTTGTCCACCCTCTTCTTCTTCTTCCCCTTCAACATAGTCTCCACCTCCCTGTTACTTGTTTCCTTCAATGGATCCACTGGGGGCGGTCGTGGCTCAAAATCACCCAAGTTTTTTTCCCCCAACGGCTTGGGGCGCTGTCGGATTCTTTCCCTCGCGATCGGCTTCGGCGGACGGTCTACCTGTGACTCTTTGTATTTATTAGCCTTGGCAAAACTCATCCTATCCTCCGCCTCCTCCTCGCCTCTAGTTCTGCCGGCGCAAAATCTCCATCGGTCAGTTGAGGGCCCAACCTTGCGGCAAACAAGGCTGAGGGCTGAACGAGGTCATCCCACTTGGCGCCCTCCTTCTCCCTCCATGCCTTCACCTTCTTCACCCTCTCCTCTGCCATTGCCCCTAACCTTGGCTCCACCGACTTGGTTGGCACTCTCCATACGGTGCACACTTCTACTCCCCCGTTGGCGGACACATAGAACCACCGCGACCTCCACCCCTTAATTGACGACGGCAACCCCGTCACCAGACCCTTCCCTGCCGCCAGAAGTGACCCAAGTCTCTTCGACCCAAAGCCTTGTAGCATGCAAAAAACTCGCCTACCGTCATTGCAGCTCGCTTGCCAAGCTCACGCTTGCACAGCCAGAAGATCTTCCATGCATTGGGCATCGGTCTGGCCACCTCCACCGATCTAACACGCCCACTACTATCCGGGAGTGGCAACCTCAAGCCCCTTTAACGCCTCAGAAGGGCAAATTCCCCCGGTCGAGCATCGGACGCCCTCTCCTTTGATGTCAGCAGTTTTAACTCTATTTCCGCGAGAATCTGATATTTCTCGCGTATACCTCCAACTCCTCCGCGGTAAAGGTCGACTTGTCGGCCTTTGTGTGCCAGTGATCTGGATCAACCTAACTGATTGGCTTCGCAGCCGCTATCAGCATGGACGAGCGGGGTTGTCCTGCTGGTCCCTCCTCATTCCCTACTCGTCCTATATTGTTCGCCAGTCCATCAAGGTTGCCGCCCTTAAGGCATCTAGTCTCACGTTGGGCACTTTTTCTCGAGCCATCTATCTGGTATGCCTGCGTATAGCTTCGGGTGCAAGGTAGTTTTCCAAATGTTGCAAAGGTGTATCACTCGACACAAAGGAGTTTACTCTTGGAATGTTTTGGTTTTTTGCAAAAAGGTAGGTAAAGCGGATAATACCAAAAGCCCAAGGCTTTCATATATTCCAAGGGTTACGATTAAATTGTCAGCTTGAAAATTTACAAAAAATCTGCCAAAATCGCCTTTTCAACACCCTATGTTAACCTACCCTTTCGTTTCTTGCCGAATACCTAACCTCTCCCATCACGGGATTAGGCCACATGTACGACCACGATCCACTGCCCCCCTTCCCCTACCTTATCTTTTCCACTTCAAATCACCACGTGCCCTGCCACTCCTCGAGCCCTGTGCACCGCCACTTGCACCTCCACTCAACGTTGACCCTCCTCATGGTCGGACCCTCCATTCGGTCACCCTTCGCGGTTGGCCCTCCTCATGGTCTTCCCCTCCACTCGGCCACCCTTCGCGGTTGGCCCTCCTCATGGTCGGTCTTTCCACTGGTCACCCCTCGCACGGCCCTCCTCATGGTCGGTCCCTCCACTTGGCCACCCTTCGCAGTCGGCCCTCTTCATGATCGATTCCTCCACTCGGTCACCCTTCACGGTCGACCCTCCTCATGGTCAGTCCCTCCACTTGGTCACCCTTCGTGGTCGACCCTCCTCATGGTCTTCCTCTCCACTCGGTCACCCTTCGCGGTCGCCTCTCCTCAGGGTCGGTCCCTCCGCTCGGCCACCCATCGTCGTCGGCTCACCTCTCGGTCGGTCTTCGCCCGCCGGTTTTTCACAACCATCGCTTTCTTCATTATTCCCTTCGTTGGACTAAAGCTGCACTTGGGAATGGGGACTACTGACATGGGTAAGCCCATAAAGGTTATAGCCCACCACTTAGGGCCCAATACATAATTCAAATACTAAATCCCAATGTTGCTGGAGCTCAACATGGCATTAAGAACCAATGACATCTAAACACGTGGCAAGAGAAGACAAGCCACATAAGGCATAAAGATCCTCGCAGTTATCAGACCGCACATCACCCATTAATGAAGCCCCTTACAAAGATTTATTGCGATAACCTCCCCGCCGAGATGTAACGGCCTCACCGTGCACAAGGCAAGCTAGGGCATAGAATTTGAGACACGATGACAGGTCGGATGGGACAACGAAGTGATTACCTGAGGATATAAGTAGACGTCGAAGACAAGAAGAAGGTTAAGCCTTCTATCACTAATCTCTCTCTATTCTCCATCTCTCTAACTTGCCCGTCGGAGGGTTCGCTGGGGGACTCCTCGTTCCCCGCTGAACTCTTGTGCAGGTTTCTCTGTGGGCTTGGTACCTCGGCCAGTTAGGGAAGCGTGGATCATCCAACCTGCTCCATCTAGAACACGACGTATCATCATAAAAGAAAAGGGAAAGAAGTCTCTTGCAAAAGGAAAATATACAAAACATATAATTCTTATATTTGTGCTTAAAATTTTTTTTTTTGCATTCATGTGTCATAATTCTCATGATTTTCTTTTTTCAAATTTATAATTCCCCCCCATCTCACCTCCGGCTGTAGTAGTGGAAATTGTAGAACTAACTTGACTCTCCCCTGTGTCAGTATCTTCTTCGGCTCAACATCCACCATAACATATCACATTATCGAATTCTTTCTGTTTCATATTCAAATCTTTTCCCTCAGTTCATCTAGTTAATGGGGCCTAAAAAGCGAAACCGTCCTCCGCGCTTGAAACCACCACCGACTATCAATGTCACCGATGATCTTCGTCAAGAACAGAGCAAGATAGAACCACTCGCTCCCTCCAATTTCAATTCTATAAGACTCCAATCAGATCTCGCTCTCAATGCTCTCTACGGCAGAAACAAATCCAGAGCTCTAAAAATCATGAAAGAAGCTTGTCTTCACTACAAAAACTCTGCTCTCGTATACCGCGCTGAAGCTAATGTACAACATCTTGCATCTAGAGACATAGGCGACAAAAGCACCAAACTACGGCACTTGAAAAATGCTCTCAAGTCCGATCGACACGCGATTTCTTTATCCCTAAAATCACTAGAGTTTGCAAATTTCTATGCGTCTCTTCTCTACGATCTGTCGATTTGTGGCACAGGCTATGAAGAAGTAGTAAGAGAGTGCGAGCGAGCATTGTCCATTGATGATCCAATCGACCCTGCCACAGAAACTTCGCAAAATGAGAGCCATTCAAACACGATCAAGAGCTTAATTGCACATATGCGGGAATCATTACAGGCACTTGTACAGAGATGTAAGATTGCTTCTTTACCGCCTTCAACAGAGAATCTTGAAAATTTAAAGGCACTTAATACACCTGAGAAGAATCTTGAAATCAAGAGGCCTGAGAAACAGAGAAGGGAAATCAACAATGCAAAGGCGCAATATGCCTCTCGAGCAAGAATCAATTTCTAAAGTGGGGGGTCGATGTGAATATGAAGAAAAGTAAACTTGCTAAACGAATGGATGATATCGCATTTTAAGATGAATATGATGAGAACGCATCAACTTCTATCATATTGAAGTCTATGAGTGCCACTTTAAAGGCGGGATTTCTTGAATTCGAATTTGTGATTTGAAAGTACATTTTGGTTCAATCGATGATAGTTTAGTAGAAAATATTTTCTAGAAGCTATAGGGTTTGCTAAAAACACAAGACTTAGAATTTCTCGCCGTGTTGCTTTTGTGATGAGAAGTTCAATGATTCAATGCGAATGCAAAGATTTTGATCAAGCACAATAAGTCAAAGTTATGATATGTTAATCCACAAGAAGTTCATGCCAATTGGGTTCGTGATACTTGTCAATGGTACATGGAAACCAAAGGATACTCGTGAAGCCTCGAAAATTATTGAAGAATAATCAAACAACCCATCTGATCTTGTTTCGACTTGGATGTGAAGTGGCCATTGTCCGATAACGCTGAGCGAGAAAATTCTTCAAAGCATTTATGACGAAGTTCAGAGTGCTTCTTAGAAACAATTGTCTTTCTAAGAGTAATCTTGAAAAGGTGATAAAGATTCCATGGATGAATCGCATAAACAAAGCAGCCTTCACATTCATGGCCCGACCAAATACCTCTGATGATCTTTTTTGGAGGTTCCCCAGTTAGAAAAGATCCTTAAATTCTTGCATGTTATGTCAAATCTTTGTGGCTTAAACAAGAACCCTGACATGGATAGTTCCTTGGATGATGAACTTGATGATTATGAGATTGAGGAAATTGAAATGAAGGAAATGATTGCTTTTAATGGTGACTCATTGCATCTCCTTATGGATGATCATTTACTGCAAGGGGAGCTTAACTGTCGGGATGCAGTTTTAGGTGATGGTTTTGCAAAGGATTTGTACCATTCGTCGTATAAAGTTGATGTAGCTTCAGATAGTGATGCTTTAGTATCTTGGCTCATTGTTCCTTCAATTGGAGAAGTTTTAAAATCATGGACAAATATACAAAATACTAAGAAGCATCAATTATCGAAAGTTATTCAAATATTAGAGAGAATTTGATATCATAGAAACATGGAGAAGAAAGAAAAGTGAACTTGAGAACCAAAAGGAAGCATTCGCAATTGAGAGCATCTCAGATTGAGGAGCTCGAGAAGAGGAAGCTAGTTGAAATGCATATCCCACAAAGTTATGCATCCCTCTTGAATAAGCGACAAAAAGAACTTGATGGGGCGTATAATGGTGCCATGTCCTGTGAGCAAGAGATTTGAGTTAGATGCTATATCAAGCATACTTACGTAAGTTCAAAATGTCGACCACTCCCAGCTTGAGGCTCTTTTGACCAAAGATAAGTTCTTTTTGAGTAATGACAAGTGGATCAAGAAGATGCTTGCATTACGTATGCAATCCATAGACGAATTGATGAGAAGCCACCTACAGAGGTAGCTTTGGGTATTCTACCTAGAGGAAAATAAAGTCTTTATTTGACTCTAGAAATAATAAATTTTCATGCTATAAAAATTTTATTTACTTTACTTTATCAAGGTTAGATAGTTGATCATATATCAATCACTAGTTCAGATGCTTTGCAACTATCTCATCTTGTGAATAGTTTATCAATTAATGCTTCTTTTCTCTATTAGAACTTGCATTGTTTTTCCTAACTGAACTAATATTTCAACTATATATCCCTAATATTTTCCTTTTTCAACTTGTTTATATTGCATATTGCTCGTGCATGATTCCCGAGTTTTGATTTTTCTCGAGTAAAGTTTTGTTATATATATATATATATATATTCTTGTGCTCATTATGTTCAATCCTGCAGCTTTAGCAAACTTCAAGCATCGATCATGAGGATTTTAATGTTAAACGGCCGCTAGTAAAATTTATGCAGCATCCACGCATGGCTATCGGCTCATCATTCCGCCTTCAAGTCATTCATGCTTTTTGACTTTTTATGCAAAGATAATTTCTACAATGTTATCCAACTTCCTTGGATATAAATTTAAACTAGTTAGAAATTTTCTATTCTAGGAACTATTTGAGGTTTTGGTGGACAAAGACACAAAGAAGAAGGCAGATGCTCCGAAAGAAGCACTTTTATCAGAGATTGAACTGGAGGCTAAGAAGAAAAATTTGGAGTCCAAGAAAAAGAATAAAAATCAGAGAAAAAAGAAGGATCCAAAGGTTTTTAACTTTAGACTCTGGTTTCGTTTTTTACCATACAGGTTGCTATCATGTATGTCTTGCATGCTTTGTACAAGTTTAGTCTAATACTGATAGCATTGCAGGTTACTCAAGGCGATGAGCTGTATGTGCCGCAAGAGGAAACTGAAGAACAAGTGTAAGTCTGAAGAACAAGTGTAAGTCCTCAATTGTCTCTCAGTCGCAGATAGCACTGTAGAAAATTATTAAAAGATCACAACCTTTTTCTACTTTCGGCTCTAATGCACATTTTGAGTTTAATCTGGGTTTTCGACCCTTGTCTTCCTCCGGTCACTTTCCTGTTAGCTACGATGGTGATTATCCTAGTTATGAGAATGTTGTTGCTGCAAGAGCTGATGAATTGGGGCTACATGAAGAGGAACTTAAGCATGAAATTGAGCATGATGTGGAGGAAAGAAAGCTCAAAGAGAAGTTGGAGTATCAAAGGCAGATTGCGGAAGAGGATAAGCATACAAATCTAGCCAAGCAAAATAAGGATGCGCTTGCATCCACAGAGAGGAGTTGAAGAAATGGATGTTGCTTGCTCAACCGATTTAGGGCAGGGAGAAATGTTGGTGAAAACAATTGCTTTATAAATGTGATTGTACAGTTGGTGTTCTGCTCAAAGAGTTTTCCTTTTGGGGGTCTTGGTATAAATTTCATTTTCTATACCCATTAACCAAAGTATGATAATGAATTCATTTTTCAACCTTTCTCAATATGCGCCTCTCCGCATTTAAGAACGTTTAGGGGCAAGTTTTTGAGAAGATCAACACCTGCTCATGTTCATATCAAAGATCCTTGTATTGTTTGCGAATTACATGGGATTTTCACTACCCTAAGAGAAGCTAAGGAAGGAGATGATGTTGTTTCTCCTACCACTTTAAGAATTGCTCTGAGCAAATGGCAAGATTGTAATTTCCAGGAAGTAAGTTGACAATTTTGATGGTCTTGTCATCATATTTTCACCCTTCTTCAAAGTTATAAATTTAGACGTCACTTTTGCTTCCTAGGCAACTTTTGTTACTGATTTGCTTGATTTTACAAGGACAGAAGAATGATGCTTCTGAAGCTTTGGTAGCTATTTTGGATGTTCTTCATTGGTCATTTACTTTTGATTCTGATAGTAAATTACTCGGAAGCAGTTACACAGACTCTCGGAATTGTGATAGTGATGCTTGTATAGCACATACAGTTTTTGGAATAAACATAATTGAAAATCTGAACTGTAACACCTGTAGTACTGTTGAATCCCGACAAATGAATAATCTTTGGACATGGGCAAATGCGTCTGCAATTGGACAAATGAAGGCACGTTTTTTCTAAAGCATTTTATGATAAACTATCAATTTTTCTTGTTATGGCGAATAAAAAGATAAGTCCATTTTAGATATGTATTTTAAAGTTGTGTTACTTCCTAACTCAGCACGACCATCCGAAGAGCCCTTTTGATGAGCTTTTGAAATGCGATATAAGGGAAAAACATCAAAATAGCTGTGACGGCTGTCGCAAACCAAATATTCCTCAGTGTATTCTTTCAACTCCTCCACATGTGTTCACGATAGGTAAATGACAAGTTGTTTGAAAATATTTCATTATGCTTTGTGTTCTTTGTTTACTAGTTTTTGATTTGTTAATTGCAGTTCTTTGTTGGGAGAGTGTTGAAGTACCTGCACATAAAATATCTGCAACATTGGGAGCTCTGAGTACCAAGATAGATATTGGTGTCATCCATGAGGGTTTAGATCCAGGAAACACACATTATCTTATTTCAATAGTAAACTTGCCTTCGCTTTATACTCTTCTATCATTTAGTTCCATTTTTCACGATGGATTTAGTAAACAAATTTCCCAAGTTTTGTTGCTTATGGGCTTCATTTAAAGTCACTTCTCCTCTTCTTCTTCTTCTTCTTCATGTTGTGAAATGTTAGTTTAGCATAATGATAGAGCTGATTTTTTTTTCTCTTTCCATTTTACTGAAGAATGTCTTCTTGCTTGATTGATACTCAATTCTCATTCTTTCCCTGTAGCATAGCAAATGCAATATTACTAGTTTGGCATCACTATTTATATTTTTGGACTAAATCAATAATATGACACAAGAATAGTTTATCTCATTACCAAATTTCCTTTTAGGTTTGTTATGGCCTAGAGCACTACATCTGCTTTGTTTACAACCGTGCAAAAGAAAATTGGATTTTGTATGACGACGATAAAGTGAAGGTACATTCAATTAAGTTACAAGGTTTTATTCTTATATCTTACCTTTCATTTAGTTTGTGTAATTTATGTTTAAATTTGAACAGGTTATTAGTAGTTGGGATGGTGTTCTTCCCATGTGTTCAAGAGAGCTTTTGCAACCCCAAATTCTATTTTTTGAAGTGAATGGAAGTGTCCTTGTAACTCCTTTGGAGGAAACCAAGGGGCCCGACAATCCATGGGAAGGACGAAAGGCTGGAAGGAAAAGATCTGGCAACCATGGCAAGGCCAAGCAAGGTAAGCAACCTTTATTAAAGCTAGGTTCTCCAATATCATTCTAATCAAGAAAAATTGAAAAATAATAAAATTGGCATGCTATACATGTTGACACAACATTTGCAAATGTCCAGACTTGTTTGGATGGTTATACTCCCAAAGAAATATGCAGAGTAAAAGGGCTTTATGCCTACTTATATAGTGACTTATTATGTATTACATATAATTTTTGTTGTTTACTCTCTAAGGTTGTTTTACTGCCTTTATACATCTTAAGATATAGACAAAATGGGGCATATATAGGCAAGTGCTTGTGTTTTGGATTGTTTCTCTTTCATGGGTGGGGATATTTGATCTTATGAAAGATTCTCTGAATAACTAACAAAAAATAAAATAAAATTAAATTGATGAAGTAAAATAAAACCAAATATTGAATTCAGTGTTCCATATTCCTCCTAAAACATAAATGAGCAAATATAAGCCTGGCATATTGAGAGGTAGCTAAAGGAGATTCTTGACTTCTAAAATTTATATTTATTTCATTTACTCAAGTAGTTGAAAACTATGGAAGGGCCTTTGCTTGGATTTCTGGTTTGTCCACAACTTTTAGAGACATTACGAGCACATAAGGACAGTAATGAGCCAAAGGGTGCCTTCAAAGCTATCCTTAGGGTGGATTTGATATTTGGAAATATTGATTCAATAGATACAAGAGGGCGAGGTCGTTAGATTTTGGTTTAATTTTATATTTTATTACTGTGTTTTTGTATTCACTAGTCAAATTTGTAGTTTAAATTCTATAAATTTGTGGGTTTGTGGGCTATTGTTGGTTAGTGATTCTATAACTTCAATTATTTGTAGTGAAATTTTTAATTTGCAGTGATATCCTTTATAATTTTTATTTTTATTTTCCTCAGAGATATGGATTTGGGTGATGAACACCCATTCAGTCATCCTCTTCAGAGACAATCTAATAGTGTTATTTATGTACTTGAGGGTGACTTGGGAAACCATTCCTATGGTTATACCTCCATGCAAAACTGTGTTAAGGATTACACTTATAAAATTAGCGCATCGGATTATAAACCGATGAGGCGCTTGACGGGTTTATCTTGAAGTCTTGCAAAGGGTTATATGTCGTCGATGGTTTCATGTTGGATAACAACATTTTATTAGTAGAAAGATTAGGGCCTAACTTGGCAACGTACTTTCAAGATGAATACACAACATTTGTAAGAAGGAGTAAGCCTTATACTCAATGGTTTGAGTCTATCAAGGACAAATTTTGTGCAATTTTCAGGTATTTTTTTTTCTTCTAATTATTATGTTTAATAATAATACTTTGTAATTATTTATAATTGTTGTTATGTAGGGATATACTTAACAGATTACGACGCATATATTCATTACAATTTGTGAGTGGAATGAGGGCTGGCAAGATTTCAAGAATGAATAATATCGCTAAACTTTTTTTATTCATAATCCTAAATCTGGTATGTTTAGCAAGTTATATTTTTTATTTTAGACTTTTTGTTATAATAATTTTTTGTCTTGGTATTGAAGTTTTTTTTTTTGTTTTACAGATGTTTTTTTACGAAGTATTTGAGGAGCTTGTTTATCTAAAAGAAATAATCATTGAAACTTTACTGAAGCCGTGTGGTAATTGGGATGGTTCTATAAAGATGCTGGATCATTATTTTCATCAACTGGTTGTACCAGTTGATTTGTACTGCTTTGTGTACGGTTTGTGTGATGAAAATTATTTGTAAGTTCTATTTTTATTTTTTTAAAGTTTTTTATTTCTTTAATTTATATATTTTTTAATTCACTTTTTTTTTTCTTTTTTCTTTCTTTCTTTCTTTTTGCAAGGATAATGTTGATTTGGATTGGCTACTTGATAATTCTTTTTTCTGGAATACAATGGAGAAATCCAAGTTCATTCGTAAGTTGGATGACATTTTACATGTGCGGCAAAAGTTAGATAGCTTGTTTCTTGACGAGTATATAAATGAATATCTTTGTAATACTTATGGTATTATTGCACCTGACTGTTGGGGGAGTTTGGTTCCAAAGTCAGGGCCGGCTTGGGATGTCTATTGTCGGTTTGAAACAGATAGAAAGGAGGATAACAGTGACGACAATAGTAATCGGCTTCAAAGTGTTAGCTGCAAAATAGCAAGATACATGCGCAACTTGTTTGAACATGCAAATTCGAGCTTCCCTGTACATGTATATATATATTTTTGTCTTTATTTATTTATTTGTCTTGTGATTTGATTTTGTTAAAAATTAAATTTTCTTTTAAATTTTTGATAGATGCGTGTGAAAAAGGAGAGAATTGTTCAGATGGGAGACGATATGTTTGGAGGGACTGCTGGACTCTTACGCCGTGCATGCAACAACTACTTTTTTTTATCTCCGGTCAAATAGCCCCGAGCAATACTGAATGGTATTTAGTGTCTTGTTTTTTGTTTTTGAATATTTATGCAATTTATATTTAACATTCATCTGATTTTGTTTTTTGTTTTTTGGTGTTTTTTTTTTTTTTCCCCTTCAGGTGGGGCATTATGAAGTTTTTGTTAAGTGAGGTAGACTATTAGATCAATTTAAAGATTGTTTTGTTTCCAACTTGTTTTCTTGAATGGTACTTTTAAGTTTTTTACACTGAATGGTACTTCATTTTTTTATAAAGTGTTTGTATAATTTTTTTTTCTTGTGTGTTGCTGGCTTTGCTAAGTGCATCAGCAATGAGTTGCATAAGACATTCAATAGATGAATATATGGTAGTTAGTTACAATCTCAACTGAATTAAGTCAAATTCAAATTATACCGAAATGACAAAAAAAGAATAGCAGAGACCGTAGTTAGCCTATAGACTTGACCCATCGTCAAATGGATATTCCATGTGATTAAAAGTTTGATGATGTTCAAATCTTGATTTTCATGTATCCTCAGATCAACCTAGGCAATAATCCTAGCATAAAACCCGATCGAGAGAATCCTCAAGGAAGGCCCTACTAATTAGGTACAACTAATACAACTTCCCTTTCTTCTGCTTTCATCTTTGCATAAACACATATTTCATCAAAATCAAGAAAAGATATTAGGATATATATTCATCAATATTTCAAAGCATCGCCAAACATTGTAGAAAAGTAAAGACACTCTTGGTGAGGCTCTTCGAATGACATTAGGGAGCATAACTATCATAGCAACATCTCAAGAGGGTCCACATACAAAGCCATTACCAAAATCAGTCATATAAATTACACTTAAAACATATAAACAAAAAAAAAAAGGAAGGCAGCCAATTATGAGTTTATGACTTGCCATTACATTTGATACCATTAACACAATGCATTGAGAATAGCACTAAAATCAGATTGATAAAACAAAATAGTACACCCCATGCATAATAAAAACAATAAAAACATGACTTTCCCAATAAAATTGATGCTATAGATTTGAATTCAATCCATTCAACAAAAGACGTAAACTAAAATCATAAAAGAGAATAACTTCATTACCTCACCCTTCGCCACTTTTGGCGCCAACCTCCTTCATCTTTTCGATAATCTTCTTTGCATCCTCTTTGGTTACCCCTTCTTCAAAAGGGTAGGCGCCTTTCTCCACCAAATCTTTTGCTTCCTTCAACCCCAAATCAAGACACGCCCTATCCTCCTTAATAATCTTAATCTTCGCCGCAAGATCATACCCTCCTTCGAGCTTCAAATCAAACGCGGTCTTCGCTTCTTCTCCTCCTCCTTGGCCGCACCATCGCCTTCGCCGCCTTTCATGTCGAACCCCATCCTCGCATCATCACCGCCATCACCCAGATCTCATTTATGTCCAATTTTTCCTCAAAAGTTCCAAATCGGATTGAATCCTCGAGCGGGCAAAGTAAGGGTTTATGGGAAAGTTTGTAGAAGAAATTGAGAAGTGTGAATTCTTAGTTAAAAATATAGGGTTCTGAGATGTGATTGTGCAATGGCGTGAAAGAGATTGAGAAATGATTCGAGAGCCCCTCATTTTTTATTTATTTATTTATTTTAAAGTGCAGTGGTGATTGGCACCCCCTCAAATCACCACCCCCACCACCCCCTTTGACACGTGGCGGGTGGTGATTGGAGGGAAAAGAAAAAAAAAAGAGAAAAGAAGAAAAAGGTGACCAATCAAATCAAGAGGGGATCCAAAGGGGGTCCTAAAAAGGGGGTCTTGCACATTATTCTTTAAAGTGCTTGATTGAAAACCTAGAAAGCATAGCATATAGTGTATGATGGGGATAGTCTGAGCTTGCTACAAAGTCAGTGGAGTCCGGATCCTCTCCTTAATTTTCTTACTTTGCTCCTTACTGGGAACGGTTCAGTTTGGGTCAAGGGAGATGGGCGGCTCAGATCATTCCACTGGAAAAAAAAAATATTCAAACTAATTTTTTGCTGAAAGTGTGAAAGAGGAGAGAGATTTGAGCAATCGAAAAGCAAGTGAGCGAGAGAGATACGCATCAACAAACCACCATCGCCGTTTGTCCACCGGCAACCACCGTCTCCTATTTTTCACCGGCGACCACCATCCATCGGCCATTGTTGCTGCCTTCCCATAACTTGGAGTAATTGAAAAAAAATAAAATAAAATCATTAAACCTAGATTTTTGAAGTTTTGATCACATGCTAAACAATAATTCAAATTTCACAAAAATAATAAATCAAAATCTAAGAAAACAAAATTAACAACATCTTATTTCTTTCCGCCCTCTCTTTCTCATAACATGGTCCACCCCCCCTCTCTCTCTCAATAAATATATATACGTATACACATATATATATATATATATGCGAATCTATATCTATCACTCTTTTGATCTCTCTGCTTTGTAGGATAGGTGAAATCAAGCAGTTGAAACTAGCTTTGGTGTATAATATGAGAAAAAATCTTGATGGTTTCTTAGTCTTTTTGCTCAAATTAGTGTAATTATATATATATATTCATAGGCAACCCAATTATGGGAAACTTGGGAAGGAATTGAAAGATCATCTTCTTTAGGTCCTTGTTTTATGCGATAGAGTGGGCATTAGGGTCGCAGTTGGTAGTGGGTTATCGTAAACAGGGTCGTCGGTGAGATGGGTGACTGAAGAGATGGGATGTGGAGGTAGAGGAGAAGAGGGTGAGGGTGTAGGTAATACTCTCCTCTTTCACACTTTCGGCAAAAAATTGGTTTTAATTTTTTTTTTTTTAATGAAATGATCTGAGCCGCCCATCTCCCTTGACCCAATCTGGACCGTTCCTAGTAGGAAGTCAAGTAGGACAATTAAGAAGAGGATCCAGACTCCAATGTCAGTGATTTTCCATTCGTAGTTGTGATCAGTGATTGATTGTGTTCAGCAACGAAGAAGAAGAAAGTGTGTATGTGAAGACCCTGCGCTGGCTGGGTTTTAGTTCAATGCACAGAGGTTTTATAAACGTAACTTATCGTCTGCAGTTGAATCTATGAGAGCGAGACACCTATTAGGCACCCAATAATATTAGAAATTCAGAAGGAAAAAAAAAAACTATCAAATTATATCAATAATTTTATTTCAAAAAGTGATGTATAGTCGAAATTTACAGTAGTACACATAAAATAAATAAATCTTAATCATGCATTATTTTTGTAAGTGTTTTTTTTTAAAAAAAAATTCTAAGTTCATAGCATTATTGTTAGAAATTAGAATCTTCATATAGTTTTATTTTCAATTTTTTTTCTTAATTTGATAAAAATATATTTAATTGTTTCACCAAAAAAAATGAGAAAAACATATGATATGATTAGTGTTTTTCATTTTTTCACCAATTTGTTTTACAAAAAATATCTTTAACAAAAATAAAAAATAAAAATAAAAAACCAAAACAAACAAGCTACATATTTTTTACTTATCGTGCTTATTTTATTATTATTGTCGAAGAATATGTACACTCCTTAAAAAAAATTAAATTAGTTCAAAATTTTTCATTTTAAATGGTTACTTGCAATAAATAAAAAATGAAATATCGAATACATAACACCCTTGAGACTTGATTTCAAGTTTCAACTCAAATTAAGAACCTCTTTACAACCATATTATACTGAAGAGAAACACCCACAATCTGATTAATCAAAATGCTATGATTTTGCCACCACAAGTTCACAAACCTTGGTACAACAGGCTAGACAATTGAACTCTCTCTTAAAAAAATCATAAAAGAAACAGGAAATACACAAACATAATACAATTACAATGATATTTATTGCTATTAGGATTACTATATGGCCTTAATTAAGAGTTGATTTTTCTACAATGCTTGTGAATCTCTCCTCTTGGACCGGTCAGGGGAGAGATGCTCCCATCTTGATCATGGACTTGGCGAATTGCTCAAGAAAAGCTCGTAATTCTCAGATATTTCTTCACTAACTCCATTGATTGTTGGTTCTTTGTCACTAGAACTTGGTCGAACTCAAAAGCCCCTTTGAAGCCAACAAGGTCTTGAAGTAGTTGTTATCAAACTTCGTTGGGGTGACAAAGTCCAAGAAGAAGAGATTATGACCACCACCAGACTTAGGGCATTGGGTATGCAATTGGGCGGCGTATGATTGGTCAAGTGTGAAGTCGGCTAGCCCATTGCCAGCCTGGTTGTACAGCCTCTGCCTGAAGCTGGTGCATCTGGCATTTCCAATTGTGTGACTCCTTGGCATTGGCAATTTTTTTTTTTAAAAAAAATGTAACAATAGGTTATTTTCAAAAAAATATACAACAAATATAATTTGAAAAATAAAATATAATAAATTTATGTGCTTACGATTATCAAATTAATTAGTTTTTTTCATAGATATCTACACAATGGCCTCGTTTGGGAAGTTGGTTATTTTAGTAGGCTATTTTAGTTTTTGGTTATTTTAGTAGGCTAAAACTTTTGTATTTGGGAAGATGGTTAGAGTTTTTTGTAGTTGGATGTAATGTTTGTGAGAGAAAAAGTAAAATAATTATGGATTTAATGTGATATTTTATTTTATAGTCTATTTTGTCTTGTTGTGAATTTTAGCCTAAAAAAAGTCTTAAACCCACTTCCCAAACAGGACCAATATGATGTAAAATTAGAAAATGAATAAACCAAATCATTAAAGTGAATTATATGGTAAACCCAAAATGTTGATTAGATGGCTTGATCTTTTATGAAGGATGACAACTGTTCCTATTCAAAAAGACCACAAAACACACGAAAACTAGAATATTTACCGGACAGTGCCACAAGATCAACAATGTCAAGTCCTTACAACTTAAATTTGGTGAGGATGGTTTGGAAAGTGTTGTTAGAGGCAGGAATGTTGTTGTTGGAGCCACTCAAGCTTACACCTTTGGAGTCCCTTTCTTCCTAATGGGACCTCCTAGCTAGGTCCACCACCACACATTGTACAATTCAAAAACAAATGCTATTATGCATAGCTTGTAAGGGTAGTATGGTCATCTAATCCAAATTGGCACTAGCTAAAAAGCAAGACATACAAGGGAGGTGGAGTCTCTAGCGCCTAGAGCCAAGATATCAAGACAAGAGACAAGTGTGAGGGCACTCCTTCTCCAATGCAATTTGATCTCATCGATGACTTCAAACCCACAAACCGAGTCCCAAGTAGGGTTCGACCTCCTCTCACTCAAAGATGCTTCCAGTGCTCACTAGAAGTATTGATGCATCACACCCCTGTATTTAATTAGCAAAGTCATAAACCAAAGTTAGTAATGCACTAATCTCAAGCGATTAGTTGGGTGCAATTTAAGAGCTCATTCCCATTAAATTATTAATAGTGAGATTATATGTACTCGGCAGATTAGAGGTGAAAAGCAAGGTCAATACAAGTGGGATAGTGAGACTATCTATACTTCAAGGGGTAAAAGCCCTAAATATTCCCTTTTGTATAATTTAGACAAGCAATTTTATGGTTTAAGATAATATTTAATTTTTGGAACCAAAAGGTTAGCCGAGCCATGATATGCGTATCAAGAAGTGTAGGTTACCAAGCACTTACTTGATATGTGTGGGATAGGGCCCTAGACCACATGTATTTAAGACTAATCCAGGCAAAATACTGAATACTCAAAAGAAAGAAAGAAAGAAGGTCAAGTTTTGAAGTAAAACTTTAACTCAAAACACATTCTATATCATGAAACAGCCTCACCAATTACTAAGCTAACTAGTATTTTGAATTTTGCTTTACATTCAAATCCAATTAACCATGACTCACATGGCACATTTCAGTCCATCACATGTACATGTAGACATTTTTTTCTCCATTAATAACTAATAGTTATCTTTGTCTATAAAAAAATAAAATGTAGTGCATGGGTAATTATAGGGTCCTGAAAACTAGTAGATTAATTAATAGCTCTGCTTGCTTGACTAACCTTGACAAAACAATCATGGAAATGGAGCCTAAGCAATGAAGCAGCCATGCGGGTTTCTTTGGCGACAGCCTTTGCAACAACAGACTTCACAATTTCTTGAGCTTAGGGCAAGACCGATCGAGAACTGGGTAGAGGTAGCCACCATCGCTTCTTCCCAAAGAAAGCAAAGCATCGAGCAAAGACAAGGATGGTTACAAGAATGAAAGAGCTCAGAGATTGAGCCATTGTAGTCCCCGTTGTTTTTCTTAGCTAATCTGTTATGAACTTCAAGAGCTATGTGAAGGAAGACTTGATATAAGAATGTTCGTTATAATGAAAGCTTAGATGGGTAAAGGGTATTTATAGAGAAGACTTCATAGAGTATTCTGTAGAGAGAGAGAGAGACAGAATAATGGAGTTGGTAGAGGTTTTGGTTTATGCTTAGTAGTTTTCCATATGATATGAAGTAGAGAAACAAACTTTTGGTTGAGCTTGCCTAATGTATCCTTAAAATAGAAAACAATAATTACCAAAATTTGTTAGATTGTGTGAAAATATTGCAGATTTGGACTTTTATTTAAATCAATGATCATTTTCCCCTAAATTTCCTTCTCATCCCTTTTTATTTAATTATTTATATTCATTAGAACCTACACTAGCCTAATTTAAGGGGAAAGGGAAAGGGAAAGGGAAAGGAGATCATCCTCAACACCTCACATGGGGCTCAAATCCGCAATCTCCTCCACTATAGAGGTTAGAGAGCATACTACTTTGACACAAGACCATGTGTCCTCTTCTCATATTTTAAAACACTTATTTACATCATTAAAAATCTTGAAATACAATCATTTCTATTGATGATTCTGCACAGGAAAAAAAAAAAGAAGGAAGATTTGAAAATAGAAGATTATGTGTCATCTATTCAACCATGGAATTATGTAAATGATGCTTGAATTTGAACAAGGTCTAACAAAGCAATTCTACAATCTTAGAATCAAAACAATAAATAAACCAAAAATATTCAAAAAATGAAGGGCAAGCGTAATTCGAATTTGGTGTAATGCAAGGTACACCCAAGATAAATTTGACTCATATATTGCATTTTCTGGATACTTCAATTTGGTGTTTTTGTTTTGTCTTGTTTTTTTTTTCTTTTTTGATTGAATGATTCAATCTACTAATAAGCATTTAAATCTAGATGGCATGTTAATAAAAAGGACCATTCGCAATGAATCCAACCAAGGACTACAAAGGTCCCTTAATCACTATACACACACACATGGCCTAGTTGTTGGCACTCTAGGGTGAGTCAACCCACCAGGGTCTGGTTTTGGGGCTTTTCCCAAATTAAGCCAAATTAGCAACTTAATTCCCAAACTAGGCCTAGTTTGGATGGAATTCCCAAACTAGGCTAAAACGTGGTTGTGAACCATGCTTTCAACGTTTTTGTAGCTATCGCGCGGAAATTTTGTGAAATCGTAAAAATGTGTTTCCAAACCACACTTTTAATTAAGAAAGCGTGGTTTGTAACAACGCTTTTAATTAATTTTTTTTTCTTCTGAAAGCGTTATTGTGAACCACGCTTTTAACTAAAATTTATTTTCTTCTGAAAACGTGGTTATGAACCACGCTTTTAACTACTTTTTTTTTCTTCTGAAAACGTGGTTGTGAACCACGCGTTTACTGTTCACCATACAAACCGTGGATGATAACCATGCTTTTAACTAAAACTGCTTTTAAAACTTATATAAAACTCCCCATCCTCGCTATTTGCCAAACCCGCTTTTAAAAGGGCTTTTCCAATGCCCTTTTTTTTGAATAAAAAAATATAAAATTTTACTTCGTAAAAACGGTTTTTGTAAAACCGTTTTTTAGTAATTTTTTTCCTAATTTATATTTTTCAACATAAATATAAATTGCCACAAAATAATGTATTCGTAAAACGGGTTTAGTAAAACCCTTTTCTAATACGGCTTTCCTAAAGCCGTTTTCATGTAAAAAAAAAATTTCTGTTGTCTTTGTTCTGGTGCAATTCAGAAAACGGGTTTGCTAAAACCGTTTTCTAATACAGCTTTCCTAAAGCCATTTTAATGTAATTCAGAAAACAGGTTTACTAAAACCGTTTTCTAATATGGCTTTCCTAAAACCGTTTTCATGTAAATTTTTTTTTTCTCTGTTGTCTTTGTTTTGGTGATAATGTAATTCGGAATTTTTTTTTGGCTTTACTAAAGCCGTTCTCATGTTAAATTTTTTTTTTTCTTTTGTCTTTGTTTTGGGTTAGAAGGTGTAATTCAGAATTTTTTTTTGCCTTTATTAAAGTCGTTTTCATGTAAATTTTTTTTGTTTTTTCTTTTGTCTTTGTTTTGGGTTAGAAGGTGATAATGTAATTCAGAAATTTTTTTTGGCTTTACTAAAGCCGTTTTCAAGTAAATTTTTTTTTTCTTTTGTCTTTGTTTTGGGTTAAAAGGTGTAATTCAGAATTTTTTTTTGGCTTTATTAAAGCCGTTTTCATTTAAATTTTTTTTTCTTTTGTCTTTGTTTTGGGTTAAAAGGTGATAATGTAATTCAGAAAATCGGTTTAGTAAAACCATTTTCTAGTCATTTTCATTAATTTTTTTTTCTTCTTTCGTCTTTGTTTTGGGTTAGAAGGTGATATACATGCTCTACAAATCAAGCACACCCACACACTCGCAGCTCGATTTAACAACGACAAAGGGTGAGACGCGAAGAGCACCGTGGAGGAGGCCAAGAAGACGAAGGCCACTGCGAGAGCTGCAGCAAGAAGGAAGAAGAGAAAGATCTCAAATTTTGGTGATGTATTTTTTACATACGAATGGTACTTTTTCCGTTTTTTGCTATGTAATGTAACTTGTATGTAATTTGATGTCTGATTTCGAACAGGAACTTATGTAATGTAAATATTGGGTTGGAGTTGATGTTATTGTGATTCAATTGGTTTCGCTTATTTCATAAGACTGATGTTGTGCAATGAATGAATGAATGAAAAGGTTATTTGTTTTGTGCAATTGGTAGTGTATTTTATGTAAGAATGAGAACGTTATTTGTTATATTCAATGAATAATGGTTACATTTTTGGGTTGTCACGATTTAGAAGATGAACAAGTTAAGAGAATGTGTATTTCCTCTAAAATAAATTTTGTCAACATTTTTGTAATAAAACTTGATACATAATATACGAAGTCACTAATTTACTAAATACTCATACGGGCATGAAAACAACATAACTGAAGTTGCAAATGTAATAGTTTTCAATTACATAGGTAGTACAGACATAAGTCTCTCACAAAAATACATTCTGGACACCATGAACTGAACACACAATACATACATCCTAGACACCGAATCAACACACAATACATAAACATAACAGCTTAGATAGACAAATATTAGGCGCATAACTGACAAACTCATTACGAAAACACTGAGTCTATCACAGACATTGCATATTAATGAATGACCTTATATTGCCGAAGTATAGACATAAACACCTAATTCGCGCTTAAATCGCAATCTCGTAGTCTCAATAATCCAAAGCTCAGGTCGAGACAAGTTCAGATCCTCCATGATACCCTTGATAGCCGCAACATTTGGTTCGCTTCTATTCTTCCCGCATCCTTCTTAACTATGTATAGTTGCATATCACGCTAACCTAAGGCGCATTTGAGAAATCTCACGTTGTAGTCTTTCACATAGTCGATCAACATTATTAGGATCTTCCTTTTGGATCTCAACAGAACGTGCTTTTGGCACCTTAAGTTGATTTTCCTGACTTAAGGTTTCCAGTTGTACCCGCTCTATAAATAGTGCGGGCCACTTGAGACGAACAGCGTCAGATAAACCATATCCTGTTTGATTGTCAGATGGCTCCATACATGAACCTTCTTGAACTCGATAATACTTGGGCATCAAAAAATGTCACTTCCCAAACCTATTATGATAACCACAAGCATAATCTAAAACATGTATTGTTGTTTCGTCTTCAGCATCGCCACGTCCCCTTCCCTCTCCTCGTCGTGATCTGTCACCCCTTTGCAAGTTCCAACCACCTCTGGATTCGTGACTCCTTCCATGAATCGTAGCCATGCTAATTTTTTAAACAAATGAATGATAATTTCGTAGGGCGAAATGAGTTGTAAGGTTGTGTCTTCACCTTTAGTCGTTTATATAGTTGGTTATGAATGGTTTTAGAAAGACACTGAAGGAAAAACCATAGAAAATAAATGCCTCTGCATTACAATCCCACATATACGAACAAGGTATGAGTTGTCAATAGAATGAAAAAATGGAGAAAAGCAAATACTGTGTACCAAGTCACGTGACTTGACAATTCATCTGCATATACCGACAAAATAAGGACATGCTCACTGTAAGGTAAATCAGTGAATTCACTATTGCCATGTGACTTTCTGAATTGACAATCCCACATATATCAATAAGAGATGAGTTGTCATTGTAATAAGAAAACAGAGAAAAGCAATGCCTGTGCACCAAGTCACATGACTTGGTAATCCATCTGCATATACTGACAAAATAAGGACATGCTCACTGTAAGGTAAATCAGTGAATTCACTGTTGCCATGTGACTTTCTGAATTGAGAATCCCACATGTATCAATAAGAGATGAGTTGTCACTGTAATAAAAAAATCGAGAAAACCAAAGCCTGTGCACCAAGTCACATGACTTGACAATCCATTTGCATATACCGACAAAATAAGGGCATGCTCACTGTAAGGTAAATCAGTGAATTCACTGTTCCCAGTGACTCTCTGAGTTGAGAATCCCACATATATCAATAAGAGATGAGTTGTCACTGTAATAAAAAAATCGAGAAAACCAAAGCCTGTGCACCAAGTCACATGACTTGACAATCCATCTGCATATACCAACAAGTCTCTCCACGATTTGACTGCTCAGTGTGTGAAAAAAGGAAGCTTATGTAGGCAATGTTGTGTTTCACTTAGCTATGCATCATTCGTTGTTACGACCAACTATTTGTATTTCATTGAAAAGTATGACGATTTGAATTTTTGTTGTCATTTGGAATTATTTTAAAATCAACTTTTGAATATTCAATTTGTAATATTTTGGGAAACATTTACAACATCAACTGAACATTGGTCGTAACGTACCCAATCGTAGATCAATCGTAACAAATTTGTAAATCCCACGCACGCCCACTTAACCCCATAGGTATGGAATATTAATTGTTATTTTAATTTTTTTTGGAAATCACTCGTAATAAATTTGCAAATCTCACGGACAACCACTTAACCTAATGGTATTGGAGGAAGACTAGTGTATGAAAATATTGTTGGAATGAAAATGTATATATTAAAATAATTGTTATAAATTTTAAATCCAAAACTTACTTGGTTTTCGAATTTCCAAGAACAGTTTTTTGGAAATTTATTAATCCCCCAACTGGACCAACCACTTGGCTTTGAGCTTGTTTGTCCTGTCCCCAAGTTTAGTTTTCTATCAACCCCCCATTCCTTACCAGAGTCATCATTTTCACTGGACTTCCAAGAATTGGAAGGTAACTTTTTCTTCTTTCCTGATAGAGATTGAAATTCTTTATGTAGAGGTCACTATTTGAGGAGCCCTTGTTGAGGGAAAATTTTGACTGAGCTACCTATTCTGTGAGAACCCGAATATAAAAATTAAGTAAATAATTAAATAAGAATAATATTACAATCTCAAATATTTTTGTGGTGAAAATTGAACAACTAGTTTGGTGCTTTAATAACTCCATCTCCGAGGTTGAAACCAATATTCTGTGAATATAGTTATTTTATATTTATGTTTCTGTGCATTCATTAGAAGAGGATGGAATGAAAGCTTAACTGATTAGGTGGCTTGAATATCTATCAAGTTAATAGTTGGTGTGAAATAGTGTAATGGGTATAGTGTAATGGATGTATGAAGAACAAGTATATGGCATGGGTTATATTCCATGAGTGTTTTTGCTTGTAATGGTGGATCTTGTGAGTGAAACGTGGGTTAGGTAGGAGTACTTGGCCACTAATGTTTGTGAATATCATGTGTGTTTTATGTAGTTTGAGGAATATTAGATGGGTACATAAAGTTGAGGGGACAATCTATGAGTATGAAATTATGCACATAACCACAATCTTTAAAAATAAAGAAACCTTATCAAACGGATGAATTTTGAACTGAAATTTTTACAGTTGATTAATTACATATTGAATTGCATATCAGAATTTTCTCATAATTTGTGGGAATCAAAATCTATATTAACTGGTGCATTCAAATCTGTCTAGAAAAATGGTGTTAAACAGTAATTTCGGAAGTGTTGTTCTCTTTGGGTATAAATCGAAAAATATCAAATCAGCCATTAGAACTAGTTACAAGTCTAGTTCCTTACATTTTTGGCCTTATGCTGATTGCTATTCTATACTAAGAGAATCGCCAATTTTTAAAGAGTTGCGTAAAACAATCTGCTTGGGTATAATTAATTGTAAATAGTTATTTTGACAAGCAAATCAAGTAAAAACAATTGGGTTTTAAACTTCGTCTCCCAACTGCACCAACCACTTGGCTTTGAGCCTGTTTGTCCAAATTTCAAGTTTAGTTTTTTCGTCAACCCCCATTCCTTACCAAAGTCATCATTTTGATCGGACTTCCGTGAATTGAAGGCGACTCTTTCTTCTTTCCCGATGGAGATTGAAATTCTTTACGAGAGGATCACTATTTGACGAGCCCCGCCAAGGAAAGCTTTTCATGAGCTACCTGCTCGCTTTTATGTGTTGTTGAAGGCGAGTTCGCTTTGTCCGAACTTTATTAGTCCCTAACCGACCAATCACTTGGCTTTGAGCTTGTTTGTCCTGCCCCAAGTTTAGTTTTCTGTCAACCCCCCATTCCTTACCAAAGTCATCATTTTGACTGGACTTCCAGAAATTGAAAGGCGACTCTTTTGTCTTTCCTGATGGAGATTGAAATTCTTTACGTAAAAGATCACTATTTGAGGAGCCCCAGTTAAGGGAAGCTTTTGACTGAGCTACCTATTCTGTTTTCTGTGCTGTTGAAGGCGGCAGTTCGTCTGTCGTAACTTTATTAGTCCCCTAATTAGACCAACCACTTGGCTTTGAGATTTTTTCTCCAGCTAACAAATTCTATTTTATCTGTCAAAATGCTATTGTTTTCCTCACCCTATCATTTTCCATGTTCTATTGGAATAGATGGTGCATTAAGTTTTGTATGTTTCTAATGTGAACTTGTACAATATATTGTTGTTATGCAATGCAGCATTGTTGTGATTTTGTATTTACTTGTATTCATGATATTATATTTCTATTTTAATTTCATTTTGTGGGATAATTGGTGGGGGTAAATTTTCATGACACTCCTAGTGTCTACAAATTTGAAAGCACAAACCTTAATTTTGTTTTCTCTCTCTGTCTCGCTCTCTTTGATATTAAATTTTCATGCCACTCCTAGAAATACTCTCATAAAAATCATAAAAAAAATTATTAACACAAATTTTTAAAATAATTTTAAGTTTTTTCAAATGTCTTCATCAACATCTAACATGTAAATATTTTTTTTTTTAAAACAAAAATTTCATAAACAAAATTAAAAAAACTAAATAAAGTACAATTTTTTTTTGAGACAGAGAAGCCTAAACTTTTTAAAATAGCAGTTCAATAAAAAATCAAAATAAAACTAGTTCACTAAAAGCAAAAAAAAAAAAAGTCATCAAATAAAAAGGGTTAACTTTTTAATGTTCCCTTTTCCTTTCACTCAACAAATTCCCTTCATTTTCTAAATCCAAATACAACCCAGGAAAAAAGAAGAAGAAGAAGAAGGAAAAAAAAAAGAAGAAGACCTACCATATTACAAAATTAAACTGCAACAAAATCTTTTTTACAAACAAAAAGAAAATAATAGTTATTTAGGCGGAAAAGTTAGACCTACTTTATAAGTCTATTGATATGTCAAGGAGAGGATTGGTTGATAATTAAATATTATCTGATTATCAACCAATCATCTTCTTCACACATCATCGAAGTCTATAAACCGGGTACAAAAATGGAGTTGTATATCATGTTTGGAAAAAAACCTTAAGTATTCACATAATTCAACATACATGAATCCATTCATTAATCTAGAACATTCATTAACTCATTGCAATTCAATAAAGAAAGTCATGAACTAATAAATGTGTACTTATAAATGTAGTTATTTCATAAACTTCAAGTTCATATAACAAATAGTTGAAACATATCCAAAAGTTAGATGAACAACAACATTGTCTTACACTCCAGTAACGAAGATACGACACAACATACAAACATAAATGAAAGATAAAGGTGATTGATTTCGCTCCTCATTTGACATGTAGTAGTCGAGAGATATTTTTCATTATTTAAGACATTATTTTGCTCAATCATCGCCAAATCTCGTTGCTTGCTTTTGCCATTTCGTGGCTAGTCAAGCATGAAATGTCGACATCTCCGCATCAACATTCTCGTTGTTCTCCTTCTTAATTTCGCTAATAATCGCTTATAGCCACTCATATTTCGTCCAGCCATGGTCAATGAACGACGATGAGGTACCGGTGCCCTAAAGTTATGTAGATCATTAAACAATCCTTCTTGCTCATACCTCAATGCCCATTCCGCCAGATACCAAAGATAATAATCCTTCAGACTCGAAAGTACTTTTTCGCCTTGTAGTCATAAGTAAATGGAGGTAGCAACCACACTTTCGATTTCTTTTGCGTGAACTTCCTGCACCTCTTGAAGACATTGTTCATAAAATAAAAAAATTAATAATAATAGTAATTGTAGATATATTACTATTGTTATGACTTGAACAAACATCATACTGGGGGTTAACTAGAGATGATCTGGTGACGGTAATTGAGTTGGGGCACTATGGAAGAAGTGATACCCGTGATATTATTTTATCTTATTCATTTCATGCAATCCTGAGTACCCGTGATTTTGTGTACCTGTGATGTAATCACGGACGTGGTTGTCAGATAAAATCATAATTGTAGGTCGTCCTTTTCACAATGCAATCCCTTCATATTCGAGCAGTGAGTTGTCAAATTAATCGGTAATGCAGTGAGTTGTCACATCGCCACATTAAACTATTTTTTCATGCTTAATTTTTTAATACAGTAAGTAGTCACTTCTAACTGACGATTTCAGTACAAATTGGTGTTTTCAAAAAATTATAAATTAAATCATAAAACGAAACAACAACTTTAATTTTCTTTGTTTTAAAGTAATGCTGTTCATAAACAACTATGAAACAGAGTGCAAGTAAATACACAACCTTCCAACTCACTTCGACCTGCAAAAATATCATTGATTTTTTCACCAAAACAATGTTCAAAACAAAAGAAAACAAAATAATAAAATGGTCACCTGATATGTAAAGAAGATTGGCAGTGCAGCCTATATTTTATCTTATTTTCACTTAATGAACTTCACAGTCATCCCCTTTTCTCCTCTTTGCATTTTCTGCTTCTTTTTATATTCAATAAATTACACTTCACTCCTTCAGTCCTTTATATAATTGTTTATCAACATTATTGCCATGTGGTCATATTAATGTGACTTAGATGAATTCTAAAATGTGATGAAAAAACAAAACATCTAAGTTGCGCTGTACAAAGTCACTTGCATCACGTAATGTGAGGAAAAAGTCACAAAGTATATAATTTACAAAGTCGAAGTGACATGCATCATCGATAAAGTGACATGCATCACCGACATCGCGATAAAGTCACATGCATCACTGCATCACTGCACAAAGTCACATGCATCACATGCATCACTGCATCGTTACACAAAGTCACATAGCATCTGAGGAAAAAACAAAGCATACAAATTATTACGTCTGTTCAAGTCATCAGACCGCATCATCGAGATATGTTGGACGAGTAATCGCCCGAGCTACAATATATTATCGTATCATAGCTACTGTGCCCATGTGAATTCTACAATTCATAATGGGATGACGGGGTGTCAAAACAAAATAACAAAACAATTAGACCCTTTCTGTTTAAAAAGCCACCATATGCAGCTCCAAATAGATTCATAAACGTTGAAGATAATGTAGTTATAGAGTTAGAATGAATAGGTTTTTCGATGTACAGAACCTGAAAGTGTTACAGATAAAACCTAGCCTAGTATGCAGACAAGAACAACACCGACTTAAATCAACACATAATTAACTTCAAATTAAATTGGTCAAATATCTCCAATGAAATTAAATGAAATATGTAAGGTGAAAAGTAAAATTAAATATATTGTCAAGGCAAAATAAATTGAATTATATTTGAAAGCAGAAAAATTAAATTAAATTTTTAAGCGGATTTGAACTTTGCTTAAAACCTTCAGATATGCACTGAGTAGTAAATAAAAGTCGAAGTGACAACTCCTATAAAGTTGATGCATAGTTGTTCAGGTCATAAAACTTGACGTGACAATTCTGATGCATAGTTGTTAACAATAATTTTAAACATACAGCTACCATGTGTATATGTGGTATAAATATCGCATCATACCATAACAAAAGTTTTATAGCTATTTCGAGCGATATCATCATGAGATATACGGTGGTTGATCTATATTCAACAATGGGTCGCTATTGGGTTGCAGATGGAGATGAATTTCAATACCCATTAAATCCAAATTTGTGTTACTCACATGCCACCGTCAATACCATGAGAGCTGAGTGGGAATTTCGCATAACTCGAGCAAACATTCTCGTTGAGCTATGTCGTGAAGTTAATATTAAATTTCCTCGCCGGTTAGCCATGCAAATGCCAACTGACACTCCACAGTTGTTGCAAAGGGCATTGCATCGTATCCGCGACGAAGTTAATCACATGACCCAACGTTTGCAAAGGTCCGAACTAATGAAGACCGCAAATGAGCGTGCCGAAGATGGGTTAATGGATGATGCACACCAGTAGTTCGCTTGGAGCATGGATGTTATGTATGAATCTGATATTGAGATGTCAGATGATGATGATAATGAATGAAATTGTTTGGATGAATGACCAAATATCTTGTAATGGATTTGTAATGCTTATCCACGACTTATCAATGAAGGGAGAAATTTCAATAGTTTTTAAATAGTTCTTGTAATTCTACAAATAACAAATACCTTTGCTTTCTCTCCGTTATTGTTATTCTGAAGAACGCTACTTGAACTAGGTTTTCATGATTTCATGCATTATTGATGTGGAATATAATGATGATACTGAATGAACTTGGTTGCATGTACGACCAAAATTTTTCATTCAGTATAATGGCTTTGCAATGCTTATACATGAGTTATCAATAGGAAGAGAAATTCGTAACAAATCTTGACATGTGAACTTATAAATGTAGTGATTTCATAAACTTCAGGTTCATATAACAAATAGTTGAAATACATCCGTAAGCTAGATGAACAACAACATTGTCTTACACTCTACTAACGAAGATACGACACAATATAGAACATTGTGAAACTCATTATTTCGCTCAATCACTATCAATTCCCTGTTCCTTGCTTTTGCCATTTCAATGTAGTAAGTTATCACATCGCCACAGTAAACTGTTTTTTGCTGCTTGGTTTTTTAATACAGTAAGAAGTCACTTCGAACTAGTCCATTTCAGTACAAATTGGTGTTTGCAAAAAATTATAAATTAAATCATAAAATGAATCAAAGGCTTTAATTTTCTTTGTGTTAAAGCAATACTGTTCATAAATAACTATGAAACAGAGTGCAAGTAAATACCCCCAAGTGTCTTGAAATGCCCATGAGTTAAGTTACATGAGATAAAATTGAAATAATTTTCTCAGTCGCAGACAGCACTGTGAAACACACCCACAGTGAAGTCCCTAGATGTAGAACATGTACCTCAGTCAAAAACTTATGTTGCTTGGGGTTCTTCGAATAATGAGGGGAGTAAAGTTGAAATACAATCTCAAACCGGGCATGAGAATGAGTTATCCACAGTCAAGTAAGAAGATGTTGAGCATGTACCTCAGTCAAAAACTTCTGCTGCTTGGGGTTCTTTGAATACTAAGCGGAGTAAAGTTGAAATACAATCTCAAACCGGGCATGAAAATGAGTCACCCACACAAGTAAGAAGATGTTGAGCATATACCTCAGACAAAAACTTCTGCTTGGGATTCTTCGAATATTGATGGGAGTAAAGTTGAAATACAATCTCAACCCAAGCATGAGAATGAGTCAGCCACTAATATCAAAATAGCCACTTGTAATAAAAATAGCCAGTCCAATGGTGGCAACGAGTCGACTGTTGACAAAAATCAGATTTTGGGGAACGACACAACGTCAAAGGCAAATGGTTGAGGGTCCAGTATAGGGAGTTGGGGTTCTTCGAGTGAAGAGGGCCACAGTGATGTTAGGAATGGAGGAATATGGGGTTGGCAAATCAAAGAATTTGGGTGCTAGATAAACTATTTATTATTACAGAATTTGGGTCCAGTTGGAGGGTTAATCTATTCTATTATTAAAGGGGAACACCAATTTTGGTGTCATGAATCTAAAGCTTGGCTTACAATTTTTTTTTTTTTTCTATTTTTCCTAAAATGACCATAACTTGTTAAATAATCTATTATTTTAACTTATATCAAATTGTAATTATGGGTAAAATCGTAAATTACCAACTCAGTAAATAGCTTCCACGTTTCCACTTCCCACATTTTAGAAACTGCTGTCCAGTTCCACGTTTCACCATCTTCTCTTTTTTTTAATTGTTTATTTTTTTATTTTATATTTTAAATTTATAACAAATTGTTGTATAAGTTTCACAGTTCATCATTTTCACTCTATTGAAAAACTAAAATTTGTTTATTTCTTTTTTTTTCTCCAGAAAGACTATTCAAGTATTAAAGAACTTTTTTCTTTATTTGCTTCTTTTTTTTTTGGGAGGGGGGGAGGAGGGGAAGCAGAGTATATAAAATTTGTGTTTTTGTTTTCTTAATGTTGTATGTGTGTGTGTGCGCGTACGTTGTTTAAAAAAATCAATGTCCTTCAAATTTTTATTATATTATTAGGTTCTGTACATTTTTTTTTTGGGTAGTCTTATGTTATCTGAAATTTGTGTGTTTGTATTTAAAAAAAAAATTGTTCTTAAATTTATCATTATGTTATCAAATTCTTTGGGAAAAAAAGTACAGAATAATAAATAAAATTTATGTAATTATTTATTTTGTGTTTTTGTAAAGAAGTAATTATGTAGTTAAAAAAATTATTTAAAAAAATCGTATGAAAAATTATATAGTTTATTATTGTAAAACTAAAATCCACACCTACCAAACGCAAAGACAACTTGAATCTCTTATGTATATAACCACCTGCTTAAATCCATTGTGACATCATGATTTGAATATTTGAAGTATTTAGGAAATCATCAAAATAAGTAAGAATAAAAATTGTAAAATTATATTTTCAATAAATAAGTATGACACATTTACATCCTCTGCATAAGTTTGATTTACAAAAACTATAATAAAAAACTATACACTCCATATCACACCCGCTAATGTCCTAACTCGCTTTCACCCCATAACCCCGACTGGACCTCCTCCTTGGTCTCTCATGTAGACTCTCAATATCCGCTCCTCAATCAGAATGCAGATCCAAAGGGCACTCTCTCGCATGTGGCCTCCACCGACCGCTGGGAGCCCGTGAGTGTGACCCTTCTTCAGTATGTGTTGCCTCGACATCGCTCTCGTCAAGATCGGATATCGCTGGAGCCGTGAAACTCCCTCATCCGTGCAATCAGACACGATTCAGTCTGCATTCTCGACCTCGATTCGCCGCCTCTCAAGACTTCGACTCGCAAGAACGTCCGCCACGACCATAACCTCGCCTCTCAAGGCCTAGAGAAGGGCTCAATATGGGCCCGATCACAACATGGAAGATTTCAAGTGAGAATCGTGATCATGTGTACTCATGGTTGCGTTAACTAGTCCCCACAAAAGTAGGTGTATGTAGTGGGACTATGTGATGTACATGTATCAACCCCAACACTACAAACACCAACTATCCGTGGTGGTAATCGCGGTGGGGTAACAACGTCATGCATGTATCGGGGCGGTGTCCAATCAGGGTCAGCTACATAAGGTATGCCAGTATGCTGGGTAGGAAGTACATGGAGGGAATCTGGAGATATGTATGGGGTAGTATGTGGTGGGGTGACTGATGTCCAGGGAGCTGATGTGGCCGGCGCTGAAGTGGAAGGCGCTGACGTGGACGGCGCTGATGTGTTTGGAGCAGTTGCTGCATTGTGTACACCGTAGTGGCCAAAATGTAGACGATCTCCCCGATGGGCAAGCTGGATCGCCTCGTACAATAACTCTTGGATCTCTACAATGACCTACAAGGCATGTTGTCCATCTGTAGACACCCCATTTTTGACTGACCTTAAGACTTAGACGTCATCGATTGAGTGCTCGGTGATCGTGCATGTTTGTGCTCGTTTCGAGTTTCCGGAGTTTTTGGCTGAGAGCCTTGCCTTCGGGCCTTTGAACTCTTTGTGCTTTGGCTCGGTTTGTGGACCGAACCTTGTTTTCTCTTCCCTAAAGGGAGAGAGAGGTCTTGTAGACCATCCTTTTGTGGTTGTAGACCACTTTTCCCGCTTGGAGACTAGTTTTCGGTTTCCGGAGTCTTCGGCCGTGCGCCTTGTCTCAAGACCGCTTAACGTTCTCCATTTGGCTTGGTTTTCGAACCATGCCTTGTTGCCTTGGCCTAGAGGGCCACTGTGGTCTGGGAGACCACTTTTGGTGCCCGTAGACTAGTTTTTGAGGCTCCCGGCTAATCGCCTTGCCTCTCGGACTCTTGTCTTGCATCCTTTTTGGTACAAACCTTGTTTTCGGTGCAAACCTTGTTTTCCTTGTTTGGTCGATGGTATAAGGGTGGGAGACCAGCTTTTTTCCCTCGAGACCACTTCTCTTCTCGCAGCTAGTTTTCTGGTCGGCCAACTGGTTTTCTTGGTCTTTGGACCACCTTTTCTGGTCGGCCACCACACCACTGCCTTATTTTCATGCTGCAGACCATCTCCTCGCCCATGGCCAACCACTTTCTTCCATGGCTGACCACTTTCACTGGTCGGCCGACCAGTGTAAGTAGCTGGGCGGCCACCTCAAGTGGTCGGCAGTGTTCCATCACCCTTTTGGAGATATTTTTTGGCCACCAGAATACCTGGAGGGCATGTATGATCCTCCACACATGTGTATGAAGGGATGGCTTTAGGCCTAAGCTTGTCCAACAAGCTTAACCTTTGGTTCTCTATAAAAGAGAACCTCCCCCCTCTTCCTCCAGGTTCAGAAAAAGTGCTTGAGCTATACATATACACCTTTGTCTCTATATTGCTCTTCTTCTTCATTGTTGTGCTCAAAAGTGTAGTTTTTCCATACTATTGCACACAAACACACACTCAAACACCATACTCTTGTTGCTGAGGCTCTTTGAGGTTGGTTTTGGAGTCTTTGGATTGGTTTTGGTTCAAAGAGAGTGCTGGAGTTGCAGCTTTGAAGGTGTTCTTCAAGGGTGAGCTTCTAACCCTTAAAACTCTTGTTTTGGTTTAAGCTTTTGTCCATGTTTTAGCATGCTCTAGCTCTAATTTGTGTTGTTTTGGTCATGCATGTCATGCTTTGTATAGCTATAATGCAATCTAGCTTGCTAGTTTTGTGTATCAAGTCCACTAGCATGCATTGCTTGGACTATTTTCATGATTTGGCATCATTTGAAATGCTATTTCAGTACATGTAATATTGCCATACACTTGCATTTGTCACTCTTTCCATGCATTGGAGGGTTGGTCCTTTATGCCCTAAACATGAGCCATTGTGTATGCCTTCATGCCTAAGCTTGTGAGCTATCATTTCAGTGTGTTTTGGGGGTTATTTTGCCATGATATAACTCTGATTTTTGTTGGCGAAGCCATCTCATGCTTGGTCTTGGTAGGTGTAGTGTAATCCTCCCTTTTGGCCTTGCATATTTCATGCTTCATGCTTACCATGCTAGCTTATCTTGGCTTCCTTCCATGCATGTTTTAGCATCATTTTAACATGCTCTAGGACTATTTTGGGTTGTATTTTCCATATGCTTCATGTTTTGTATAGCTATGGTGCAAGTGTCTATGCTAGCTTTGAGTTTTGAGCACCATAGCATGCTTCATTTGCACTGCAGTATGATTTGGCATCATTTATCATGATATTTCAGAGCTTATAGCATTGCTATATTCCCACTTCTTTCATGCTTTGAATGCCTTTAAGGGTTATACATTGTTGTCTAGCTTATGGCCTAGCTTGTATGCTTGCATGCCTAGACTTTTGAGCTCCCATCTTAGCATGTTTTGGTCTTTGTTTTGACCTACTTGAGCTCTGTTTGTGGCTGGTTCATGCATTTGTGCCATGTATTGCATGCCCCCTTTGTAGTCCTCTTTGCTAGCCTTATGCCTTAAGGACTCTAGTATGCTATACTTATGTTGTTTGAATGATTTGGCATCATTTCATACTTTATTTCAGTACATTTAGTGTTGTTACACTTCCATATTTATCACTCCTTGAGCACTCTTGAGGGTTGTGCTCTTAGGCCTAGTTGATAGGCCAATGCATGTGCATGCTTGTATATGCTTTTGTGCCTTCATTTCTTAGCATTATGGCCACTGTTTTGGGCATGGTTGAGGTCTGTCCATATTTGGTTTAAGTCCATTTAACATTGTGTATGCCATGTAGTTTGCATGCTTATGTCACATTGCATTGAGTATGCCATGTTGTTTTTAGCATTGTGTATGCCATGTTGTTTGCATGCTTATGTCACATTGCATTAAGTATGCCATGTTGTTCTTAGCATTGTGTATGTCATATCGTTTGCATGCTTATGTTACATTACATTGTGTATGCCATGTTGTTCTTTGCATTGTGTATGCCATGTTATTCTTTGCATTGTGTATGCCATGTTGTTAATTGCATTGTGTTATGCATGTTGTTGCTTGCATTGTGTTTGGATTAGGTGTTAGTATCCAAACACGAGAAACGAGAGACGTTTCATACTTGAAGTGATGAAACATGCCTCAATTCTCGGTCGCCGACCCTCTTAATCATACATGATAGAGGTCAAGGCTTTATGTGTTTATGTGTGCATTCATTTCATATTGAATTGTGCAATTTGGCTTCTCAGCCATCATGCATTGAGATGCGTGATTGATGGCCCGAGGGTCGAGAACCGCACTCCCTTGAGATCATGAAATGATAGGGAGGGTGGTTGTACACGCATATGTTGCAAATACATTGCCATGCCCTTTCTTGCTCTCTCGCTAAAAGAACCGGAGAAGTGCAGCAACAACCGGTCGGCCGACCAGTAAAACTAGCTGGCCGACCACTTTTTCTAGTCTGCAGCAAAGATAGGTGGTCGGCAGGTGGTCTCCCACATCAACAACTAGTCGGCCACCCTCCTACAGGTTCCTATGATGGAGTAGAAGCTACCCTAAAGTTTGTGCAAGGTTCTGAGAACAATTGCAAACAGAGGCAAGTTGGGGAATCGCGACGGATTTCTGAACGAGGCAACCGAGCATGCATGCACTCCTCATCCCGAGGACCTCTTTTTACTGCTTTCCTTAGCTAGTTCATGCTTTGGTTTTGTACTTAATTAGTTAATGCGCTTAACTATTCAATTTGTATTGTAATAACTAGTTAGTTAACTTGTTAGTTAATTAGCTTTTTTTGTAATGATTAGTTAACTAGGATTAGTTAATTAGTTCAATTAGCTTAGCGTAGCTAGTTAGCTCATTATTCGGACCCTCCGTCGAAAGGGCCAACTGTTATAATAAGCGCGCGTGTGTGTGATGCATGTCTTCCAACCCCCATTTCTTTCTCCCTTTTACTTAACCGCTTACGATGGTTAGTTTTAGGGCATATTTCAATTAGCATCCTTATGCTTCGCATGCGTGCACCCATTCATCTGTATTGCATGTACCATGTTCGGCGCATCATACTAACTGCACTGTATTTTAATACATTTACTTGAATACGTATTCAATAGCATGTTATCAAGTTGCATTCACATGCCATCTTAGAATAGCCGAGCCTATTTTAGTTGCATTTTTGCATGTGTTGCATTAGCCATTTTAACATGGACTAGGATCATGCATGATTTCTAACTAGTTCTCTATTTTGGCTCGAAGTACACTGTGAGTGTTTACGTTTTAGCATACTGCATGAGATGTGTATGTTGCCATAAAGCTAACTGCTTAATTGATTAACTGCTTGAATGCCTGTGGGTGAAAGTTGGATTGCTTGAATTGGAACAATTCATCGAAATGCGAGTTTTAAGCCTACTTGAGGGTGGCAAAATCTACGACTTAGCCTACTTGCGAGTAGCAAACCTCTAAATCATTTTCACAAACGAACATGAAATGTTTTGTTCCAACTTAGGCGATCTAGTCTATACTTGTATACTGTGCGCATCACATAGTAATTCTAGGTTAATAACCAGAACAAGAACACATGTGTTTTCAAAAACAACATATCATGTTAGTAAAGGCCGATCTTTGATCGGGCGAGCGAGGGTGCTCATTGCATGGCCTTCCCCTCTCGTACCCAAGTTCCCGAGCCGAGGCAACTTTGGTGATGACAGACACATAGCCTTAGGCAGGAGTCAGGTTTTCCTAAATTTTCCAAAAATAAAACATTTAGGTGGCGACTCTGAAATCTGGCAAAGTAGTCCATGTTTGGCACTTCTTTATTAAAATAGATTTTCCAAAACGATTTGTCGGATTTGGACTCTTTGGTGATTTATCGGTCTCACATTGCACTTTGTGAGATTAGATTTAGAACCGTGACACGAGTCTGAACTGTAGTAGCTAAGAACAAACGAATTCGCGCCCTCGCGCGCAGAGACTGGAGTTCTCGGGGCGGTCTACACCATCACGTCTGAAAAGGGCGTCCTCAGCCAAGTGGTATGACCTCCCAGCTCCAACCACCTGAACAAAAATTCGGACGTATTAGGCTACAGTTGACTCAAAGTAAATCAATTATGATCTTAATAATTATCTGACACATACTATGATACTCACCAATGCCTCAAGAGAAGGCCCAACTCCCTGATATCCGGACTCAGACAGGTGGCTTGGATTACCGACTAGTAGGTGTGTATGTCGCCGATACCACAACATATAAGGGTCAGAAGATGGGAGCACCTCATCGCCGCCACCAGCATAATATCGTCTCCGACAGCATCCCACAATCAGATATATCGTGATATAAAACAGACTCAATCAAGCTAGTTTCGCCACACCTATCAGTGATGTGCAATCGCCACTCGGTGTCGAACTGATCCGGCACGGACTGGACCCGACCAAACTATCGGAGGACACGATGGGGGAGATGCCACTCAACTACGTCAAAACAAATAAGTGGCACTCTAGCCATCCATATCTCTTGACCTAGTCGACAGTAGTTGGGGAGCGTACTGAGGACCCCAGCATAAGGCTGCCAGATAAACTATAATAACGTATATTAAAATTTGCTCGTGAACTCAGAACATATACAATGAACAAGACAACTAAAATTGAGAGCAAAATTTCATACCTCGCCCTTGCTCATCCTGGCCGAAATGGTCTCTATAACCTATGACTTCGCGGGTCGAGATGACCTCGTGGCCCAAGTCAACCCTCCACTGCTACCTCATGTCGGGGGCACCAAGATGTCTCCCTCACCCATGGGAAGCTCACCAGGACCAACCACTTGCCGCCTAGACGGGGCAATGCGAATCAATCTCTTCCACGCCCAAATCTACAATAGTTTGAACACAATTACAATACTGATATATGTCATACAATATGAATTGACATGTAATAAAATTATCACTAACCTATAGCAACACAAGTGGTCCTCCAATCTCCTCACACCCACCGAAGCCGCTTCGACATAGCATCCTATACAAGCATGCCAGAGTGGCCACCCAATTGCCTAATCTCGCCAATGTCTCTCAAAGAAGGGCAAGTACATTAGCTTGAGTGTTCTCAGGACTTATCGTGGAGAAGTACCCCCAATAAGCCATAGAATATATGTTTCGGCATGTCGTTGTACCAACTTATCTCGAGCATGATCCGAAGAGGACCAAACCGCCGGCCACCTCACCTCTCGCCTACAGTGTAGGTGCTACTCCCAATAGCTCAAAGACATAGGGTTATCCATCGCTCCTCACAATGATGGGTCAACTCCAAAGAATCGCCGCCCATCAATCCAGAGACCATATAGGCGACACGCCCCGCAATGTGATGGTGGCCTCCCCGATCGGGAAATGGAATGTATGAGTCTCTGTGCGCCACCTCTCGACGAGAGCAGTGATGAGTGGGTGGTCCAGTCGAATATGCTCGATACGGTACACACCATAGAATCCCGCGCGTAGTATATACTGAAAGACTCTATGGTCCAATGGATGCTTCCACAATCCAGAATCTGCCTGGCGGCAGGTCAACACGATGCGTGCCTCGCCCTGCATAACAGAATGACTAGTTTAAATAATAGCATTATCACGTAATATAAAACAAAATGCAGGGTATTTTAATTGTAAGCGTAAAGTCCAACAAACGTTATTGCATACCGGACGCTCCCATATACTGTCAGCCCGATGTGCCTGACTGAATAGTGGAACCTCCTCAGGTACATGTGCCATGAAGCCTGTACAAGTGAAATACTAGATCATAACAATAAAAATCTCATTTAATCATAACAGAAAAACTGTAATTATTCCATAAATTACGATTTGTAAAAAAAAAAAGTATACTAAGCTATTTCAAAATTTAAATTTGTGTGATACTATATATGGAAGCAATTCACTAAAATGTAATTAATTTGTATTTCAAAAACCTCTATTGGTTAACTGTAATTTAACTATAACAATTAAACTCTAATTAATTCCATACATGACGACATCAAAAAAAAAATGTGCTCGGTTATTTTAAAATTATAAATTTCTGCGCCACTAACATGGAAGCAATTCACTAAAATCTAATTATAATCATAAAAAAAAACTCTAATTATTCCATAATTTATGATTTTTAAATATATATATATATATATATATATTTGTACTTTAAGATTTAAAATTATGTGTCATTAAATATGATAAAAATTCAATAGAACCTACCGTTATGTATGCTAAAACTAATATAGAAATTTTTTCGAAAATAATTTTAGGGCCTCAGTTACATAAGCTTAATAATGACCATGAACATAGTGTATTAACGTGTGGATAGTTTTCCTACATAAATATTTGCCAAAAAATTGAATGAGAATTTTTTTTTTCCAATAATAGGTTGATGATTACATTTATGGCATATTTGACAAAACTTAATTATTGATTTTGTAATGCTAGAAGTTTGAATAAATTATAAAATTTTTAAATTACATAAATTTATTCATAAATTGTAAATGTGAACAATGGTTGTAGCATTCGAAAATGCTAAATTTTTTCATAAATATTAAATTTTCAAATGGTAGAAGAACTATGTGATTAAGTATAGAATTTTGTAATACACATTTTCAATCAAATACACAGTAAAAAACTTAGGCCTATGTGGTACAGTTAAATGTTTTTGCATGCATATTTAGTTTAATTTATTTGCTTAGTATGTTAGTTGTAAATTTTTTTTTTAATATAAAACAATTACAATATATAAAGACTTAAAAATTAGAAATGATCTATTACAAATAAAAAATGATCTATTTAAATGTATGACCCTGTTTACAAATAAAGAATTAAAAAATAAAGAATTAAATGATCTATTGCAAATAAAGAATTTCAAAATGATATATTACAATATGTAAGTATTACATAGTCTTCCTCGACCAAGTCGTGCCAGACATGTTCGCCTGTTATGACCTGTCTGTTGGCACTCATTGCAACGAGCGGTCATACGCCTATCTGATATATCCATCTCATTCGGAATACGAGACATAGATGTACAACCCCGTTTTACTTCTCGCAGACGAAGTACATTAGGCATTAAGGTCCACTGCAGATCATCCCAATAATCTTGATGCGGTATTTGATTGAATTTAGTTTCCCAAACCCTCATGTATACAGAAAGCCTATATACTAGATCAACGTATTCGAATGGATTGTCACCGCTGTAGACACCCCATTTTTGACCGTCCTCAAGACTTGGACGTCATCGTTTGAACACTCGATAATCATCCATGTTTGTGTTCGTTTTGAGTTCCTGAAGGACTCGACTATGCGCTTTGCCTTAAAATCTCTCAACTTAACTGTTTTGTGCTTGGTTGTGGACCAAGAACTTGTTGGTTTTTGCTTCTACGGGTAGAGAGTGACTTGTTAGCTACCCCTGAAACCCACCGGCCAAAGCATGATTCCATCGGCTATGTTTTCTTGCCACCGGCCAGGTGTACTTGCCGATCAGCATTGTATGTGGTCGGCCGGCCACAGGTTTTGGTCGACCGGCCCTTTTGCTGGCCGAGACCCCTTCTTTACCTTTTTCAGACATTGTGCATTCCAGCTGTGCCAGCTGGTGAGCACAAACTCTGCCCTCCATACACGTGTATGGAGGGATTTCATCCTTACACTTAGCTTCCTTTGGAAGCTTGGAATTGCCTTGCCTATAAGAGGAAGGCCTCCCCTCCCTTTCCAGAGGTTAAACAACCTGTGATATAAGATATATATCACTCTATCTCTATATCTCCCTCTCTCTCTATATTTGTGTGTGAAATAGTATCCAAAAGTGTGTTTTTGTTCTTATTTTTGCACTAAGGCACCTAGTGTTACACTATACTTTGGTTACTGAGGTGTTGAAGGGTTGATTTCAGAGTTTTTGAGTTGTTTTTTATCAAAAGGAGGTGCTAGAGTTGGTGTTCTTGAAGTGTTCTTCAAGGGTGAGAACTTACCCTTTTATTTCCCATGTTTACTTAAGGTTTTAGACCTATTTGCATATTGTTTCGAGCTTAGTGAATAACTGATAAAATTTCTGTATTTTCATGCTTGTCATAGTTGCTTAAGGTCATTTTGGTGTTGGGGGTTGTCTACCCCCTCTTAAGCCTTGTTTGACCCCTTTTGTGCCTTCCTCTTTGGGCTTTGGAACCCTTCGTGTGTTGACCTTCTCACCACTGAAATTCAGAGGATTTTCAGTGGTGGAGAAGTGGTTTTGAGGTCTTGTATAGGGGAGGGACACCCCTCTCCCCTTATGACTCATTTGCTTGCATTTAGGGCTCATAAAGGTAGCATGTTTGCATAGCTCTATTTTGCTCCATTTCAGAGGGTATTTGGTGTTAGTTTATCATGTTAGACCTCTATTTCATGTTGGTTCGATGGCCTATTGTATGCATCATGCACTTGCTTTGTAATCCCCTCTATTGTCATAACATGTACCATGCATTTAGACCATCATGCTTGCATGTTTTAGCTTGACTTCATGAGGCTTTTAGCCATGTTGTGACATGTTTAAGCTTTGTTTGGTGTTGATTCAGTCATCTTTGCCATGTTTTGTATACCCACCATGTATCCTACCTTGTTAGCTTTGAGTGTGTGAGTCATGAGCACGCTTTATTTGGGTTATTTCAGTGATTTCGAATCACTTATCATGCTATTTCAGTTCATGCTCTATGCTTGTATGCTTGCATTTACCATCTTTTCAATGCTTTGAAGAGTTGTTCTTTTGTGCCTTAAAATAGGTCATTGTGCATGCCTCTTTGTTTAAGTCCTTGGGCTGCCATATCAAGGATTTTGGGGCTCCTTTTTAGCATATTATAGCTCTGTTTTTATTTGAATAATCCATGCCATGTATGGTTGAGGTAGTTGTAGTGGAATGCTCTCTTTGTGGCCTTCAATCCCCTTTGTTTTGCGCCCTTTTCTTAGCATGTTTTTGGTCTTGTTCCATGCATGCTCTAGCCTTATTTTGGTCTGCCTTGGGACTATTTTAAGTCATCTTGGCTCTTTGGGGCTTGGTTGATATGGCCATGGTTTGAACCCCTTTGTTAGTCTTGAGTTTTGGGCTTTATTGCATGCCTTACTTGCATGGCTTGGTTGATTTGGCATCATCCATTACACATTTTCAGAGCTTGTCATGCTTGTAATTTGTCCATATTTGTCTCTTCTTAATGTGCTTGAGAGTCGACTCTTTTCATGCCTAAGTGTTGGACCTTCACATGTGCACGTTTGGGTATGTTTTGCCAATCATTTCTTGGCACTTTGGCCACTGTTTTGGACACGGCTGAGGCCTATCCATCCTTAGTGTAAGTCCATGGATCATGCATTTATGCATTATTGTAGGCCTACCGCATTGCATGTTGTCGCATCCTTGTGGTTGGTATCGTTGTTGCATGCCTATGACTTTGTGTATTCCCATACCTAGGTTGCATTGTAGTATTGCATACTTGTTGCATTGCCATGATGTTTACATGTTAGGTTGCATTGCATTACACTTGGCATGCTCATGTCATATTGCATTGCATTGGTTGCATGCTTTGCATTGTATATGGCATATATACATTGCATTACGTTTGGTTTGGGGTGTCAAACCAAGATGAAGAATGAGGGACGCTCGCATTTGAAGTGATTTAAACGCATTCTCAATCTTTGGTCGCCGACACTCTTGATTCAACATGATAGAGTGTGTAGCATTCATTTGTTTTGTTGCATTCATTTATATTGATTTGCACACTTGACACCTTTGGCCATCATACATCGAAATGCGTGATTGGTGGCCCGAGGGTCGAGAGCCATACTTCCTTGAGTTCATAGCATGATAGGGAGAATGGCCGTGCACACATTGTCTTATAAATGCCTTGCCATGCACTGTCTGTCCTCTGCTGCAACAAAAACAGGGTTCTGCAGGAACAGATGGTCGGTCGACCATCTTTAATGCCGACCGGCCATTAATTATTGGTCGATATCCCCATTCTTGGTCGATGACCATTTCCCTGTGGCCGGTGACCTTTTATTCTGGTCGGTGACTTTTCAGTATGACTATGAGGTGATTCAGGAGCATCCCAAAAATTTTCACAGTTCTTAGAGGTGCAGAACAGTGCAAATAGAGGCAACGGTGGCATGGCAACGGGTTTCCGAGCAAGGCGATCGAGCATGCATCATTCAAGCATTTCGAGGTGAGTCATGCCTTTTTTAATTTCATGTTTAGATTGTTTTGTAATTAATTTGTTAACTAATTAGAAATTTGTAATATTTCATTAGCTAGAGTAGTTAATTATTTATTTGGTTTGTATTACTCTTTCGGACCCTCCTCCGAGAGGGCCAACTGTTGTAATAAGTGTGCGTGTGTGTGATGTATGTCTTCCAACCCCACGCCTTTCTCTCTTTATTTACTAGCTTATGATGATTAGTTTAGGCACGCTTCAATTAGCATCCTTATGCTCGTATGTTTGCATCCATTCATTTGTCTTGCATACACTGCTAGGCGATCATACTAATCGCATTGTATTTCAATTTCAAGTTGAATACGTGTTATCTGTAGCATCTGATATGCCATCTTAGAATAGCCGAGCCTACTTCTTGTTCCATTTTGTATGTGTTGCATTAGGCATTCTTAACATATCTAGGATCATCCATTGATTTCCAACATAGTTTTTGTTTTGGCTCGGAGTACTCGGTAACTGTTTATGCTTTAGTATCCTTGCATGCGTGTGAGTGACTGCCATGATAGCATGCTTGCCATGAGGTTAACTGCTTATGTGATATAACCGTCAATGCATGGGTGAAGGTTGGGTTATTTGAATTGGAACAATTCACCAATTGAGAGTTTTAAGCTCACTTGAGGGTGGCAAATCCACGTCTTAGCTTACTTGCGAGTAGCACCATCAAACCATCTTTCAAATAAACAAACATGAAATGTTTTGTTCTAAATCAAATGATCTAGTCTATACTTGTGTGTTGTAGGCATCACATAGTAATCTTAGGCTAATAACCGGAATAAGAGCACATGTGTTTTCAAAAACAATATGTCATGTTTAGTAGTGGCCGATCTTTGATCGGGCGAGCGGGGGTGCTCATAGCTGACCTTCCCCAATCGTACCCAAGTTCCCGAGCCGGGGCAACTTTGGTGATGACGGACACGTGGCCTTAGGCAACGAGTCAGGGTTTCCTAAATTCCCCCAAAATAAAATATTTAGGTGTCGACTCTGTATCTGGCAAGGCAGTCCATGTTTGGCACTTCTTTCTAAAAACCTATTTTTCAAAACGATTTGCCGGATTTGGACTCTTTGGTGATTTATCGGTCTCGCATTGCACTTTGCAGGATTAGATTTAGAACCATAACATTGAGTCCGAACTGTAGTGAGCCCAATGAACAAAACGGGATCTCCCCTGGGACGTTCGGGGACGTCTACAACTGCATTCAGACATTACAGCGAACATATGGGAACATGGATAGTGTCTTATCTCATATTTTCCACAACTGCACATGGGTTGATTTATTCGCACAATCTGTCTATTGCGACCTCGTCCATGGCGAAAAGATGTTTGCACCTCAAATACGCCAAGAGGCCTATCGCATAATATTGATACAAACTAATCAAGTTCATGTTTTTAGGTGTAATTAACTTAACAACATAATAATAACAATTTAGTTCACATTACAAGCTAACATGTCATACAATATCAACTGGAAAGTATTTCTCATGCGATGCCTTCCTCGATAGTTTTTGCATCTCTAGGGTATTGGAACTCATTCCGCACATCCGCTTTCAAATTCTCCCATCTCGCCAAAATATTTGACGAGCCGTTGAAATGTAAATTCAACCATAGTTGAGATAGGTAAGTTCTTGCACCTTTCAAGACGCTTGAAGCACTCGCATCATTGCCGTGTCACGACTCCAAACCCGCCTTATGGGTTTAGTATCAGAATCGCCAAGAATCCGAGATTACCAAGGCCCGCTAATAAAGACAACAAAGAAACAGTAGCAGTGGGCATGGCGGAAGCCAAAACAAGAAATAAACAAAGGTCCAATGAGTGTGAGTCTCAGATGCAAAAAGATTTTTCATACGATATACATGAACAGTACATAACAGTATGTACAACATATACAATCATTCAGGACAGGGACTTAATCCCTATTAAACAAGACAAAGACAAAAACATTCTACACAGCTTATTACAAACAAGCATAGGACAGATGGGGAGAATTAAAACACCCCTAAGCCATAGCTTAAGGTGCTTGGAGCCTCGTAGTGAGGCACAACGGTTGGCTCGGACAAAATGGGAGTCTAACCTACGCTCCTAGCTCCAGTCTGGTGCCTGTACACCTACATATATATATAAACAGTGAGCTAAAGCCCAGTGAATAACATAATGCGTAAAGAGGTTAAGAATGAATGTCCTCAAGAATGAAAACAATTCATTTATTCAAGATATCACTATTCACCATATGTGGTACATCCATTAGCATAATAGTACAAAGAACAAAGAGATCCTAAAAGACCTAACAAAGAAATGATGGCCATCAATCAAGAAATGAGTGGTTCTAACAAGGAGCCGACAGAGATCTCTCAGATAAAGAATAAAGAAATGAGTTGCTAAGGATGCCATAATACGCTTCGAATATAGGACATACATTCATTCGATTACAAGATCGCTTTAGAAAGCATTCGCTTAAACAATCAAATATTCACAGCTTGAACATATCTTTACACAATTGTTACTCACAGAGTTCGGCTACAGCTTAAGCTTAGAGCGGCCCTCAGATGCCAACCCTTACAGATTGAACACACACTAAGCTACACAGTTGGAAAAAATAATAACTTACTCCCTAAATTGCCTCGGTGTGGTTCTACATCTATATCCTTATTACGATGCCTTAAACTAGGCCTAAGAATGCCTAGGATGGGATGAGGATGCAAAGATGCATTCAGAAAACAGTTTCAGAATTTTCAGAAAAACAGAGCCCCGCTCGAGCGTTGGTTTCCCTGCTCGAGCGGACATGTAACAAAGGGCCCCGCTCGAGCGTAACTCCCCGCCGACGATGCTCGACGCCGGCGTGAGACACAAGCCTCAGCTGAAGCGTAATTCTCCGCCGAGCAGATCAGAAACAAAGGTAAAGTATCGATGCTCGAATTTCGCCGAGCGCCACTTTCGCCGCTCGAGCGAGAGTGCAAAATCTGGAAAATTTAGATTGCACCTTCAAGCTTAAAACCATGATTTGATGCAAAAATTTCGATCCTCTTGGGCTCATTTTCTGGAAAACACCTCAAAACCCATAATATAACATGATTCAAAGCTCAATTTGTAAAACCAAAGCCCAAGGGTAGTTTAATTAAATCCAATTTCAAATCAATTTTCATGAACACGATCCAAACATGACATGCATGAGTTTAGATCAATTCAAAGCTTCAATGCTAGCTCAAATGAGCCAATTCTTTTCAAAATAAGACGAAATCATGGACTATCACACTATTATGAACATGCATGCACCAATTGCCATGAAATCAACATCAAAATGCAAGGATAAACACATGCATGCATGATACAAGCTTTAATCCAACACTACAAGACCAATTCTTGACTTAGCTCATTAAACTATCATGATCCATGCTAGATAGAGCTTAAATATACAATTTATAGGATGAAATTCATACCTAGGTTCCTCAATGACAAGTCTAGAGGTTCAATTGATCACAAACTCCTCCAATCTTCTCAATTTTCAAGCAATACAAGGTGAAGCAAATTGAATTCACTCTTTTCCTCTCACACACTCTCTCTCTCTAGTCGGCAATATCAAGGAACTTGGCTGATGAAATGTTTTGTTTACATGTATACAAGTCTCTAAGTGTGTTGCCTAAGTGGTCCACTAGAGATGGCAAGGTTGTAATTAAGCCAACTATTGCAATTTAACTCATTTTAATCCAATTTAATCATACCAAATCATATTTTAAATAAATATGCCATAAATTCACATAAATCCTAATGATCATAAAACATCAATAGGTTTCAGATTTGGCCGCCGATAAGGCCTTCAATTTGCAGTTTAAACATAAAACACAAACAAATAATCAAACAGTCAAACAGATAAATGTATAATTAAACAGACATGCTCAGTCAATTCAGTTCCAGATTTTGGTCAGTCAGTTCAGTATTTCAATCAGTTCAATTACCAATCATAATCAGTCTCAGTTTAACAGTAATCAGTAACTAATCGGTAATCAGTGGTGAGGGTTATTATAGCTGGTCAATACCCCCCACCGATATCCACCGTCATATGCAAGGGCCCACTCCACAGGATTCATCTTGTGGACCCAATCGATGGTATCTTGGTTAATAGCCTGTATCTGTTCTAAGTAAGCATTACACTTTCGTCATTGATCAGCACTCCCTACTTTCCATAAAAGTTATTCAACTCCTTATTTTTGAACTTTATGTTAAAGTTACTACAAACATGTCGAAGGCAGTGCCGATGATATCCAACAAATTGGAGCGAGGGATTCAGCCAATGCCGCCTCACAGCAACTAAAATACTCTCAGCTCGATCAGATATCAAAGTCACTCCCTGTCGGTCCATGACAATATGTTCCTTGATATTTAAAATGAAGAACGACCAAGACTCTAAACTCTCCTTGTCGACAACAGCGAATGCAAGCGGTAATACTTTGCCATTGGCAGTGACAATCGTTGCTACCAGCAACACACCAGTGTATTTACCATATAAGAATGTACCATCTATGGTTATAACAGGCCTACAATATTTGAAGCCATCGATAACGGGTTTGAAAGACCAGAAAATAAAGTGGAAGACGGGCATAATGGTTGTATGCCCGGTATATCTATGCTTCCATTGAACGATGGTGCTAGGATTAGATGTCTGTAATGCATGCATGAATTTAGGCAACTGCCTATATGATTCATCACAATCCCCGAATACCATTTGTAACATGCCCGGGGGTACCCGCGCGCGTTAAATAGTTCGGACTCCCAAGATCTCTTTGATCTCTAGTTTCACGAGTGCAATGTGAAACGTGGATGAGAGTCCAGATTTGGCAACTTTTAGTGAAAATCCATTTTATTGCAATTTTGTCAAAAATGGACTGCGTCATCAGAACTCAGAGTCGCCACCTAATATTTTGGGAAATTAGGAAACCCATGACTCGGTGCCAAGGCCACTGTTCGTCGTAACCAAGGATGCTTGGTTCGGAACCTTAGGTATGAGAGGGGAAGGTCAATAATGAGCACTCCCGCTCACCCGATCAAAAGATCGGCCTCTACTAAACCATGATATGACTTTTATTTTCTTTATATGTTTATGTTCTGATTATTTTAGTAAATCCTAAAATTTACTATGTGAAGCATACAAGTATAGACTAGTTTGCTCAAATTGGAACAATTCAATTTCATGTTTGTTTTTCGAAAAGGGTTTGAATTTGCCACCTCTAGTGGGCTTAGAGTTTGTAAATTTGCCACTACAAAGCGGGCTTAAAAAACGTACATTCATTGAATCATTCCAATTCAGGCAACAAGCCTTCATCCACAGGTATTCAAACAGTTTATCATTTACTCAATTAGCCTCATGGTAGGATGCTAAACATAATAAGAAAATCACACACAAAGGGGATGCTAAAGCATAAAAACTCACAGATTGACCGACGTCCCTCGAACAACTACAAAACAAAATTTAGTAAAATATGCATGATCTTATATACAAAATCCTAATGCAATTCACTCATGAGATGCACTAAAGATTCGGCTTCTAAAATATGGCATGTGAATCATCTCAAAACATACGATAGCGTACAGAATCACAAAAGAATTGATTAAATCCACACATGTAAATATAGCCGAATCTTAATGCATGAGACATAAATGTAAAGCATGGATATGCATGGCATGTCAGATATATACATACACGCAGTTAGGGAAAGCGATAAAAGCATGGGATAGAAAGAAGTGGGGTGGGGGAATTATTACAATACTTGAATTATTACAGATCCGAATGAGGGAGAAATAATAAAATAAAATAAAACCTCACAAAACACTCAAAAAAAAAAAATAAACAACTTCATCACTGGCACATGTCACTCCTTTTCGCATGTCCCGGGTTCCACAACATCGCATGATTCACATTTTCTGGATTCAAGCGGCAAACCAAGGAACGGATTTGAAATCTGACTAGCATGGCTTATAGGGAAATCACTATTGGATGATGTGCAAATTTCCTTAAGCTCGGGACTTCTTGTTCTTCGCATTGACTAATTATTGGAGCTGCCCACAAACACATACAGCTGCAGGAGATGAACCAACTTTTTCACATACCAGAATGCTGCAACATTATTAACCAAAACATCATCAAACCCATAAACAAGACTGATTTCAGGTAGCCAGATAAGCCTAGAGGAGGAGCAACTGAAGAGGGAGGTGGTGAAGACTCAAATGGGTGAAGATGGTAGTAAGGCTAGTGATGAAGAAAATGAGCAGACCATCATGAGAACCACTATGACTAACACTGACTGTAGAGTTATTGAAGCCATCATCAAATGATAATGAAATCAAGAGAGAGAGAGAGAGAGAGCGGTTTGTGGGTGTGTGCCCGTGGTCATGCATGGGTGTCTAGAGAGAGAGAGAGTGCCGTGGGTGTGTGTTATGCATGGGTCTCTAGAGAGAGAGAGAGAGAGTGTCGTGGGTCTCCCCCTCCCGTGTGTGCTGCATCAGTGTGTTATGGGCCTGGGTGCGTATGGTGGTGGGTTGTGAATGTGCATGGGTGTGGTGTGGTGGTGACAATGGTGGCTTGGTGAGAGTGTGGGACTGTGTGGGTGTCTGAGCTGCACGTGTTAGTGAAGTTGGTGATGATGGGTCTGCTTAGTGAGATGGCTGTGATGGTGGCTGCCGTGTGGGATGGCTGTGATGGAGGTCGGTGTATGGACTGTGGTGTGAGGGAGGTCGGTGTGGACTGTGGTGTGAGGGAGAAGGAGAGCCGTGTGTATGTCTTCTCCCCCCTCTCCTCAAGCCGTGTGTTTCTCTTCCTCCTCAAGCCGTGTGTTTCTCTACATTTTTCTTAGAGAGAGAGAGAGTGTTGTGGTGTTATGGGTGACCCTCTTCCTCACCCGTGTATCCCTCTCCTTCCTCCTCCATGTGTGTGTGCCTCTGTCAATGGTGAGTCCCCCCAGTCCTCCTCCTTGTGCTGAATCAGCATCAACCCCCCTTTGTGTATGTGTGGGTCTCTTTTATTTTTGCTCTCTTCATGGTTGTGAACTTCTCTCAAAAATCTGTGTGTGTGAGACAGCCCAGCTGTGTGGATCTCCCTCCTGTAAAGCACCCCCTCTTCTTTTTTAGCACTCAAACCCGAGACCCTCTACCTAACCCATCTCCCCTCTTTAAAAATATATCCTCCACTAGCAAAACCTCATAATGCTATTCATACACCTTGGTCACCCCCTTTTCTTTTTAATTATCAACAAAACACACACACACCCCACGCTGCCAAATATTCCCTCTTTACAATATCTCTTAACAACTCATCTTCCACCAAAAAAAACACCATTATCGCAAAACTCCATTATCATGACCAAATATTTTTTGTTTTTTTATTATTTTTTATTTTTGTATTTTGTTTTTATTATTATTATTTTTTATCAAATATCACATGTCATATAAACACACCTAAAAAATTTGTACAAACACACAAAATTATATAAAATTATACAAAATGATAAATTCAAATAAAAATATTTTAATTTGACCAAAATGGGTGAGTTTCGGGATTTAAAATTTCAATTTGATTTTTTTGGTGAGGGTGGTCAAAATAAAATGCCCAAGTCTTAGGGCCGGTCAAAATGGGGTGTCTCTGATTTGCCCCTCTTGACAGAGCTCAAGTCATGAAGTGAGTGAAAGTCAAAGCCAGAAGACGACCCTTTTGACAAGGCCGTAAGACTTAGGCAATCACACAAAATGCAATGCATGTGGTTGAACCCGAAGGTTGCCTACGTATCCCTTTGTAAGGAATCAAACTAACGAGTTTAGGAGCGAATGCAAATGATATACTCAAAATGTAGTTTGAAAGTTGGACTTACACGCCATGGCGCTTATTTTTAAAAACTTATGATCATGCAAGAGAGGATGACCTCAACTAAGAGTAATTAACAACCTAACATGTCTCATGCGAAAGGAGGAAAGATGGTAAAAACAACAGCGCACTCGATGTTTTTAACCGAGTGAATTAACAAACCGACGCGCTTCACGTGAAAAAGAGGAAGGATGGTAAACATCGTGCACTGATGTTTTTAACCGAGTGAATCAAAGACCTAACGCCCTCACGCGAGAGGGTGGTGTAACAGACAGCGCACTGACCGTATTTTAACCGATGTGGTGTGTAAAATGCAAGCGCACTTAATCAGATTTTTAACCGGTGGTAATGCATGTGCACTGATCGTATTTTAACCGAGGTGGTGTAAATGCATAAGTGCACCCGATCAGATTTTAACCGGTGGTGTAAACAGACAGCGCACTGATCAGATTTAACCGAAGTTGCAATCCAAACGCGTTTCACGCGAGAGGAGGAAGAGTGGTGTAAACAGACAGGCGCACTTGCTGTGTTTTAACCGATTTAGATGGTGTGAACAGACAGGCGCACCTGCTGTTGTTAACCGATTTGGATGGTGTGAACAGAGAGGCACACCTGTTGTTGTTAACCGACTTGGGTGGTGTGAATGACAGCGCACCGCCGTTGTTAACCGACTTGGTGGTGAATGCACAAGCGCACTCGCCGTTGTTAACCGATTTGGGTTTGATAATTGGACTTATACGCTACGCGAAGCCGATTTGATAATTGGACTTACACGCCACGCCGTCGGTGGCAAGTGGACTTACACGCCACGCCGTCGGTGGCAAGTGGACTTACACGCCACGCCGGGCCGTTGGCAAGTGGACTTACACGCCACGCCGTCGTGCTGGCAAGTGGACTTACACGCCACGCCGGGCCGTGGTGGCAAGTGGACTTACACGCCACGCCGGTTGGCAAGTGGACTTACACGCCACGCCGGCCGTGTTGGCAAGTGGACTTACACGCCACGCCGCCAGTTGGCAAGTGGACTTACACGCCACGCCGCCGAGGTTGGCAAGTGGACTTACACGCCACGCCGGGTTGCTGGCAAGTGGACTTACACGCCACGCCGGCCGAGGTTGGCAAGTGGACTTACACGCCACGCCGGCCGTGGGTGGCAAGTGGACTTACACGCCACGGCGGGTTGGCAAGTGGACTTACACGCTACGCGAAGCCGGGTTGGCAAGTGGACTTACACGCTACGCGAAGCCGGGTTGGCAAGTGGACTTACACGCTACGCGAAGCCGGGTTGGCAAGTGGACTTACACGCTACGCGAAGCCGGGTTGGCAAGTGGACTTACACGCTGGCGCGGTTTGGCAAGTGGACTTACACGCGAAGCCGGGTTGGCAAGTGGACTTACACGCTACGCGAAGCCAGGTTGGCAAGTGGACTTACACGCTACGCGAAGCCAGGTTGGCAAGTGGACTTACACGCTACGCGAAGCCAGGTTGGCAAGTGGACTTACACGCTACGCGAAGCCAGGTTGGCAAGTGGACTTACACGCTACGCGAAGCCAATTTAGATGGTTCATGATTTGTGCAATGCAATGCAATGTAATGGAATGCTGGCTATGTTTGCAACTTTCCCTATTCTCCAACAGGGTGACAGACTAGGTTGGTTCAGTTTCCAGAGTTGAGGCGCATACAAGCTATCTCAACCTATGGGGCTGTCATACAGATTTCAAGCCAGGGATACACCCCTGGGTATTTAAACCAGACTTTAGTCTCGAAAATCCCAAACCTTTTGCGTTCTAGGCATCGCCATTCGAACTCTAGTTTCCACCGTCTCAGTTGATCTCCTAGGAACTCATTACAAACACAACAGTGACTATTCCAGATCGATTGAAGTCGTCGCACGACAAACACCAAAGGAATTGCACCTTTAGAGGATTTAAGGTCTCTAGACCAAGAAAGTCGTTTGGGCATGACAATCACCAACGGACTTGCACCTTCAGAGAATTTAGGGACACCTAGACCTAGAAAAGAACAACAAGCGCACTTGCTGTTTTTCACCAATTAAATGGCCATAGATGCCGCTTTACTTCCTGCTCATATTCACAACTTTCCCTATTCTCCAACGGGGTGACAGACTAGGTTGGTTTGGTATCCAGAGTTGAGGCGCATATAAGCTAGCTCAACTTATGGGGCTACCATACAGATTTCAAGCCGGGGATACACCTTTGGGTATTTAAACCAGACTTTAGTCTCGGAAATTCCGAACCTTTTGCGTTCTAGGCCTTGGCCATTCGAACTCTAGTTTCCATCGTCTCAGTTGATCTCCTAGGAACTCATTACAAACATAGTCAATTGAAGTCGTTCGGGCACGACAAACACCAAAGGAATTGTACCTTTAGAGGATTTAAGGTCTCCTAGACCAAGAAAGTCGTTTGGGCACGACAAACACCAAAGGACTTGCACCTTCAGAGGATTTAAGGTCTCCTAGACCCTAAAAAGAACAACAAGCGCACTTGCTATTTTTAACCGATTGAATGGCCATGGATGCCGCTCTACTTCCTGATCATATTCACAACTTTCCCTATTCTCCAATGGGGTGACAGACTAGGTTGATTTAGTATCCAGAGTTGAGGCGCATACAAGATAGCTCAACTTATGGGGCTACCATACAGATTTCAAGCCGGGGATACACCCCTGGGTATTTAAACCAGACTTTAGTCTCGGAAATTCCAAACCTTTATGCTTAAGCCTTGGCCATTCGAACTCTAGTTTTCACCGTCACAGCTTGGTCTCCTAGGAACTCATTGCAAACACAGGTGATAATACACTGGTATGTATAGACAAAATACAGACATATACACAGATATATACAGTACATACGACACAAATATATATAGGTATATACACAGGTATATATACGACGATATCCACAGGTATATTCGACACAGACATATACGGACCTATACACAAACATATACGGATATATACACAGATATATATACGGAGATATACACAGGTGGGGAATATTTTGTTTGGTCACGTCGATTGGGAAGATGCTGCATCGAGAAGGCATATCCCATTTGCCGACATCAGCACACGTACGCAAAACACACAAAAAAGAAAGAAAAATCACAAAATGGATGGACATGGAACATGGGGTGTCGAACCCCTGACCTCAAGCTCGGCCTCCGAGTCCTTAACCACTGAACCGCGTGACTCTTGTGACAAAATATAAAAACAAATATATATATATATATATACTATACAAGACATATATATACATAAAACCAAAACAAACCAAAAGAAACACTCAATGTGGGGTTCGAACCCTTGACCTCAGGCTCAGCCTTCAGCCTTCAACCTCTGAGCCACACCACTGAACCCAAGGCACTCATATGACCAAAATGTTCAAACAAATATCTATATTACATAGCTATACAATATATATACATATATGCATACACAACTCTCCCGCGTCTCTTTTTAGCGTTATGTGAGCTCTGCTTTTTAATGTTGATTGGCCGACACAAAAGCAAATTTCTGGCTTTGCAAGCCTCGACCCTCTCCCTCTCTTTGTCTTTCTCTCTCGTCTTCTTCTTCTCTTCAGTATCGTCCTCCTTCTTCTTCCCCTTCTCCATTATCGCTCTTCCATCGTCCTTCTCCTTCTTCTTTTTCTCTTCTGTTTTCTGCCACTCTTCCGTGACTGCCTTCTTTCCTCTTTCTTCCCATACATGGCTTCGTCTCGCCCTCTCTCTCTGTTTCCGGATCTTAATGATCCATCGAGCTCCTTCCGCCAAGTGCCCCGCTCTTACTCATCCAGTCTTTCCCACCTAACATTGAGCAAGTGATGGTTGCTCAAACCGATATTGATGCTAACCACCTCACGCTGAAGTCGTGTATGGAAACAAAGGGTCATGGTCACTAATTTGTCTCACCTTTGCAAAAGCAGACGAGTGAGCTACATTGTTAATGCTCAACTCAATCTGCTTCAGAGATGTACAAGGATGCACGAGCGAGGTTTGTCTCAAGCCAGAGCACAAGGAACTGGAACCGAAGACTACCTCCATGGAGAGTAGAGAGCTAATACGACAGACCATTTATGCAGACGATTCGAGCGCCGGTGTACTTTTCCTTTGATGGTCGGCGAAAAGTCAACTCTTTTGTCGGAAACATTGAGGCAGGGCCTTCGAAGGCCGACGACAAAAAGAGGAAGAGCTCGGCAACAGAAGAGCCGAGTAAGTGAAGTTGGTGCGCGGCCGTCACCGGCGAAGAAGAAGAAGAAGAACAAGATCCCCCCCCCTCTTTTTTTTCTTTTTCTGGACTTTGTAATTTTTTTTTTATTTTTGGGTTTGTTTTGTTTGTATTTCTGGTTTTTTTTTTTTTTTTTTTTTTTTTTGTTTGGAGTCTCTGTAATCGGGAATGTCCTCCCCTGACTGTATAAAAAGTTTCAGTTTGTAACTCAATGGTGTGACTGGCATATCACTTTGAGCTTGAAAACAATTTGTTTGATTGAATTTGAAAAATGATTGAAATTTGAACTCTGAATTGGACATTGATCCATACTGACCTGAATAAAAATAAAACTGGACTCAACGTAAGAAAAACGAAGCCAAAATAATCCAAACACACTTCTATACGCTGACTGGTATGAATACCCTAACTAGTATAAATACACTAACTAGTATAAATACACACTGACATACACTGACTAGTATGAATACCCTGATCTGGTATAAATACACTGACTGGTATGAAGACACACTGATATACACTGACTGGTATAAATACACTGACTGGTACGAATACACACTTATATACACTGAGGAGTTGACTCGAGTGGTGGAGAAGACAGAATCACTAACTCAACTATGCCCCTAATTCATTACCTTGACATTTTTTTTTTCTTGATTTTTTTGTAAAAATGTTTTGATCAACATGAGAATTAGATTAGCATACTTATTCCATTTTCTGTTTTGAAATCACGTAAGCTAAGCTGTGAGCACTGAAAATTTTCCCTTTTCAACTCCAAAGAATGGTCCAAGTTTTGCAAAATGGAACAATTTTCGAGAAAAATTAGTCAGCTTCATTCAAATTAATCAAAATCTATTTTTGCAAATGGTCACTACTCAACTAACATGGAATCAACTATTGGGGTGCATAGTCCTAAACCAGATAATCAAAGGTGATATCTGAACCAAGCCAACCGAACTGAGCCAAACCGAATCAACCAAGTTGACTCGAACCAATTGAGCGAATGTAATGAAAATACACCAATCAAACACGGATAGGATAACCAAGTCGACTAAAGATACACCAATCAAGCATGGACGAGATGAATGAGTTAAAAAACTTATTAGGGCCGAACTTCAAGATAAAGCTACCTACGTATCCCAAAGATAGGAATCAGGCCATCGTAATTCCGGCTGAGGTTCACTCGGGTATTGACACTCTCCTTTTATGCTCTAACTTTTGCCAAAGCCGCCCTTTCGGGTTTTCAACCTTGCGAGCTTTTCATTTTTTCATTTTTCCATTTACTTTTTTTATTTTTTATTTTATTTTATTATTTTTTTTTCATTTTGTTCATTTCATTTTTTTTTTGGTTTTTCATTTCATTTTTTTTTTGTTTTTTCATTTTTCTGCTCTAACTTTTGCCTAGGTCGCCCTTCCGGGTTTTCAGCCCAGCGAGCCTCTCAAGGGTTACTTTCATTTTAACTTGTCCATGTTGATTAGGTGTGAAATCTCTAGGCCATCTATAAGAACAACTGCTACACTTGACCAAGAGATATGGTGATGTAGGGACTAGATGAATTGGGTCCGAATTTGCCACTAGTGTAGTGGATAGGAACTCATTGTCTTTCAATAATAAAATTCATTCCTCAAATTCTAGGTTTGGCCTTTTTTGGGCGGTCTTTATTGGGAAACGGTTCAATTTTAACTCTTTGATCACATCCAACCTTTTGCCCCTAGTTCAAGGGCTGCTTCAAATCTTAAATCACATCCGACCTTCTTGCCCCTAGTTCAAGGGCTGTTTCCAATCTGAATCACAGGCCCTACATAGTTTTGGCTAAGGTTCACTCGAGTATTGACACTCTCCTTTTACGCTCTAACTTTTGCCAAAGCCGCCCTTTCGGGTTTTCAACCTTGCGAGCTTTTCATTTTTTTATTTATTTATTTTTTTTCCTTCTTTTTTTTTTTTTTTTTTTTGTGCTCTAACTTTTGCTTGGGTCGCCCTTCCGGGTTTTCGGCCCAGCGAGCCTCTCAAGGGTGATACTTTATTGCCCCTAGTTCAAGGGCTACCTCTATTTTAGCTATGCAAGCCTCACACTTTTGCCCCTAGTTCAAGGGCTGTTTCAAATCTGAATCACATTCGACCTTATTGCCCCTAGTTGAAGGGCTGCCTCCATTTGAATCACATCATGGCCCCTAGTTCAAGAGCTATTTTCGATTCGACTACGCAAACTTTACACTTTGATTGATCATGAAATACTTCAAATCACGGTTTGAAGGCTAAGGAGCTAAGGAGGTCAGACCACGAGTCAAGAGGGATCCTATGCTGTATAACTAATTCCAGGCATGTCTTCGTAGGACCACGCAAAAACAATTTTTAAAATCTTTTCACAAAGTGACTAATCACTCGTACTTTTACGAAGATAAGATAGAACCAATTTGGACCAAGCCAGGATCCTTCTCAGTACCCACATTAACAAAAATGATTTTATTCATCAAAGGCTTAGCACACCTCTCTTCCTCTCAGTTGATCAAAATTTGCAAATCCCGAGGAAATTCTTCCTCTTTGTTTTTATCAGAGTTTTGGAAAAAGTTTTGAAAACTTTGGTCAATGCAATGATTTAAAGGCACAGAAAAGTAGGCAGACTCTATGGCATTTTGTCTTGGATTTGTTTTTGAATTTGTGTTTGGAAAGGAGACTATAACTCAGCAAGGACAACAAACTTTTGACAACATACTCAAAAGAAAATGACAAAGAAGACCTAGACAGGACAGAAATGTCTAGGTTAGCACTCTCGAAATCAACAGACTCTGACTCACTAGAATGACTCGAGCTTAATCACAACTCTACAAACTTGGTGGAATCACACTTAGACTCAATACTCAATTCAGAACTCAAAATAAAACCATTTTCAAATTGGCAGTCAACGTGTGGGCCATCCGCAACATTCAAAATACAGCCCGTGCAATCAACAGGTGGTCACTCCCCAATCACAGAGATGGTCGGATACCCTACAAGTTCTATTTATTTACAAATGGTCAACTTTGTGGGATATCGGATACCCTACAATAAACTTTTCACCAATTGTCTCTACTATTTAAGGATGAAATTAGACATTTGGTAATGAATTACTATCCTGTCAAGACCAAAATTTTATTTTTAAAAGGGTATACCATTTAGCATTAAATTATTTGGTTCTTAAAATTACATTTATTAGTGGCATGAAATTTTTACATTACAGTGTATACTAAATATATTTTTATTTTCATTTTTGCCAACAAATAAACATAAACATGTTTAAAATATTGGACAAATTACAAAAAAAAAAAATTACAGAGTTTTAGGTATTTTTTGAAATTAAAACTCGAAAGTTTTAATTTCATCAATTTAAATTTTAAACTTCATTCTGTGTCACAACCTACACTCATGTCCATCTCAATTACTTTGTTTAACAATTTTGCTTTTTTTTTTTTAAATACATGTGGCAATATATTATTTACTCTTTTAACTTCTTCTAAAACACTTTTAAACTTGACCATAGTAGATCACAAACTATCCTAACCATCCATTTAAATATTACCATGCACCTCACACAGTGGATAAACTCTTTCTCCTTCCCCATCTCTTTCGCCATTAAAACCTACATGTTTCCTGCTACAGCCTAACGGCATCAAAACCCACGCTGCCTCTACAATCATCCTCCCATCCCCCTTGCCCCATAACCCATCGTGGGACTTTTCCCAAATTAGGGCAAAATAGCAACTTATTTCCCAAAGTAGGCCTAATTTGGAGGGAATTCCCAAACTAAGGAAATTTGATTTATACATAAAGCGTGGTTAGGAACCACGCTTTTAAGTAAAAAAAAATTCCCCAAAAAACGTTGTTTCAAACCACGCTTTTACTGTTGACCAAAGAAAGCGTGGATGATAATCACGTTTTAACCAAAATGTAAGCGATGCTTTCAAAACACATTTTCAATAGTACATCAAAACCAGCACTGACTCTTCTCTCTCTCTCTCTGACACACACACTCACATATATAATTTTTAATATATATCAATTTTATTTTATAAAATTGAGACCAATATTAAATATATATAAAAATAATTTATAATAGCAAATAATAATCAACTATATAAAATGATTACTTTTTGGAAAAATTACTCATAAATCCCATTTTGGTAAATATTGCTCTAGTTAGTCCTGAGTGTTTTTTCATAAACCATTTAGTCCTTTTTATTTTTGGTATAATATATGTTTTTGATATATTATATATGGAGTTTACATTTTACCCCTATTGATTTCATTTTGATGATGTAGTTGATGTTGGCTTGATGTTTGATGATTTTTGATGATGTTGATGATGTTGATGATGTAGTTGATGTTGCTGATGTTTGATGATGTTGAAACTTATCAGTCCACAAAGCCATCAAAAAACACACAAAAGCTTGAAATATATGTAAAAAACAAAGAGGGTTTAAGAGAAAATTGTATCTCTTTGGCCTTACACGAATCGAAACAGTTGGGAAACAGAGATTGGTTCTCTGCTGGTAAAGACAGTAGAGTTGTTGTAAACACAAAGTGAAGAACACAGAAGTGAATGAAATCCAGAGCTTCAACTGAGCCCCAATCAACGCCGATCCAGACTCTACCGACAAAAAAAGAAGATTTGTAGATCTACGACCTTCCAGATCTCGATCGTCGACGCCGGATACAAGCTCACCAACCGCAAAACCACCTTCACAATGGACGCCTCCATCCTCTCTGACTCTGGCGGTATCTGCTCCATCTCCGACTGCATCCCCCTTTGCTCCGATCCCACCATCTCCGCTAATCGCCGCCACCAACCACCGCCATCATTCCGACGAGTCTGTAAGTTCCTCGGTAAATCCGGCTACTCCGCTGCGAGGCGAATCGCCTGAACCTCATCATCGCCACCATCGCGATGATGATGTAGTTGATGATGTTAATGATGTTTGATGATGTAGTCGATGTTTGATGATGTAGTTCATGTTTGATGATGTTGTGATGTTCTTGATGTTTGATGAGGTTGAAGATGTAGTTGATGTTTGATGATGTTCACAATGTTCTTGATGTTGATGATGTATGGTGATGTAGTTGATGTTTTGATGATATTTTATGATGTTGGTGATGTTGGTGATATTGATGAAGTAGTTGATGTTTGCTATTTGATGATGTTGATGTTGTTGGTGATGTTGATGATGTTTGATGATGTAGTTGGTGTTTGATCTTGTTGATGATGTTTTATGATGTTGGTGATGTTTGATGATGTAGTTCATGATTGATGATATTGATGATGTTCTTGATGTTTGATGAGGTTGAAGATGTAGTTGATGTTTGATAATGTTCACAATGTTGGTGATGTTGATGATGTATGATGATGTAGTTGATATTTTGATGATGTTTTATGATGTTGGTGATATTGATGATGTATTTGATGTTTGATGATGTTGATGTTGTTGGTAATGTTGATACTGTTTGATGATGTAGTTTATGTAGTTGATGTTTAATGTTTGACGATGTTGATGATGTTTTATGATGTTGGTGATGTTGATGATGTAGTTGATGTTGATGATGTTGTTAGTGTAGTTAATGTTGCTGATGTTCAGAAAGAAGAGAAATCTAAAATTATTCAGTAATTTTAACGAGATAATTATTGATAGTCTTCCTCTTAACAAAGAGATAATTATTCAAGAATTTCAAATATGGACAAGTGATTTTTATAGTAATAATTAGTGGAGAATGTGGATAGGTGGAATATTGTGTTGGCCGATTGCAAAACATGAAAAGACATATATTAAATGATGATTGGTTAAAAATATAAACACATGATACTCGAGAAGTAAATGATAATTTCCCTTAGCGCCTAGTGGGGGCATCTCTAACTCTTAACTCAAAACATATATGAACTTTATATTTGGATAAAAATTATTTAAAAAATCTATTTATTGTTTGACTTGAACTTATATTAAGTTTTATCTTCTTTTTTTTTATATCGAAATTAAAGAAGATTTAAATATTTACTTAAAATCTTTACAATTATTTTGCAATTTTTAAATTTACAACTTTGTCATTAATGAAATTTTTACTTAAACTCATATTTAAATGGGTAAATTATACTATGTCTTCTTTATATTTGGTCACTTCTCACTGTAGTCCTTAAAGTGGTTTTTTTTTTTTTTTTTTCAATTGGGCCTTTCATGTTTCAAATTTTTCCAGTTTATTCCTAAAACCAATTTCTGTTCAAAATTAAACAGTAAATGACACATTAATAGTTACGTGACATAAAAATATTTTATTATGTATAACTTACATTTTTAACATAAACTTAAACTGTAATATAATAATATCTTTTTTATGTTATGTGACAGTTATTATCACATTAACTATTTAATTTTGAATAGAAATTAACTTTAAGAGTAAAGTGAGAAAAACTTGGACCTTAAAGGGCTAAAGTAAGAAAAAATAAATTTTAAGGGCCAAAGTAAAAAAATAGTCAAACATACATGGACAAAATGTAATTCACCCTATTTACATATGAGTTTGCCACTTCATATCAAATAAATTTTTTACGCACAAAATTGAAAGGAAAAGTCTATGGTACATTCACCCTTCAAAAGGTGTATCGTATGCACCTTATGGCCTCTTTTGGGTATTTGGCTTTTAGCCACGTCTGTGTGTTTGTAACAAAAGTCAAAAGTTAGCTTTTTTGTATTTAAAGACATTTGGAAAGTTGGTTTTCAGCCATTGGTGAAATTATAATTCTACCCCTCATGGGTCAAAATGTGCTACATGGATGAAGTTGTAAATATTTTAAATTGAATGGGGATAGTTTGGTCATTTTATTGTGATTTGACAACATAAACAAATATTAATCAAAAAAGCTAAAAGTAACTTTTTACCAACTTCCCAAATCACTTGTCTAAAAAAGTCAAAAACTATATAGCTTTACTAGAAAATAGCAAGCCAAATAGCAGACCACTAGAAGAAGAGGTCTCTAGTGAGAAGGAGATGGAGTAAGGAGGGTGGATCCCTGTGGTCAAGCAGAGACGAGACAGAGGTGCATGGAGTAACAAATTATCAAAGGGCTTGTTTACTGTATTTGTGGATAATCTCCCAAACTCATTGGAGCCTAAAGGTATGTTCAAACTCTTCACTAAGTTTGGAATAGTCAAGGATGTCTTTATTCCACAAAAGAGGAGGAAAACCACACACACAAGGTTCGATTTTGTGAGATTGGACTGTTCAGTCGCAGCAAGCATTGTAGTTTAGAAAGCAAATGGGTTATGGGTGGACGACAAGGCACTTGAAGTCAAATATGTTGAGTATGCTAGAAATCAGAACATAAGCAAACCTCAAAGAAATCTTGTTGCTGTTGACAGAAATGGAGTCTACGCCCAACGTAAATCTTTTGCTGATGCCTTCAAAACAAACATAGGCATTCCACAAGGCAAAACTGATTCTACCATTAAAGTGAATGAAGATGGTCATGGGTGGTTGCATGAAAGTGCAATAGTAAGACTCAAAGAAGAGTACATCTTATCTAATATCAAGCAAGCTCTGCAGGAAAAAATGATGGGTCATATTCTTGTAAAAAATGGAGGAGGAAGGGATGTTGTCCTAACATTCAAGTCTAAAGAAGAGATGAGTTCTAACTTTAGATTAGTCAATGAATGGCTAAAGAAGTGGTGCGATTTTGCTACAGAATGGAAGCCAGATTTGCACCTTGAGCAGGAGAGATGTTTATCACTAAGATGCTATGGCGTCCCACTAAACCTCTGGAACAGAGATACGTTTACCAAATTAGGAGGAATATGGGGAAAGGTCCTAAATCTTGATAGTAATGTTTGCCAACCAATGTCCTTTTGCTATGGTAGAGTTAGGATTGCAACTAAATGTATGGAATGGATCAACAAAGAAGTACATCTGGAGTGCAAGGGCAAAATCTTTCCAGTCTTAGTTTATGAAGAACAAACTAATATTGAGAAAGACTTTAATTCATCCATTGATTCTACTAAGATTTCAAACCCAATATGATAGCCAGACAAGAGCATAAAGATCCCAAAAGGATTGAAGATGATGAAAGTGACCTGGCAAAGAGAATGGAGAGAAATGATGTCGAACTGGCATTTGTCAACGATGTGGTTCCTGTTCAGAGGGTAGTGCAGAACTGGCAAAGGTGAAAGACAGGTAGAAGAAGAATCTAAAGTGGAACATCACTGTAGTAGAGAGGAAGATGATACGGTAGTTCCAGAGATAAAAGATGGCATGGGGCGCAGCTTTGAAGATAATGCACGCATGGCAGACTCATAAAAAATGAAGGCGGCAGATTCAAATTTACTTGCCAATAATGCCAACCAGAGGTTAAAAGGCCACCATACACATCCGGTTTTATTAGAAGCCTCAAGACATCTCAGGCTTAGACTGCATAGATTTGGAGATTGATTTAGGCCATATCCTTCATAAACTTGGCCCATCAATTACAAGCCTCGACAGAGTTAGTAAGCCTAGCTCGCCAATGATGGATCACTTGGGCCCACAAGGACCAAATCGATTGCACACACATAATAAAAGGGCTCAACTGGGAAGTGTAAACCCAAAACTAAAGCTGTGAAAGGAAACAAGAAAGGTAAGTCTAAGGAACTCACTCACCAAATCATCTCCAGTTTCGTCAGGTTTCATAAGCATAAAGGGGCTTCCTCTAGTAAGCCTCCATAAAAAAAGGGGTATATTCAGAGCCGCTGTTGAAGCTATGTCACTTTCAAATTTTATCTCGAGATTAGTGATAGAAGGGGAAGATATATCCTAAATGAAGCTCAAGCTACATTGCATATGGGGAAAGCTCTAGGGCTCAACTTCAAAGGCAAGGAATCTGATACTCTCCACAAAATTGTTGAATTAGAGCTCAAAGATAAAGAAAGAAATTGAGGAGAGGAGAAAGGTGGGTAGTAATCAGCTCCAACTCAGGTGACTTGGTGTTCAATTTTGTTAATTAATGAAGTCATGGAATGTTAGAGGCCTGGGAAAAGCTGAGAAAAAAGGAATGATAAGGAAATTAATTACGGAAAGGCAAGTGGAAATAACACTCTTTCAAGAAACAAAAAAATCCTCATTTTCAGAGCATGAAGTCAGAGCCCTATGGCCAAGAAGTAGTATGGAATTTTTGTCAGTTGATTCAGAGGGATCTGCTGGAGGCCTATTGTGTATTTGGGATCCAGAGATCTTCGTTACATAGTCGCCGCAATAGGAGATTCATTCTACTCTCGTACACTCCACAATTCTTTTGAATGTATACTATTAAATGTCTATGCCCCAAATAATGCTAGCAGTAGAAATAAATTATGGGATTGTTTCTTGTTAACCTTAAAAGAATCTTCCCCAACCCATGGTGTATGGGTGGAGACTGCAATGAGATAAGAAACACTGGGGAAAGGATTGATGCTCCAAAAGGGACAAAATGATGAAAGAGTTTAATGAATTTATTGACGCGAGCTAACCGACTTACCTTTGCTTGGAAGGAAATACACTTGGTGTAATGCACAAGAAAATGAGAAATGGAGTAGGATTGATAGAATTATGCTCATCCTAATGGTTCACCAAATTCAAATTGAAGTTATAGGCCGCTTAGATTTCTCTCTAATCACCGTCTTTTCTGTTGAAGAATGATGAAAGGATTGGGGCCCAAAACCATTCAAGTTTATCAATGTCCGGACCTTGCACCCTCCTTTCCTCTTTTTAGAAAGCATCCGGAAGGAAACTATCACAATGGAGGACTTGGCTTACTCTTCTGCAGAAGCTAAAGTTGTTGAAGCTTGCTCTTAAGAAATGGAACTGATGTCTTTGGCAACATTTCTTCTAAATTGAAAGCAGTTGAGGAAGAGTTGCATGCTTTGGACCTCAAAATAGACCACTAGTAGAATCAGAAAGAGAAAGCAGGAGAATGATTAAAAGTGAAGTATGGAATCTTAGCAGAATGATGGAATGGATGTGGTAGCAAAAATCCAGAGTTAACTGGTCATTTAAAGGGATAGAAACACTAGGTTCTTCCATGTTATGGCTAGTTGTAGACAAAATAGCAATGTCATCACTTTTATATCTGTTAATGGTGTTACTCATGAAGATCCTATCAAATTCAAATATGAGGCCCTTCTACACTTTAAGAAACAGTTCACAGAAGATTGCACTAAAAGGCCATCTTTAGGTGGTGTGTTCAGATTAGTTACAGAGAGTCACTCTTTCTAGGAGTTAGAAATTGAGTTCTTTGAAGTTGAAATTATGGCAATCAAGTAAAGAATGCAATGGCAATAAAGCTCTAGGCCCAAATGGCTTCAATCTGCTATGCTTTTAAATTTTGGAAGATTATAAAAAAGGAGGTTCTCATTTTCATGGCAGATTTTCACACCCACAGCAGACTTGTTTATGGGCTTAATAGTTCCTTTATCACACTTATCCCCAAAAATAAAAATCTTGTGGGTTTGGAGGACTATAAACCTATAAGTCTGGTGGGTTCCGTTTACAAGATTCTCTTAAAAGTTCTAGCACATAGATCAAAAAGTTCTTCTTGAAGTAATCGGAGTTACTCAATCATCTTTTCTTAGAGGTAGGAATATTTTGGATCGTGTTCTTATTGCCAATGAAGTTGTGGATAATTGGAAAAACTCAAAAGAAAGGTATCACCATTAAACTAGACTTTGAAAAAGCTTTTGACTCGCATTACGGATTTTCTTCTTTTATGCTCTCTAACTTTGGTTTTGGTCCAAAATGGGTTGCTTGGATGAGAGAATGTATCTCACAAAGAAGGCTTTCTGTTCTAGTTAATGGATCACCAATCGAGAATTCTCTCAACAAAGAGGGCCGAGGCAAGGTGATCCCTTTCTCCATTTCTCGCTCAACTTAGTAGCAGAAGGGCTCAACATACTCATGACTAGAGCTTATGAGCAGAATTTTATTATAAGTGTGAAAATTGGGAGGAAGAAAGTAGTTATTTCTCATCTAGAATTTGTTGATCATTCAATTATCTTCTGTGAAGCAAATATGGAGCAACTTGTTAGCATTAAAAAGGTGCTTAGATGTTTTGAGCTACTCTCTGGGCTGCAAATAAACTATCACAAAAGTGTTTTAAGTGGATTTGGAGTTGATAATGAAGTCTTATCAGCCATAGCTAACCTCCTCAATTGCAAAGTGCAAGGCCCGCCTCAAGTTCTTAGGTTTGCCTCTAGGTGCCAACCCCGAAAAGTCCACTTGGAAACTGCCCTAGAAAAAGTTAAATCAAGATTAGCAGTTGGAAGAGAAGGCCTTTTTTGCAGTAGACTCACCTTAATCAAATCACTAGTATCCAACCTTCCTCTTTATTACCTGTCCCTTTTCAAAATGCCTTTAAGGGTGGCCAAAGAGCTAGAGAAAATTGAAGCTTCTTTCCTATGGGAGGTACTGAATTGAAGAAGAAATTCATATGGTGAAGTGGGTAGAAGTAGCTAAAAGTGCAAGCCTTGGAGGCCTAGGAATACGAAGAATTATTGATGTCAATACTAGCCTCTTGTTAAAATGGTGGTGGAAGTTTGGATATGAGCCCAATGCTCTTTGGAGAAAGGTTCTCTATAGTAAGTATCTGATTGATGAGGATAGGTGGCAGCCAAACTTCAGGCCTTCTTGCAAATACTCTAGGGTGTGGTGCGACATTATGTCTATTGCTATCCACAAGCTACCCTCAGAATTTTTTTCCGACAACTTTCTAATTAAGGTTGGCGATGGCAAGAGTGTCAAATTCTGGACTGATAAATGGAGTGGATACATTTGTCTCAAAGATGTATTCCCAAGTCTCTTCAGATTAGCAACTAATAAGAAAGACACTCTACCATTGTTCTATGAAAAAAGATCATCCTCAAGGGATTGGAACTTATCTTTCAGAAGAGCTCCATATGAGTGGGAAGTGGTGGAAATTACTAGACTGTTTCAAAGATATTATCTACGCCCAACCCTCAGATTGGAGAGGCCGATCTATCCGGCTTGGTTCATCATCGTTCTTATAAAGCACCGACGGTATAATTTTAGCAATGCCTCTCTTAGTCGCAGCTTATAATATCTATAAGTTCATTTGGAATAAAGATATCCTCCCAAAATACAATTCTTTTTTGGTTGGCTTGGAAAGACCAAATCAAATCAAGCATTTTCCTTCAAAAGATTGGGATTCTCAATGTTAATGTCGCCCAATCGTGTTCTTTCTCGCAAATCGACCGTGCATCACCAGCCATGAGCTATTATTTTGCCCTTTTTCTTGGACTGTTTGGTCCGAAATGTTGCAGTGGTGGGAGTTCCAATGGGTGATACCAAGCTCAGTTGATAGTCTCTTCTATTGGTGGAATGGAGGTAAGTTCAAAAGCTTGGAAAAAAGGATTTGGAGGGCTCTACCATTAATCACCCTCTGGTCTCTCGAAGTTGAGGAATGAGTGCATGTTTAATGGTGTGCAACCCAATTGCTCGAGTTGAGTGAGCTTATAAATGTAAGACTTGCTTTATGGATCAAAGCTTCAATACAAGATTTCCACTATCGCTGAATGACTTAATTTTCAATCTAAGTCATGTGAGGCTTTGCCTAGAGTGTCTTGTGCTTGGATGATAGGTCGCTGGGTCGCTTTGAGGCCCGCTGGGTTGTTTGAGGTCTGCTTATTTTGTTCGGGTCGTTTCCGGATCGCTGTATGATCGACAAATAGTTCTCGGATCTACTATTAATGAAGGTCAGCCGATCTGTGTATGTCAGAAAAGCTCTTCTTCAAGCAATGCTTGGTCTCGCTCTATGTATGGTGTTTGAGAGCCTCTCAATTATTTGTATGGAAGGCTTGGACTCAAGAATAGAGGAGGTCACGAACTATTTGTTCTGGTGTTGTAATCGGGTTGTGGCATCAAGTGTTTCATTTAGTGTTGGTTTCTTACCAACACCATTCTTGGTTTTCCTTTTTTCTTTCCTTTCCCATCTTTATTGATGTTTTCCCATATGTAATGTATGGTTTCGTTATTAATAAAGATTTTCTTTTGCTAATAAAAAAAATAAAAAAAAAGTCAAAAGCTTGGTTAAAAGCCAAAAGCCACTTTTTACCATCTTCCCAAAACACCGCTGGAAAGAAGAAAATGAGATAACTTTATAGTTTCGAGTCATAACTATTAAAAAGGTTAAATTACAAATAGACCTCTGGGGTTTGTTTAAAATACAAATTGCTTCTGTAGTTTGAAAATTTACAAATACCTCCCTATCGTAATTTTTTATTTAATGTAATTAATTAAAAAGTGAAATTTCTAACTGCACCTATACAATAATAAAATTATCTCAATTATTAATTGAAATAATATTTTAACATTATTAAAAACTATTAATTAACTTGATGATTTATTAATAAAAGGACCTATTTGTCATGAAATTAAAAACTTTAGGGGGCATAATGTAATTTCTAGAACCACATGGGGTAATTTGTAATTTAAGTAAACCTTAGGGTGTGTTTGTAATTTATCCTAAAAAATCATAATCAAATAATACGTGAGACATAACCAAAGATCTCATAAGTCATAATTAAAATAAGGTCATAACTAAAGAAGAAAATTGATCATAACTAAATAAAAATGACATAACTTAGGGTGTATATAATAAAGGGCGATATATACCTAATACATGGTTAGAGGTGACATAATCATTAATGAGAAGTGTTACACCCATAATGCGATTCCTAAATTCACCTATAATGATGTAGTAGGAGATAACCCTAAGTGTGGCAAATCAAATGATAACATCTATCACACCATATCATTATGTGTCAAATTGTTAAAAATATTTTTGTAGATCTTAAACATTTTCCAATTGATGAGCTATTTAATTTGTCACCTAGACCTACTAAGATCTCCAACTGAAAAAAAAAAACCTACTAAGATGATCTAAAATAAATTTAATTATTGAAAGCTATTTTTAAATAATTTAATAAGATAATGTTTCATTCTAATATATTGGGTAAATTACATCGCCTCCTTTGATATTTTAAAAAATACAATAAGCTTAACAATTTTATCATAATTACATCGGTCTTTCTTTTAGTGGGAGGTTGGGGTTCGCTTATTTGGTTACTTTTTTTATGCGTGTACTTATTTTCATCTTTTGTGATTTTTTTTTTTAATTTTAAAAAGGTTTTAGATTTTTAGTTTTGCTTGATGAGACAACTCAAAAACGATTTTTTTAAAAATAATTTCAAAAATGTTTAGAAAAAACAAAAATAAGCAAAAATTAGTGAACTTTTTTATACTTATTTTGGCCTTTTTAAGGCTGAGTTTGGCATCTCTTAAAAAATTTAAAAAGTCAAAAAATCACTATTTTATTTAAATCACATCATCTTATTTAAGTCACATCACTTTTCTATCACATCACTTTAAACTCAATCCATACTTCATAAAAGAAAAAAGTGCACTTATTTAGAACATTCAAAACAATCCCTAAATGGATGGTTGCGGAAGCTCTCAAGATTTTTTTGATATCAACAAAATATATTAGGCTAAATTACGTTATCAATTTTATAATTTTAATATAAATATATTATTTTTTTTAATTTTAATTTATATAACACTTAACTTTATTTTCATTAATAATTTATTAGTAATATAAATAAAATTAATAATATTGTGATATTTTTATATGAAAATTTATATTTTATATTATTTATTTTTGTATTTTCGTAACGCCTACATTAGTTTATGTCTATTTACCTTGCAGTTTATAAAGAGCTAAATATGTCTTCTTCTTTTTTTTTTCTTTTTTTTTGATTTTTAATGATTTTTTTCAAAATTATGTCAAAATTTTTTATTTTTCCCGATTTGTCTTGAGTGGATGAATTTAAAAAGTAAAAAGGAAATTGAAAATTTCTAAAAAAAAATTAAGGCCTGGTTTGGCATATCAGGAAAAATTCAAAAAGTTAAAAAATTATTAAAAAAGTTAAAAAGTTATCACTATTCACAAATTAAAAATATAAAAAAATTATTTTTCACAGTATTTTAATACAAACAACGACTGAACAACGTTGGTACTGATTGATGGTTCAGTACTTATTGGCATGTTCAAATGAATCAAAAAAAAAATTAGATGTATATATTTATTAAGTTAGAGGGTAATGTTAAGCGTTGAGGGCCACCATGGGTCCGCTTTTTGATAATCAAAACCGTTAATGTAGAACTCATCGAGTACTATATACTCATAAAAATCACGCTGACGGATATGGATAGCTATGTGATCAAATCGATTTTTTTCAAATTTATTTTTCACCATCCATTAATTTCATACAAAACTGCTTTTGATTACATACTATCGATATCCCATTAAAGTTATTTTTGATAAGCATATATAAGACTCAACGAAGTTCTACACATTCAATTCGCTCGGATTATCGAACAAGACCCTTGGTGGGCCCCACGACCGAACAGTACTTGTGAAGCCTTATGCACCTTTCAACTCAATCGTACTATCCTCTGTTGCCTGTCACGGATGATTCTGTCATATAGGGATAAAAATATAATTTTGTCATTTTATACAATATTTTAATATACATATTTTTTCATAAAAAAATAAAAAATTATTCCAAACAACCATATTTTTCTCTTCAATTTTTTAATTTAAAAAGTCAAAAAAAACTCACTTATTTAAAACACCTAAAACAACCCCAAGTGTGAGATAGGAAAGTCGGCTGTTTTTTCTCACCAGACCCAAGTTAAAAAGAGGCAAAAAGAAAAATACCCCAATGGAAATTCATTCACAGAGAAGGAGTGAAAGAGAGATGAATGAAGAAAGTCGAATTTGAAAGTAGTCGAGGAGGAGGAGGAGAGTGTAACTTCCAAACCCAAAGCCCTGACAAAACCCTCCCACACACCAAGTGGCAAGCTTGCATAGCCAGATGCTCACACATCATCACCCCTCGAAACCTCCGTCCAACCTTCAAACCCAAAAATGCGGATCCCCCTGACGACACACTTCTCATTCTCCAACCCTACCACCACAACCACCACCACCATCATCATCAGAAGAAGCTGCAAATGGCGAAGCATTATTCTTCTTCTTCTTCTTCGGGATGTCTCTGCCCTTCAGAAGCAGCGCTGGCTCTTTCCTTCTCGTCGGTCTCTCCGTCACCACCGCCCTTGCTTTCATCCTCCGAGCCTCCTTCTACTCTCCCTGCGATCATCGCCCTCGCTTCCCTGCTGTTCCCGACAATAAGCGCTTTCCTCTCCTCTCCCCACCCAAACGCCTCCCAATCCCCTCACTTTCATGAAGTCTAAGCGTGTTCTTCTTGTTTCTCATGACCTCTCGCTTTCTGGTACTCTCTCTGATCTCTCTCCTACTCATTTTAACATTTAAATTTAAGATTTTAGTGGAAAAAATTGATTCTTTGATTTGAGGAAATAGTCTTGTGTGTACTTCTTCCACTATCTACAATTTTCTGTTCTGGTACTCCATTTTTAGTATCTTTTGTATCGTGAAGCTCTACTGATTCAGGAACTTGATAGTAGGTAGTGTTTCTTGCTTTTGCGAAATTTGACAACTTTATGTGTCTGTGTGTATATTAAGCTATGATTTGAGTTTTAATTTCTGTATTGTTAGCCCTTCAGGTTGATTTTTTTGCTTTACGTAGTTGAACGGAAGCAGCAACTAATTGAATGACGTGCCACCCAAAAGGGGGGGAGAGAGAGAGAGAGAGAGAGAGAATACTGATATTCTGGTAATTACAATCAATAGGTCTAGCCATGCACGTAAGTTGTTTAAAATATATGCTAAAGGAGAGACGCACAAATATGTGGAGCGATTCGCTAAGTATTGGAAAATCATCAAATTTGTCGGGTTCCAATCAGAATAACTCCATGTGTTTTCGCTAACTTCAGGATCAGCTCTAACGAAGAAGTTCATCTGTTGGGTTCAATGTAACTCATCTCTTTAGTCTCAACACAACAAAAAGAGATCTGTGTCGTGTTGTTGCAATGCAGGCCATGAAAGCTAGTGCAGCCATGAATTTAAAAGAAGCTGTGCAACTAATTCTTTGGTAACAATTCTTCAATTTTTAATTAGTTTGATCTTAGTATTTATTAATTACCAAAATAAACGAAGTCTTTGGTGGATTTTGCAATTGCTTCGCTGAAACAGTAATTGAGTTGATTGACCATGTTATCATACATGAAATGAAACAGTTGTATTTTAGATTATCGCAGTTGTAGAAAATTTTCAGCATGTTAACTGCGGTAAGTGGTTGTATTTGAATGATTCCTATGTATATATAATCACTCCTTTGCATGAAAATTAGTGGGTTGATCTTCTCGATGAGTACCAATGGTGTAGCTGTTAATTGAGAGATTGTTGCTTCCACCAGTGAAACTTTCCATTCACTATTTGATATTACAAAAGGTTTTCGTGGATTCAACAAAGTCATGGAAATTATTGTTGGAGATTGACCTGCCTTATAATTGGTGAAATTTTAATTCAGGATGAGAATACAAGTAGAATATGATGATTTGATTCCAAAGAATGATAATCCTCTAGCCTTGCGTAATATAGGCCCATCACCGATTGGTTCCTTGTACAAGATTCTTGCAAAAGTACTCTCCAATAGGATGAAGGAAGTAATGCCTAGAATAATCAGTGTTACACAGTCTGCCTTCATTGGGGGAAGAAATATTCTGGATGGGATATTGATTGCAAATGAGGTTGTTGATGGGTGGAAGGACAGAAGAAAGGGGGTTATACTGAAGCTTGATTTTGAAAAAGCATATGATTCAGTAAATTGGGGATTTTTATTCTCAATGTTATCAAACTTTGGGTTTGGGGCCAAGTGGGTGAGTTGGATAAAAGAATGTGTAACTTCAGCTAGTATTTCTATTTTGGTGAATGGCTCTCCAACTTCTGAATTCAAACCTCAGAGAGGGCTGAGACAAGGTGACCCGTTATCACCTTTTCTCTTTAACATTGTGGCGGAAGGCCTTAATATTTTGTTGGAAAGGGCAAAGCAGCTGGGTTTGATCAAGGGTGCAGTTGTGGGTTCTGATCTTAGAATCACGCACTTGCAATTTGCTGATGATACTATATTGTTCTGTGAAGCCGAATGGGAGGAGATATTAAATGTTAAGAGAATTTTGAGAAGCTTCAAATTTTGTCGCCCGCAAATCAACTACCATAAAAGTGTGGTGTGGGTGGCATATCGTCAACTCTATGTAGAGAGTTTGCCTCTAAATTACACTGCATCTATCAAAAACTACCTCCGAGGTACTTTGGGTATGCTCCGGGAGTGAGCCCTAGTAGAAAGTTGACTTGGCATTGTGATTGAAAAGTTTAAATTGAAGTCGGCCTCATGGAAAAGAAGGTACCTCTTTTTGGGTAGACTAACTCTTATAAAAGCTGGCTGTCCAGCTTTGCCTATATATTACCTTTCTTTGTTTAAGATGCCTTCAGAGTAGCAAAAGAGATTCATAAAATCCAATCTAATTTTCTTTGGGGAGGTTCGAACCTTAGAAGGAACATCCATTTGGTTAAATGGGGAGAGGTTACTCTAAGTAAAAGTCAAGGAGGGCTGGGGGTGAAAAGAACGGATCTGATGAATGTATGTCTTCTTTTAAAATGGTGGTGGAGGTTTGGCGCGGAAGAGAAATCCCTGTGGAAGGAGGTGATTTGCAAAAAGTACTATGGATCTATTGATGAGTGGTCACCTGCACTTGTAAGAGGTGGAATGATGTCTAAACTATGGGAAGACATTGTGGGAATTGTAGTATCTAAACCTGAAGTGTTGGGCTTTTTTCATTCGAATACTGCAATTGAACTTGGGGATGGCTTGAGGGCAAAGTTTTGGCTTGATAATTGGACTGGCTCTGGTTGCTTGAAGGACATGTTCCCTAGACTCTTCTTATTGGCTCTAAATAAATCTGAATCTGTGTCTACAGTGAGAGCTAGAGGTGGCCAACATGATTGGTATTCGCTGTTTCGAAGGAGTCTATTTGTTTGGGAAATGGAGGAATTAGATAGATTGAAGGGGTTGTTGCTTAATGCATCTGAGTTAAGGGTGAATGTCCCTGATAAACTGAAATGGTTAGCAGACCCTTCAGGAGTGTTTTCTGTCTCAGCGGCATACCATTGGTGCGAATCCTCCTTGGGTTCTACTTTCAGGATAACAGAGTGCATCTGGAAGAATGTATGCTCAAAAAGTCCAATTTTTTGGCTGGCTTGCTTGGAAGGGAAGGCTAAAGACTCAGGATTACCTGCATAGGTTGGGGATTCAGGAGGACCGTTATAATTTACATTGTGTGTTCTGCAATGTGGAGGAGGAAACAGTCAAACATGTACTCCTGCACTGCCCCTTTGTTTGGCGAGTGTGGTCCAAAATTATGAGATGGTGGGGGATTCAATGGGTGATGCCAAAATCAGTGGATGATCTGCTTCGTTGGTGGTCAGGATCAAAGTTCAAAAAATTAGAGAAGAACATTTGGAGAATCATTCCGTTTGCAGTGCTCTGGTCAGTATGGAAGCTAAGGAATGATTGTATTTTCAACAATACCCAACCCAGCTTGGAGGATCTCTGTGTAAGGATCTTAGTGAGAATTGCAATATGGTTCAAAGCATCATGCACAGGTTTGCCCCTCTCAGTAAATGACATTCTGTTTAATCTACCTCAGATCAGATTTTGCTATAGGTGATATCTGGGGTGGACTGCTGCTGGTTTGAACTGGGGTGGACTGCTGCTGGGGTCTGGTTTGGCCTGTGAACAATCCTGCAGCTAATATCTATTAAATTGGGTCGGGAATGTTTGCTGCTGAAGTGTTTTGATTCGGCTGCTGGCTGCACTGTGTTCTGCTGTCTGCTGAGTAAGGTTGGCTGTATATAATGTTGTCTGCTCTGTTTTGCTGCTGTTCTCAGTGCTGGTTGATCTGTTTTGGATGCTCAGTGTTGGTTGATCTGTATTCAGATTTGGCACTGATGGTGGAGTTGTTTGGCCTTCAAGGTCATGGTTAATTTGGCAGATTCACAATGGTCCTCTATTGGGCTTTGTGGGGCTGTTGCTTTGATGGCTCAACTCTTTAGTTGCTATGCAAGTTCTGCTGGATGTTCTGCTGAATGTGGTCTGCTATGTAAGGGCTAGTCCTTCAGTGGTGTGTGCTATGGTTGGTTTCAGTGGTGTGGGTTATTTAGTATGGTCTACCAATGAATTTGATGGCAAATCTGCTGGCGATGTGGAGGACCATTGTGAATCAGTTGGTTGCATAAGGAGTTCTCTATATTCAGAATCTGCTGGATGTTCTGTGTTAAGCCTTTGTGCCTGCTCTGCTTCGTGGTGTATTGCTGTACTGATTTGGAGAATCAATTGCAGTGATCTCTTGGTCGTTTCTCGTTGGTCTCTCACCAACTTTGGGGGTGCTAGCAAATGATAGGATGAGCTAGATGGTGCCAACCTCGTTGGGATGATTTAGCCCATTGTGATGCCTTTGCACCTCCTTTTTTCTTTATTGATGTAATTCGCTTTGTACTTCGTACTAGTTTTATTTCATCAATAAAGTTCTTTTTTTTGCTGATCAAAAAAAAAGTAGAATATGATGATTTAAAGTTCCAGCTGTCCTGATATCATTTCAAATTTGATTTTTTGTATTTTACCGCAAAACGTGCTTCAATTTTTGTTGTTAAAGGCAATATGAGTACTGCCTAAAATGCATACTAATCAGTACTCAACTTATTTTTATGACATATGATTCCCACGTGGACCACTATTGTCGATGGAGCTACCATTTTTGTTAAGAGGTGTTGGTGCTGAAGTTTGTTGGATTACAAACCAGAAACCATCAGAAACAGAAGAGATCATATACAGTTTGGAGCATAAGATGCTGCACCGAGGAGTACAGGTCATACATCGCTGTGCTTTTAGCATATCTGCTGTACTTATTATCTAGGGTTTTAGTGTTTGTATCTTCACATTTGTATGGAGTAGCTGATTTGCACATAGTACTATATGTCAAATGTCATGTGTATATTGCTAGCACAAGGGCATATATTATTTCTTTCTTTATTGTTAATATTGTTTTGTGTATTTATGCTAAAATCAGCGCAATAGAATTGGGTTAAGACTTGAGAAACTAAAAGAAGCTGTTTCTAATTTCAATTTAGTGGTCAGACATGAATGGTGTTAGCATGATGTCACTATCTCAACAGCACTAGAAACACCTGCTTATGGGTTCAAAGTTCAATTATAAACTAACACATAAATTTGTTAAGTATGGTGATTTTTAGTTTCTGAATCTATTTGAGACTAAACAGTGGAAGTCCTCAGGCTACTACTTAGCCATCTTTCTGTTGTTGAAGTAAAATTTATTACAAATAAATAAATAGATACATGTGTTCATTTTGCCGTGACATCAGTATGATAGGCAGAATTTTCTTGCAATCATCAAATGATGCTTACTGATTCTGCCTACTCATGTTATTTGATGATTTTAAGAACAGTAAAATTGATGTACTGGAAGTCTTGGGCTGTCAAGTAGAGATTGGAAATGCCATGGGCTACTATTTGGAGTTTGGACATGAATTTTCTGAATTTCTCTCCATTTTTGGTTTTTTATCATAATTCTGAAAAAGCACAAAATCATGATGGGGGTAGCTTTATCATTATAATTAGGTTATTTCATTATGCAACATCAAATGATAGGAATGTATGATGGTTTGCTGGAGACTGGAGTCCTATTGTTCACGGAATGGGTTTGTGTTGCAGTTCAGTAGTGTTTTTGGGTATTTCTTCTCTTTATAACTAAATTTCCTATTTAGGGCCATTGCTTGGATAATGGTAATCGATGCAGATAAACTGATTCTTAGTCCACCTTCTTTCAGCAATCTAAATTTTAGGACCAGTTCTGAGTGATGGGAAATATCTGTAATTATGAATGTGTGTATATATCTGTAATTATGATGTTCATAATCCTGGAAGTAACCGCTTTGTTCTGTGATCTTATACTTTTAAGCAGATCTCAGGTTGATTTTTAAGGAAATTATATGTTAGTATAGCAAGTGTCCTTTGGTCTGTGTGCCTTTTGTTACTGTTCGTGATGGATCAAGTTATTTTCTCGTCGTATTTGAATGGTCCTGCTGTACAACTTTTCTCTCCTTAGTTTCTCATTGTGGCTTTTACGTTGTTAGGTCTTGTCTGCAAAAGGTCAAGAAGCTATGGATACAGCTCTAAGGGCTGACTTGGTGTTTTAAAACACTGCTGTTGCTGGGAAATGGCTGGATGCTGTTCTCAAGGAAAATGTTACTCATGTTCTCCCAAAGGTCCTCTGGTGGATTCATGAAATTCGAGGTCATTACTTCAAAATGGAGTTTGTTAAGCATCTCCTTGGTTGCTGGCGCTTATGATTGATTCACATGTAACAGCAGATTATTGGAAGAATAGGACTCAAGAGCTTTGAAGTATGCCCAACATCTATAACTGTAATCTGAAGATCTTTGAAACTTTTTGTTGACAGAGTTATTAGTTATTAGCGCATGGTATAAACTTATTTTACTATAGATACATATATACGTATTTAGTATACTAAATTGTAGCAAATAGTTACTTGTGCAGAGTTTTTTGTTTTTTGTCGGGGGTCTAGGTAAGGTGAGGAGACTTGAACTAGAATCATTTTATTGGGGAGACTTGACCCAAGCGGCCAGGGTGTCCCCTTGGGGACATCTTCAAGCATTAGAATATGCCCTGCCACTTACGCTCCATACTAGGTCAATTGTGTTTATTCAGAAGCTGGGACAAACTTTTGAATTTGTAATCTCAAATGTCAAGACATGTTGCTTCACCTTGAAAATTATGCCCCACTCCATTGTGCAGGTCAAAGAAAAACGGGTTGGTCCATATGTTTTGTGGACCTCATTTTCTTGGCTTTCGGTCGGACATTTGTGTACTTTCGGTTCAAATTTCAAGTGAAAGGACATTCCTTCTTGTATTTAGGGAATTCTAAATCGTATGTGGTGTAAGTGGGGTCCATATTTAACAGAACATTTTCATTCTTGGGCCAATGAAGATGGGTCATTGATCACCTTCTCTCCTTAAGTAGTGCCTCCAATTTAGAACACAAACCACAATCCCTGCCTGATGCAAAATTGTGCCTAATATATATGTTAAAATAATGTTCAGTCAGCAATTTCCTCCAAATATTGGAAAAAAGTGATCATATGTGAGTTTCATGTTTCACCATATTTATTGATTTGGTTGATTCATATTTATGAGTTTTGTCACCTGCAGGATTAGAATGCCTGAGACCTATGTTGTTCACTTTGGCAATAGCAAGGAACTAATGGAAGTTGTTGAAGATAAAGTTGCAAAAAGGGTTTTATGTGACATTCGGGAGTCTCTTGGAGTGAGAAATGAAGATATACTCTTTTGCTCTCATAAACAGTATGTCTTTTGCACTTTGAGATTGCATTTATTTAGATTTTAACTGTAACAGATAATGTAACTTGCATTTTCAGATCCAGGAATTACTTTTCTGTATTAGAATCTAGAGGTCAATGTTTAGGTTTCCATATTATATAAGTTTTATACTTTTATTGGCACTGGCATATCTAATCACTCTTAGATTCCCAGGCTCCTCCTAGCTATTACCTTCCTAGCTGTGTTTAGAAAGTAATATTCTGGGCATCCATATTTTCTGATCACCACCCTACTTTTGAAACCACAGGTGTCTCAAGATGGAAAAGGCCAGGATTTATTTCTCCGTATGCTTTTATGATAGCTTGTTACTGATCCAAGAACTGAAGTTGAAGGTGCCATCATTGCATGTCAGAATTGTAGGAAGTGACATGACCGCCAGACCAAGTTTGAGTTAGAACTTCAAACTTTGTAGCCCTGAAGAAAATCCAGAATCGTGTCCATTTTGTAAATAAACTTTGACAGTAGCTCCTTACCTAGCTGCTATTAACATTCTTGTTCGTAATTCCTGTAGGTTGTCATTCATTGCTAGGTGTAGTTGACTCGCTCTTTTGGAAACATGGTAATAATCTGATTTTCAGATTATTACCAACCTCTTTCTCTCACAAAAAATTGATTATAATCGCTTATAATCAACGCTTTCACCAAAAGCCGATTATTACCAACTTCCCAAAATAGGCCTCTGACGGTTGATTATTGCTCTCTCGCTTGTCCTTTAGAGGCACTATTTGATTTGCTCTTCGCTAAATGTTTATATCATCTTTCCGTGCGTTGCCGGTGAAGTTCTCAAGAAATGACAAGAAAACTTAATCGGGCAATGATTAATAAACCAAACCAAGCCAAGCCTTAAGTCCCATCAAACTGGTTCGCTGCATGAATCCTTCTTCTCCATTCGACTCTATCCAAGGCCATTTCATTAGTCAAATTAAGGAGATTCATCTCTATTTACTACATTAGTCCACGCTAATCTAGGTCTACCCTTTCCTTAAATCATCTATTCACATCAGACGCATCTTTTCACTATCGCTTCATGGTCTCCGTTGTATATGACCAAACCATTTCAATCTATTCTCTCTCAACTTATTTCTACGGCACTACTCCTATCCATTCTCAATATACTTTTTCCTAACTCGCTTTTTTTCTAGTCTTGCCATACATCCATCTTAGCATACTCATCTCAAGAATACTCATTTTATCTACATGTTGTTTATTAATTGCTCAACATTCCGCCCTATACAACATCGCTGGTCTAATAGCCGTTTCTATAGAATTTCCCTTTAGTCTAATGGGTATTCGCTTATCGCAGACAAGATTTCCAGATGCGCCTCCTCAACTTAAGCTACTTCGCCTTTAATTTCAGGACCACATCCGCTCCAATCTCTAGTCGTCAGCCATAATTGATCCTAAATAACGAAAAATATCCAATCTTAGGTAGTTCTTGGTATTCAATTTTCACTTTCCTCTCGCTTCCATTGTGATAATAAAATTACACCCATATATTTTGTCTTTGTTCTCGCTTTTATCCTAAATGTTTTAAATTCAAGTATTTTTTTCCAAATCTCCAACTTCGGTTAATTCCTTCTTTAGTCTCATCTACTAACACGATATTATTTGCAAAAAGCATATACCATGGCACATCATCCCTAATATCAAGGCCTCAACTCATCCATAACTAAAGCTTAAAAGATAAGGATTTAAGGTTGATCCTTGATGTAATTCTACAAGAATTGGAAATTCATTTGTCTCTAGCAAAGTATCTAATAGTAGTCACTCATACCTTCATAGATATCCCTAATCACATCAATGTAATATTTTGCATAATTTTCTTCTCCAACACCCATCAAATTATATCTCACTTACACTCTATCATATGCTTTCAAGATCGATAAAAAATCATATGAATGTCTCTTTTTTCCTCTATATTTTTCTATTACACTCCTTAAAAGATAGATCACTTCAATTGTTGACCTACTAGGCATAAAACCCAAATTGATTCTCCGACACCTCTCAAGTATATCTTGCAATCGACGCTCCATCACTATTCTCACTTTCATCATGCGACACATTAATCTTGATTCCTCTATAGTTGTTGCAATTCTAAACATTTCCTTTATTCTTATATATTGGCACTAAAATATTGTTCTTCCACTCCGGCATTTTCCTAGTCAACAAAATCTTGCTAAATAATCTAGTCAACCAAACAACTCCTTCTTACCCAACCATTTCCGCATTTCAATAGGAAATAGAAATCAACAGAAAGTACTTATGAGCAATGAATCATAGAATGCTAGCCATTTGCAAAGTGTGATATGAGTTAAAGTTGCCACCAAGAAGTAATGAACACTTCTAAGGTGGCGTGATCCATGTCGTGGTCTATGTCGGAAACCCACACTCGCCGACACTTCTCGACATCGCAGCGACATTCATCAAAACGTGTCTTATTTTTTAAAAAATTTAGACTTAGACACTTGGAGGATACACTTGTCCATTCCTTAAACACACATGTCCATGGGTTAGATACATATAAAAACTAATTATAAGTTTGAACAAATTAACTTAGAATACAATGATAATAAAAAAAAAAAAACAAATTAAAAAACAATGTAAATTTATAGAAATTAGTATTATATTGCATTTTTTTTAGTCTTTGAATGATATATTCACATATATATATAACATATAATAAATATATAAAATCACAAATATTGTGCGTGTTCCCCACGACGGTTGTGTCTTTGCATTTTTGAAAATTTATGTGTCAAGATGTCCTGTCCATGTTTTTTAGATTGCCACACTACATGTGTAAATCGATAGCCTAAATGGAGGAGTTTGTGTTACAAAACCATGGGCTAGTGCTACGGTGGTTTCTTGCTTATATATTTTTATATATTTAAAACTGCACTCATAATGGATTCTCATGTTTAAAGTAGTTAAATTATAAGAAGGATGGAGAAATGACAAAATTGATTCATTGGATTAAATACACCTTTAATTTACATTATTAGGGTATTTCTCTCAATTAGAACATTGAGGGTATTCTCTCAATTAGAAATGACAAATTGATTCATTGAAATCAGAACTCCTCTTCAAGTAAATGTTGCTCCTTGTGATCTGTTGGACTTTCATATATGGCTGTTAAAGGTCATTTGTGTGAGCAAGCAAGTTGAAAAGAAGCCAAGAGTGACTTGATTGAGTCTTAAAATTTGATCATTCAGTTTGGAAGAGTTAAGGTTTTTCTAGTTATGCCAACCCTTCACTATGCCAGGGTTTAAGGCTTTTTGACGGGGAATGGGTTATTTTGTTGGTTGTCAAAATTTTTGCTTTAGGGTCTACAAATTCCTTTATTAAGGTTTAGAAAGAGGAGTATTTCTCGATGGTTCCTGGTAAGGAAAGCTGTTCTTGTAAGCCAACATATGATGCAAATGATGCTGTTTTGATGGTTTCTTTTGGCTTTTTAGACGCTCTCATTAATCTGATCTTAGGTATTTTGACTTTCGTCCCGATTGTTGATTGCTTGATTAGTCTGTTTTTATTTCACTTATTTATTGTTATTTATTTATAATTATTATCATTTATAGTCCAGGTTCTGTTTTTGGAGATTACTTTCGGAGGCGGAAATTTAATCTCTATACTTTTTATGTATTTTTTTTCTCTTTTCTTTCCCTTCCATGTAGGCCCGGGAGAGTGCAGTTTGAGGATTACCATTGAAGCCATGGGGTTTCAGCTACTTGTGCTGGTAATTATTGATTTTTCGTGTTTGCTCCATTTATTTCCTACATAATTTTTTTTTCCCTGGAAAATTTTCTGTATTTGGTTGCATCTTTTGTTGGGTAAAAGATTTTATTTTTCTATAAACAGAAAATGCATACCTAATCCTATTTGGCAAGTCATTTTCTCCAAGGAAAGATATTAGCACTACCCAAAGCCTAAATCATGTCCATATAGTGAGAGAGGATTCCACTGATCTGTCAAGTTTTGCCCAAGACTTGTTCACTCTGTCTTGATACAGGTGGCCTTTTTTCAGATCTTTGACCATTCTCCTCTCCCTCCCCCTCTCCACACCTAATACCCCATCAATCAACATAGGATTGTTGTCAACAATGCTGCTACGCTCGTGAAATCAACATTAACTTTTTAGCATACCATTGATTTTGTTGCTGGGTCTTGGTCACAAAATCTGGAGTTTGAAACCCAGCATCATTGAAGTGTCAATGGTACTCTCTACTCTCTGTTTTGTGGAGAATTGAACACAGCTGACCTGGGGTTTGAACTGAGAATTCAGACACAACTGCCCTAGCTCACTGAGTAGACCTACTCATTGAATTGAACACGCTTCTTGAGTCATCTGTTTGACTTTGAATGGGAACATTTATATACTTTTAAACGAACATTTATCTGTTTTATTCTTTTTCTTTTCATCAAAATTTGTTTCTAATTTTTTTTTTTCAAGATTTCAACTTTCTATAACAGAAAAAAAATGGAAAAGATGGAATTTCTTTTCATGAAACAATGTTTTTGGATGCAAAATATATTTTTATTGGTACCAAACTGAGCTACTTTTGTTGTTTTCTGTAATGTTCTTGATAGGTACGATTGTTATGCTACATTTCATTTCCTTCTTTTTGGACAGTGTCTAATTTTATTTATTTTTTAATCATTATTCTTTTTGTGTTTGATACTTAATGTCAGGAAGGGAACACCTGTAGGAGGCACTACAGAGATTGTAGTGAATGAAAGGACAGGTTTGCTGCATCCAAAGTTGGGAAAAGCAGGAGTGACTCTCGCAAAAAAATATCGCCAAATCTTGCCATTCATGTTGAGAGGAGGCTTACAATGGGAAGGAGAGGCCATGAGAGGGTGAAAGCAAATGGGTCTTAGAACGTGCCACATGGCACATAGAATTGCCGCTGTTCTGAAGGAAGTGTTGCAGAGTAAGACAAAGAACCACAATCTATCTTAAAACACCTTTGAGAGAAAGAGGGGGAGAATCTCCATCTTTATAGCAGGGAATCAGGTCAGTAGACCGTGTTTCTTCAAAATGTATGAACTATATAAAGTTGGCTTCAGTTTCTCTGAAATAAGACTCTGCATGGTTTCACTTTTAAAAATAAAGTTATCAGCGT